>BQMB01000134.1:0-39911 GCA_027943415.1 Closterium sp. NIES-67 | reverse complement strand
TGAAACCCCGAACCCTGAAACCCCGAACCCTGAAACCCCGAACCCTGAAACCCCGAACCCTGAAACCCCGAACCCCTAACCCCCGAAACCCTGAAACCCCGAACCCTGAACCCCGAACCCTGAAACCCCGAACCCTGAAACCCGAACCCTGAAACCCCGAACCCTGAAACCCCGGAACCCTGAAACCCCGAACCCTGAAACCCCGAACCCTGAAACCCCGAACCCTGAAACCCCGAACCCTGAAACCCCGAACCCTGAAACCCCGAACCCTGAAACCCCGAACCCTGAAACCCCGAACCCTGAAACCCCGAACCCTGAACCCCAACCCTGAACCCCGAACCCTGAAACCCCGAACCCTGAAACCCCGAACCCTGAAACCCCGAACCCTGAAACCCCGAACCCTGAAACCCCGAACCCTGAAACCCGAACCCTGAAACCCCGAACCCTGAAACCCCGAACCCTGAAACCCCGAACCCTGAAACCCCGAACCCTGAAACCCCGAACCCTGAAACCCCGAACCCTGAAACCCCGAACCCTGAAACCCGAACCCTGAAACCCCGAACCCTGAAACCCCGAACCCTGAAACCCCGAACCCTGAAACCCCGAACCCTGAAACCCCGAACCCTGAAACCCCGAACCCTGAAACCCCGAACCCTGAAACCCCGAACCCTGAAACCCCGAACCCTGAAACCCCGAAACCCTGAAACCCCGAACCCTGAAACCCCGAACCCTGAAACCCCGAACCCTGAAACCCCGAACCCTGAAACCCCGAACCCTGAAACCCCGAACCCTGAAAACCCCGAACCCTTGAAACCCCGAACCCTGAAACCCCGAACCCTGAAACCCCGAACCCTGAAACCCCGAACCCTGAAACCCCGAACCCTGAAACCCCGAACCCTGAAACCCCGAACCCTGAAAACCCCGAACCCTGAAACCCCGAACCCTGAAACCCCGAACCCTGAAACCCCGAACCCTGAAACCCCGAACCCTTGAAACCCCGAAACCCTGAAACCCCGAACCCTGAAACCCCGAACCCTGAAACCCCGAACCCTGAAACCCCGAACCCTGAAACCCCGAACCCTGAAACCCCGAACCCTGAAACCCCGAACCCTGAAACCCCGAACCCTGAAACCCCGAACCCTGAAACCCCGAACCCTGAAACCCGAACCCTGAAACCCCGAACCCTGAAACCCCGAACCCTGAAACCCCGAACCCTGAAACCCCGAACCCTGAAACCCCGAACCCTGAAACCCCGAACCCTGAAACCCCGAACCCTGAAAACCCCGAACCCTGAAACCCCGAACCCTGAAACCCCGAACCCTGAAACCCCGAACCCTGAAACCCCGAACCCTGAAACCCCGAACCCTGAAAACCCCGAACCCTGAAACCCGAACCCTGAAACCCCGAACCCTGAAACCCGAACCCTGAAACCCCGAACCCTGAAACCCCGAACCCTGAAACCCCGAACCTGAAACCCCGAACCCTGAAACCCCGAACCCTGAAACCCCGAACCCTGAAACCCCGAACCCTGAAACCCCGAACCCTGAAACCCCGAACCCTGAAACCCCGAACCCTGAAACCCCGAACCCTGAAACCCCGAACCCTGAAACCCCGAACCCTGAAACCCCGAACCCTGAAACCCCGAACCCTGAAACCCCGAACCCTGAAACCCCGAACCCTGAAAACCCCGAACCCTGAAACCCCGAACCCTGAAACCCCGAACCCTGAAACCCCGAACCCTGAAACCCCGAACCCTGAAACCCCGAACCCTGAAACCCGAACCCTGAAAAACCCGAACCCTGAAACCCCGAACCCTGAAACCCCGAACCCTGAAACCCCGAACCCTGAAACCCCGAACCCTGAAACCCCGAACCCTGAAACCCCGAACCCTGAAACCCCGAACCCTGAAACCCGAACCCTGGAAACCCCGAACCCTGAAACCCCGAACCCTGAAACCCCGAACCCTGAAACCCCGAACCCTGAAAACCCCGAACCCTGAAACCCCGAACCCTGAAACCCCGAACCCTGAAAACCCCGAACCCTGAAACCCCGAACCCTGAAACCCCGAACCCTGAAACCCCGAACCCTGAAACCCCGAACCCTGAAACCCCGAACCCTGAAACCCCGAACCCTGAAACCCCGAACCCTGAAACCCCGAACCCTGAAACCCCGAACCCTGAAACCCGAACCCTGAAACCCCGAACCCTGAAACCCCGAACCCTGAAACCCCGAACCCTGAAACCCCGAACCCTGAAACCCCGAACCCTGAAACCCCGAACCCTGAAACCCGAACCCTGAAACCCCGAACCCTGAAACCCCGAAACCCTGAAACCCCGAACCCTGAAACCCCGAACCCTGAAACCCCGAACCCTGAAACCCCGAACCCTGAAACCCCGAACCCTGAAACCCCGAACCCTGAAAACCCCGAACCCTGAAACCCCGAACCCTGAAACCCCGAACCCTGAAACCCCGAACCCTGAAACCCCGAACCCTGAAACCCCGAACCCTGAAACCCCGAACCCTGAAACCCCGAACCCTGAAACCCCGAACCCTGAAACCCCGAACCCTGAAACCCCGAACCCTGAAACCCCGAACCCTGAAACCCCGAACCCTGAAACCCCGAACCCTGAAACCCCGAACCCTGAAACCCCGAACCCTGAAACCCCGAACCCTGAAACCCCGAACCCTGAAACCCCGAACCCTGAAACCCCGAACCCTGAAACCCCGAACCCTGAAACCCCGAACCCTGAAACCCCGAACCCTGAAACCCCGAACCCTGAAACCCCGAACCCTGAAACCCCGAACCCTGAAACACCCGAACCCTGAAACCCCGAACCCTGAAACCCCGAACCCTGAAACCCCGAACCCTGAAACCCCGAACCCTGAAACCCCGAACCCTGAAACCCCGAACCCTGAAAACCCCGAACCCTGAAACCCCGAACCCTGAAACCCCGAACCCTGAAACCCCGAACCCTGAAACCCCGAACCCTGAAACCCCGAACCCTGAAACCCCGAACCCTGAAACCCCGAACCCTGAAACCCCGAACCCTGAAACCCCGAACCCTGAAACCCCGAACCCTGAAACCCCGAACCCTGAAACCCCGAACCCTGAAACCCGAACCCTGAAACCCCGAACCCTGAAACCCCGAACCCTGAAACCCCGAACCCTGAAACCCCGAACCCTGAAACCCCGAACCCTGAAACCCCGAACCCTGAAACCCCGAACCCTGAAACCCCGAACCCTGAAACCCCGAACCCTGAAAACCCCGAACCCTGAAACCCCGAACCCTGAAACCCCGAACCCTGAAACCCCGAACCCTGAAACCCCGAACCTGAAACCCCGAACCCTGAAACCCCGAACCCTGAAACCCCGAACCCTGAAACCCCGAACCCTGAAACCCGAACCCTGAAAACCCGAACCCTGAAACCCCGAACCCTGAAACCCCGAACCCTGAAACCCCGAACCCTGAAACCCCGAACCCTGAAACCCCGAACCCTGAAAACCCCCGAACCCTGAAACCCGAACCCTGAAACCCCGAACCCTGAAACCCCGAACCCTGAAACCCCGAACCCGTGAAACCCCGAACCCTGAAACCCCGAACCCTGAAACCCCGAACCCTGAAAACCCCGAACCCTGAAACCCCGAACCCTGAAACCCCGAACCCTGAAACCCCGAACCCTGAAACCCCGAACCCTGAAACCCCGAACCCTGAAACCCCGAACCCTGAAACCCCGAACCCTGAAACCCCGAACCCGTGAAACCCCGAACCCTGAAACCCCGAACCCTGAAACCCCGAACCCTGAAACCCCGAACCGTGAAACCCCGAACCCTGAAACCCCGAACCGTGAAACCCCGAACCCTGAAACCCGAACCCTGAAACCCCGAACCCTGAAACCCCGAACCCTGAAACCCCGAACCCTGAAACCCCGAACCCTGAAACCCCGAACCCTGAAACCCCGAACCCTGAAACCCCGAACCCTGAAACCCCGAACCCTGAAACCCCGAACCCTGAAACCCCGAACCCTGAAACCCCGAACCCTGAAACCCCGAACCCTGAAACCCCGAACCCTGAAACCCCGAACCCTGAAACCCCGAACCCTGAAACCCCGAACCCTGAAACCCCGAACCCTGAAACCCCGAACCCTGAAACCCCGAACCCTGAAACCCCGAACCCTGAAACCCCGAACCCTGAAACCCCGAACCCTGAAACCCCGAACCCTGAAACCCCGAACCCTGAAACCCCGAACCCTGAAACCCCGAACCCTGAAACCCCGAACCCTGAAACCCCGAACCCTGAAACCCCGAACCCTGAAACCCCGAACCCTGAAACCCCGAACCCTGAAACCCCGAACCCTGAAACCCCGAACCCTGAAACCCCGAACCCTGAAACCCCGAACCCTGAAACCCCGAAACCCTGAAACCCCGAACCCTGAAACCCCGAAACCCTGAAACCCCGAACCCTGAAACCCCGAACCCTGAAACCCCGAACCCTGAAACCCCGAACCCTGAAACCCCGAACCCTGAAACCCCGAACCCTGAAACCCCGAACCCTGAAACCCCGAACCCTGAAACCCCGAACCCTGAAACCCCGAACCCTGAAACCCCGAACCCTGAAACCCCGAACCCTGAAACCCCGAACCCTGAAACCCCGAACCCTGAAACCCCGAACCCTGAAACCCCGAACCCTGAAACCCCGAACCCTGAAACCCCGAACCCTGAAACCCCGAACCCTGAAACCCCGAACCCTGAAACCCCGAACCCTGAAACCCCGAACCCTGAAAACCCCGAACCCTGAAACCCCGAACCCTGAAACCCCGAACCCTGAAACCCCGAACCCTGAAACCCCGAACCCTGAAACCCCGAACCCTGAAACCCCGAACCCTGAAACCCCGAACCCTGAAACCCCGAACCCTGAAACCCCGAACCCTGAAACCCCGAACCCTGAAACCCCGAACCCTGAAACCCCGAACCCTGAAACCCCGAACCTGAAACCCCGAACCCTGAAACCCCGAACCCTGAAACCCCGAACCCTGAAACCCCGAACCCTGAAACCCCGAACCCTGAAACCCCGAACCCTGAAACCCCGAACCCTGAAACCCCGAACCCTGAAACCCCGAACCCTGAAACCCCGAACCCTGAAACCCCGAACCCTGAAACCCCGAACCCTGAAACCCCGAACCCTGAAACCCCGAACCCTGAAACCCCGAACCCTGAAACCCCGAACCCTGAAACCCCGAACCCTGAAACCCCGAACCCTGAAACCCCGAACCCTGAAACCCCGAACCCTGAAACCCCGAACCCTGAAACCCCGAACCCTGAAACCCCGAACCCTGAAACCCCGAACCCTGAAACCCCGAACCCTGAAACCCCGAACCCTGAAACCCCGAACCCTGAAACCCCGAACCCTGAAACCCCGAACCCTGAAACCCCGAACCCTGAAACCCCGAACCCTGAAACCCCGAACCCTGAAACCCCGAACCCTGAAACCCCGAACCCTGAAACCCCGAACCCTGAAACCCCGAACCCTGAAACCCCGAACCCTGAAACCCCGAACCCTGAAACCCCGAACCCTGAAACCCCGAACCCTGAAACCCCGAACCCTGAAACCCCGAACCCTGAAACCCCGAACCCTGAAACCCCGAACCCTGAAACCCCGAACCCTGAAACCCCGAACCCTGAAACCCGAACCCTGAAACCCCGAACCCTGAAACCCCGAACCCTGAAACCCCGAACCCTGAAACCCCGAACCCTGAAACCCCGAACCCTGAAACCCCGAACCCTGAAACCCGAACCCTGAAACCCCGAACCCTGAAACCCCGAACCCTGAAACCCCGAACCTGAAACCCCGAACCCTGAAACCCCGAACCCTGAAACCCCGAACCCTGAACCCCGAACCCTGAAACCCCGAACCCTGAAACCCCGAACCCTGAAACCCCGAACCCTGAAACCCCGAACCCTGAAACCCCGAACCCTGAAACCCCGAACCCTGAAACCCCGAACCCTGAAACCCCGAACCCTGAAACCCCGAACCCTGAAACCCCGAACCCTGAAACCCCGAACCCTGAAACCCCGAACCCTGAAACCCCGAACCCTGAAACCCCGAACCCTGAAACCCCGAACCCTGAAACCCCGAACCCTGAAACCCCGAACCCTGAAACCCCGAACCCTGAAACCCCGAACCCTGAAACCCCGAACCCTGAAACCCCGAACCCTGAAACCCCGAACCCTGAAACCCCGAACCCTGAAACCCCGAACCCTGAAACCCCGAACCCTGAAACCCCGAACCCTGAAACCCCGAACCCTGAAACCCCGAACCCTGAAACCCCGAACCCTGAAACCCCGAACCCTGAAACCCCGAACCCTGAAAACCCCGAACCCTGAAACCCCGAACCCTGAAACCCCGAACCCTGAAACCCCGAACCCTGAAACCCCGAACCCTGAAACCCCGAACCCTGAAACCCCGAACCCTGAAACCCCGAACCCTGAAACCCCGAACCCTGAAACCCCGAACCCTGAAACCCCGAACCCTGAAACCCCGAACCCTGAAACCCCGAACCCTGAAACCCCGAACCCTGAAACCCCGAACCCTGAAACCCCGAACCCTGAAACCCCGAACCCTGAAACCCCGAACCCTGAAACCCCGAACCCTGAAACCCCGAACCCTGAAACCCCGAACCCTGAAACCCCGAACCCTGAAACCCCGAACCCTGAAACCCCGAACCCTGAAACCCCGAACCCTGAAACCCCGAACCCTGAAACCCCGAACCCTGAAACCCCGAACCCTGAAACCCCGAACCCTGAAACCCCGAACCCTGAAACCCCGAACCCTGAAACCCCGAACCCTGAAACCCCGAACCCTGAAACCCCGAACCCTGAAACCCCGAACCCTGAAACCCCGAACCCTGAAACCCCGAACCCTGAAACCCCGAACCCTGAAACCCGAACCCTGAAACCCCGAACCCTGAAACCCCGAACCCTGAAACCCCGAACCCTGAAACCCGAACCCTGAAACCCCGAACCCTGAAACCCCGAACCCTGAAACCCCGAACCCTGAAACCCCGAACCCTGAAACCCCGAACCCTGAAACCCCGAACCCTGAAACCCCGAACCCTGAAACCCCGAACCCTGAAACCCCGAACCCTGAAACCCCGAACCCTGAAACCCCGAACCCTGAAACCCCGAACCCTGAAACCCCGAACCCTGAAACCCCGAACCCTGAAACCCCGAACCCTGAAACCCCGAAACCCTGAAACCCCGAACCCTGAAACCCCGAACCCTGAAACCCCGAACCCTGAAACCCCGAACCCTGAAAACCCCGAACCCTGAAACCCCGAACCCTGAAACCCCGAACCCTGAAACCCCGAACCCTGAAACCCCGAACCCTGAAACCCCGAACCCTGAAACCCCGAACCCTGAAACCCCGAACCCTGAAACCCCGAACCCTGAAACCCCGAACCCTGAAACCCCGAACCCTGAAACCCCGAACCCTGAAACCCCGAACCCTGAAACCCCGAACCCTGAAACCCCGAACCCTGAAACCCCGAACCCTGAAACCCCGAACCCTGAAACCCCGAACCCTGAAACCCCGAACCCTGAAACCCCGAACCCTGAAACCCCGAACCCTGAAACCCCGAACCCTGAAACCCCGAACCCTGAAACCCCGAACCCTGAAACCCCGAACCCTGAAACCCCGAACCCTGAAACCCCGAACCCTGAAACCCCGAACCCTGAAACCCCGAACCCTGAAACCCCGAACCCTGAAACCCCGAACCCTGAAACCCCGAACCCTGAAACCCCGAACCCTGAAACCCCGAACCCTGAAACCCCGAACCCTGAAACCCCGAACCCTGAAACCCCGAACCCTGAAACCCCGAACCCTGAAACCCCGAACCCTGAAACCCCGAACCCTGAAACCCCGAACCCTGAAACCCCGAACCCTGAAACCCCGAACCCTGAAACCCCGAACCCTGAAACCCCGAACCCTGAAACCCCGAACCCTGAAACCCCGAACCCTGAAACCCCGAACCCTGAAACCCCGAACCCTGAAACCCCGAACCCTGAAACCCCGAACCCTGAAACCCCGAACCCTGAAACCCCGAACCCTGAAACCCCGAACCCTGAAACCCCGAACCCTGAAACCCCGAACCCTGAAACCCCGAACCCGAAACCCTGAAACCCCGAACCCTGAAAAACCCCCGAACCCTGAAACCCCGAACCTGAACCCCAACCCTGAAACCCCGAACCCTGAAACCCCCGAACCCTGAAACCCCGAACCCTGAAACCCCGAACCCTGAAACCCCGAACCCTGAAACCCCGAACCCTGAAAACCCCGAACCCTGAAACCCCGAACCCTGAAACCCCGAACCCTGAAACCCCGAACCCTGAAACCCCGAACCCTGAAACCCCGAACCCTGAAACCCCGAACCCTGAAACCCCGAACCCTGAAACCCCGAACCCTGAAACCCCGAACCCTGAAACCCCGAACCCTGAAACCCCGAACCCTGAACCCCGAACCCTAAACCCGAACCCTGAAACCCCGAACCCTGAAACCCTGAACCCCCCTGAAACCCCGAACCCTGAAACCCCGAACCCTGAAACCCCGAACCCTGAAACCCCGAACCCTGAAACCCCGAACCCTGAAAACCCCGAAACCCTGAAACCCCCGAACCCTGAAACCCCGAAACCCTGAAACCCCGAACCCTGAAACCCCGAACCCTGAAACCCCGAACCCTGAAACCCCGAACCCTGAAACCCCGAACCCTGAAACCCCGAAACCCTGAAACCCCGAACCCTGAAACCCCGAACCCTGAAACCCCGAACCCTGAAACCCCGAACCCTGAAACCCCGAACCCTGAAACCCGAACCCTGAAACCCCGAACCCTGAAACCCCGAACCCTGAAACCCCGAAACCCTGAAACCCCGAACCCTGAAACCCCGAACCCTGAAAACCCGAACCCTGAAACCCCGAACCCTGAAACCCCGAACCCTGAAACCCCGAACCCTGAAACCCCGAACCCTGAAACCCCGAACCCTGGAAACCCCGAACCCTGAAACCCCGAACCCTGAAACCCCGAACCCTGAAACCCCGAACCCTGAAACCCCGAACCCTGAAACCCCGAACCCTGAAACCCCGAACCCTGAAACCCCGAACCCTGAAACCCCCGAACCCTGAAACCCCGAACCCTGAAACCCCGAACCCTGAAACCCCGAACCCTGAGAACCCGAACCCCGACCTGAAACCCCGAACCCTGAAACCCCGAACCTAACCCCCCCTGAAACCCCGAACCCTGAAACCCCGAACCCTGAAACCCCGAACCCTGAAACCCCGAACCCTGAAACCCCGAACCCTGAAACCCCGAACCTGAAACCCCGAACCCTGAAACCCCGAACCCTGAAACCCCGAACCCTGAAACCCCGAACCCTGAAAGAACCCCCGAACCCTGAAACCCCGAACCCTGAACCCCGAACCCTGAAACCCCCGAACCCCTGGGAAACCCCGAACCCTGAAACCCCCGAACCCCTGAAAACCACCCCGAACCCTGAAACCCCGAACCCTGAAACCCCGAACCCTGAAACCCCGAACCCTGAAACCCCGAACCCTGAAACCCCGAACCCTGAAACCCCGAACCCTGAAACCCCGAACCTGAAACCCCGACCCTGAAACCCCGAACCCTGAAACCCCGAACCCTGAAACCCCGAACCCTGAAACCCCGAACCCTGAAACCCCGAACCCTGAAACCCCGAACCCTGAAACCCCGAACCCTGAAACCCCGAACCCTGAAACCCCGAACCCTGAAACCCCGAACCCTGAAACCCCGAACCCTGAAACCCCGAACCCTGAAACCCCGAACCCTGAAACCCCGAACCCTGAAACCCCGAACCCTGAAACCCCGAACCCTGAAACCCCGAACCCTGAAACCCCGAACCCTGAAACCCCGAACCCTGAAACCCCCGAACCCTGAAACCCCGAACCCTGAAACCCCGAACCCTGAAACCCCGAAACCCTGAAACCCCGAACCCTGAAACCCCGAACCCTGAAACCCCGAACCCTGAAACCCCCCGGAACCCTGAAACCCCGAACCCTGAAACCCCGAAACCCTGAAACCCCGAACCCTGAAACCCCCGAACCCTGAAACCCCGAACCCTGAAACCCCGAACCCTGAAACCCCGAACCCTGAAACCCCGAACCCTGAAACCCCGAACCCTGAAACCCCGAACCCTGAAACCCCGAACCCTGAAACCCCGAACCCTGAAACCCCGAACCCTGAAACCCCGAACCCTGAAAACCCCGAACCCTGAAACCCCGAACCCTGAAACCCCGAACCCTGAAACCCCGAACCCTGAAACCCCGAACCCTGAAACCCCGAACCCTGAAACCCCGAACCCTGAAACCCCGAACCCTGAAACCCCGAACCCTGAAACCCCGAACCCTGAAACCCCGAACCCTGAACCCGAACCCTGAAACCCCGAACCCTGAAACCCCGAACCCTGAAACCCCGAACCCTGAAACCCCGAACCCTGAAACCCCGAACCCTGAAACCCCGAACCCTGAAACCCCGAACCCTGAAACCCCGAACCCTGAAACCCCGAACCCTGAAACCCCGAACCCTGAAACCCCGAACCCTGAAACCCCGAACCCTTAAACCTGTAACCCTAAACCCTGAACCCGCGACGGGGCAAGGCAGGGCGCGACGGGGCTAAAAGGCGTGACGGGGCCCAGGAGGGGCGTGTCGGGGTCAGGGGGGCGCGACGAGGCCTAGGAGGGGCGCGACTGGGCTAGCGGGTGACGACGGGGCCAGGGGGGGCGCGACGGGGCGAGGGGGTCGCGACGGGGCCAGGGGGGCGCGACGGGGCGCAGGAGGGGCGCGACGGGGCTAGGGGTCGCGACGGGGCCAGGGGGGCGCGACGGGGCCAGGGGGGCGCGACGGGGCCCAGGAGGGGCGCGACGGGGCTAGGGGGGCGCGACGGGGCCAGGAGGTGCGGCAGGGCCCAGGAGGGGCGCGACGGGGCTAGGAGGCACGACGGGGCCCAGGGGGAAGCGGCGGGGCCTAGCTAGGGTACGGGCGGAAACGGTAGGTGGGGGATCCTAACCTACGCGTGATACTATATCAAAGTGAGAAACTGAATGATGAGCAGAGAAAGAGTACAGGTGAATATACCTAAGTGTTGTGCCCTCTAAGAGGTGGCCCTATACAGTCTATGCAAATATATGTGATACACATGTTTGACATGGACTTCTTCCAGACCTTCTACCCGACCCCGAAGATGACTACACTTCGGGTCCTTCTTCACATAGCCGCGCAGCGTGACTACGAGCTTCACTCACTCGATTTATCTACATCGTTCCTACAGGGTAGTCTGCAGGAGCATATCTACCTCCGGCGCCCTCTAGGCTTTTATGGCTCCTTCCCACCTGGGACTGAGTGGAGCCTGCACCGTCGTGTCTACAGCCTTCGTCAGGCACCCCGTAAGTGGCACGACACGCTTCGCACCACTCTTGTTGAGTCGCAGTTCATTCCTTCCTCTGCTGACCCCTCTCCTTGTTCGCACGGGTCAGACACCGTTCTACATTCTAGTGTACGTAGACGATCTTGTCTTTGCTACTCCTGACAGAATGGCACTGGCCTGAGCGAAGGCCGAGTTGCTTAGAAGACACACCTGTACATACTTGGGGGAGCTGGGGCGCTATCTGTGCTTGGAGATCTCTCGTAACCGCGCCGCTCACACGATCACACTCTCGCAATCCCATATAGTGCAGTAGATTCTCCAAAGGTTCCATCTTCAATTCTCCTTAGCACAGCCCATCCCTCTACCTGTGGATCACAAGCCCTCTGCTCCTGTTCCGATTGAGCCGGTCGAGGCTAGTGGTCCATACGTAGAGCTGGTGGGGTGCCTCATATATGTGAAGACCTGCACTCGACAAGATCTAGCGTACCCTCTCAGTCTCTTAGCTCACTTTGTCGCAATAGGCAGGTACCGACCAGCCCACTGATCGGCTGCCAAGAGGGTATTGCGGTATCTGGCGAGTAAATTAGGACTGGGGCTTGTGCTAGGAGGACGGGATCCAGCGGTGTTTACTGGACACACAGACGCGTCGTGGGCCGACGACTTGGAGACCAGGGCTGACGTTTCAAAAAAACCCCCCCTGAGCTGTCGAATAAAAAAAAACGTTTACCCTGAGGGCTCAGGTTTCAAAAATTGCCTACCCTGATTTGTAAGGGTTCAGAAATCTGGAACCCTGAAAATCCCAGGGTTCACCGAGCGCGTTCAGGGTTGCCTTCAACACGAGGGGGGAATTAAAAATGGGGGGAAAAAGGGGAGGGAATCAAACCGAGGGGAGGGGGAGAGCGAAACAGAGGGGAAGGGGGAGGATGGAAACATAGGGGAAGAGAAGAAGCGAAACGGGGAGGGAAAAAGTGGGGGTTGGGGGGTGGGGGAAGTTCGAAATACAGTCGAGGAATGGGAGAAGCGAAACGGAGGGGAAGGGGGGATCGAAACGGAGGGGAAGGGGGGATCAAAACGGAGGGGAAGGGGGGATCGAAACGGAGGGGAAGGGGAGATCGAAACGGAGGGGAAGGGGGATCGAAACGGAGGGGAAGGGGGGATCGAAACGGAGGGGAAGGGGGGATCGAAACGGAGGGGAAGGGGGATCGAAACGGAGGGGAAGGGGGGATCGAAACGGAGGGGAGGGGGAGTCGAAACCAGGGAAGAAAGGGGGAGGGAATCAAAACCAAGATGCGAGGGGCGAAACGGAGGGGAGATGGGGGAATCGAAATGGAGGGGAGGGGGGAAACGAAACGGAGGGGGAGTGGGGGGAGCGAAAATGGAGGGGAGGGAGGAATCGAAGTGGATTGGAGGGGGGAAGCTGGGTAATAGGGCGGTCGGAGAAAATTCGCGCCCTAGCAGCGCCCCGGCTGGGAGATCTTAGACGTTGATCAACGTGACCATCTAACGGTTTAAGTATGTCGAAACGATCGCAATCGATCTTGACCGTTACATTTTCATAGACTTAGCTAATTTTTGTGGGTTGTTGTTAGTGTGTAGGGGGGATGTCTGTACGACACATGACTTAGCCGATTTTTGTGGGTTGCTTGGTGTGTGAGGGAATGTTTGAGGACTTCACCAATTTTTGTAGGTTGTTGCGTGTGGGGGGGAATGTCTCTGGAGATTGGGGACTTCGCCAAAATTTCCGCATTGTGAGCCACATGGATGTCGCACTCAGGGTTCGTACGCGTTACTCCCTGAAAACTCAGTGTTGGGATAACGCAAACCCTGAAATTCTCAGTGTTCACAGACATACAACCCTGAAGAGGTTAGGGTTCAAAAAAGCCCAACCTTGAAAATTAAGGGTTGGCCAAAAAAATACCCTGATAACGACAGGCCTGTTGGAGACGCCCAGGTCGTCTCAGGGCTACTGCTTTAGTCTTGGTGCTGGTGCAGTCTCGTGGAGGTCTATCAGGTCGTCATCTGTAGCTCATTCCAGTTGTGAGGCATAGTTCTACGCTAGGACCATGGCTGCTTAGGAGCTCTGCTGGTTGTCGTTCTTGCTCACTGACTTAGGTAAGCAGCCTAGGTCTGGCCCGGTCCTGTTGGTTGACAAGAAGGCCATGATCCTCCTGTGTCAGGAGACTCGAATTGAGGGCAGGGAGAAGCACATCCAGCTGCGGTACTTCCTGCTGCGTGAGTTGCAACAGCACGGTGAAGTTCGTGTAGTACAGTTGGCCTAAAAGGCCAACACCGCTGATATATTCACCAAGGCACTTGCGCCTCGTGACCATCAGCGGTTCTGTACTCAGCTTGGACTAGCCTCAGTAGCAACACCACTTCTTGTATTCTGAGTCATACTATACGTGCTTGTACTTGTTGTTCTATGCCGGCTTGTCTTGCTACACTTGCTGACTGGCCTTGTGGCCTCTTATCTCAGTGGTCAGACTAGTAGTGCTGTCCTGAGTTTTCTTATTACAACTTCACCCTGTCTCATTCACTGGCAATTCACTGACTTCCTCGCCCTTCTCTTCCTCTTTCTCTGCTCTGCTCCCAGGCAGTACAGAAGTCGACCCGGATCCGATCCCTCCAGAATCCCATGCCATGCTCTGCTGCTCTAGTGACAGCTCCAGTCCCTCCCCACCCTGTGCTTGCATGTGTGCCACCACGTCGTGCAGACTCGTGAGGTACGTCCATGCATCCAGCATGGACGGCCGCTTCTGGCTCTGTTCCGCCATGCATCGCAGCGCCAGTCTCAGCACGGCCTCTACGGCCCTGGTGGGTGCAGTGGGGCCCAGCAGCGGGTCCAGCACAGCAGACACAGGCGAGGAGAAGGCCCACCTGGCCAGGCCCCTGTCCTCCACCTCCTCGTCGTACGGTGACCGCCCAGACACCAGCTGCAGCAGTACCACGCCAAAAGCAAAAACGTCGGTGGCCGTGGTGACCCTCCCGCGCTGCGCGTACTCCGGGGCCATGTACCCGTACGTGCCCAGCACCGCCGTGGACATGTGTGACGCCCGCACGTCCACCTGCCGTGCCAGGCCAAAGTCCGCCACTCGCACCGTGAAGGTGGGTTGGGCAGCAGGCAGGGACACAGAGGAAAGGGTGAGGGATGAGGGATGGGATGAGGGAAGTGCGGGTGCACTGGCAGGAAGATGATGGGAGGGGGAGCGGAGTGGATGGGAAGATGCCTGAGATGAGAGAGGATGGGGAGTGAAGGACTCGTGGTGTGGCAGATGAGAAGCGGAAAAGGTATCATAGGGAGGCTGTTGGGACTTGGAGGGTGGAAAGAGGCGTAGGAGGGCGGAGGGGACAGCAGAGTTGGTGGAACCATTGGAAGTGGCTGAGAGAGCTTCGGCTCTTGTTGCATGCTTGTTACCAGGGGCACTGTCAATGCTGCTGCAAGCGCCCCTGCTGCGATCACCAGTGTTCACAGCAACACCACCACTACCACTGTTACTGTCAGTTTCACTTGCACCTTTGGCCATTTCTTTGACACTGTCATTCCCCACTCCACTGCCACTTGCAGTCCCACTACCAGATCCAGTGCCCACCCCTGAACCACTAATGCTCCCTGTTCCCGACCCACTCGCCACTGTGCTGCCCTCGCTACTCCTACCCTCTAGCCCGCCGTCAGCTCCCCTTGCGTCCACCACCACAAGGATGTTGGAGGGCTTGATGTCGCGGTGAATGATGTATGGCGAGCACTCGTGGTGCAGATACTTGAGTGCCTTCGTCAACCCCATCGCAATGCTTAACCTCGCCTCCCATTTGTTGAAACCTTCGCCAGGTGGAACCTCCCTCCTCCTCCTAAGCAAGTCCTCCAAGCTGCCCCCAGCAACGTACTCGTAGATGAGCCACCTGTCTCCTGCCGCCACATTCACATACGCCCCGTACAGCCGCACCAGGTTCTGGTGCTCCAGCTGCCCCAGCGTCCGCACCTCCGCCTGCACCTCCCTGTTTGCCTGCTGCTCCGCAGCCTCCCTCGCCTCCTCCCCTGAACCCCCCTTCCCCCCCTTGTCCCCTTTGCCGCCCTTGCCCATGGGCGTGGTGGAGGGGGAGGCAGAGAGAGGCAGGGGCAGCGAGGCAGCATGGAGCCTCTTGATGGCCAGAGTGCACTGCGTGCCAGGCACACTGCACCTGGTGTTACACAGCAGACCGGGGGGAGGGGGGGAAGGGGGGAGATGAGTGAATGGACGATAAGTTCAGTGGGAAGCTCAATCACTTTAGGCATGCTGTGGTTGCAGATACCACCAATTAGCAGCACAGTTGAAATTCAAGGCCCTATTCTCTGGAATGCAGCACAAATGCGTGGAGCCCTGCCCCCCACTCTTACTTGTACACACTGCCAAAGCCGCCCTTCCCCAGCAGCATGCTGTCGCTGAAGTTCCTGGTGCCCGCCACTATCCCTTCCACCGTCACTCTTACAGGCGCCTGCTTCACAAGCAGCAAGTACCCGTTCAGCCTCTTCCTCCTCCTCTTCTCCTCCCTCCTCCTCCCCACTGCACACACTGCTGCTGCCACTGCCGCAAGCACGCACACACTCGCTGCCACTATGCCTGCCACTGCAGCCGCTGGCAGGCCGGCAGATGCACCCGGAGCAAGGAGGGTGGGGGGCGGAGGCACGGAGCAGGAGGCACTGATGGGAACCCCACAGAGGGCTGAGTTGTTGGCATAGGATGCAAGGGGGAAAGACGGAAGGGGTCCGGCAGGAATTGGGCCGGAAAGCAAGTTGGAGGAGAGATTGAGAGATTGCAGGGAGGATAGGGAGGAGAGGGCGGATGGGATGGAGCCTGAGAGGGCGTTGATGGAGACGTCCAGCACAGTCAGCTGCTGCAGTGCCGCCAGGCCCGAGGGCAGTGAGCCAGATAGATGGTTGGCAGAGAGGTTGAGAGTGAGGAGGTGGCTGACGGTAGAAAGGGTGTCAGGGATGGATCCTGACAGCTCGTTGCCTCCCAGCAGCAGGTGCGCCACACTCGCACTCCCTGCCCTGCCAGCACTGGGGACACCAGCAGTGGCCGCTCCAAGAAACTGAGGGATTGTTCCTGATAGGCGGTTGTTGCTGAGGTCCAGGCGCATGAGCCCAGGCAGCTGGGCGATGTCTGGTGGGATGGCGCCTGTGAGGTTGTTGCTGTCCACGGACAGCTCTTGCAGGAGCGAGAGCACAGCTAGGTTCGCCGGGAGGGCGCCGTGCAGTGCGTTGCGGCTGAGGTCCACCAGCTTCAGCGCGGTGAGCGACGTGATTTGAGCGGGGATGGATCCGGAGAGGCGGTTGCCGGGGAGCAGCAGCACGGAGAGGTTGGCGGTGGCGGCCATGAAGGCGGGCGGGATGGGGCCGCTCACCCGATTGAATGACAGGTCCAGCATCACCAGCTGCCCCAGCGACGCAGGCAGTGCGCCGCTGAAGCGGTTGTGCGGGGCGGAGAAGTAGATGAAGCGGCGCTCAGCAGAGCTGAGGTCCAGTGGTATGGGCCCCGACAGCGCGTTGCCGTCCAGCCATATCTCCGTGATGTTCTCCAGCCGCGCCAACGGCAGTGGGCCCCACAGTCGGTTGCGCTCCAGGCGGACCAGCCTAAGGCGGCGCAGCATGCGGAAGGTGGCAGGGAGGGAGCCCGACAGGCGGTTGTCGTCCAGAAAGAGGTTCTCCAGCCCCCCACACCTGCCTAGTGACGCCGGCACAGCCCCGCTCATCTGATTGCCACTCAAGCGGAGACTGCGCAGGCTTGCGTGCTTGGGAGAGGCGCAGAAAGGGGGGATGCGCCCAGAGAGGTTATTTCTGGAGAGGTCCAGCTGGCCCAGGGCAGGCAGGGAGGCGAGGGCCAGGGGCAGCGAGGCTGAGAGAGAATTGTTGAGGAGGATGAGGGCTTCCAGCGACGCCATGCGGCTCACAGACGAGGGGATGCTGCCGCTGAACGCGTTCATCCCTGCATCCAGCCATACGAGCCCCGTGCATGCCGAAAAGTCGGGAAGGTGGCCAGAAAAGGCGTTTCCAGTGATTTCGATGGTGAAGGCGGCAGGGCACCAGGCGGAGAAGACGCGCGAGGGGAGGGGCCCTGCGAGGCGGTTGGTGACGATGTCGAGGATAACGAGCGCGGTGAGCGACGACAGCACCAGCGGCACACTGCCCGACAGCCTGTTGGTGCCCAGGGCCAGCTCGGACAGCGAAGAGAGGCGACCCAGGGAGGCGGGGATGGAGGAGGAGAGGGAGTTGTCCCCGAGGTAGAGGTAGCGCAGGGATGGCAAGGCGCCCAGGGTGGCGGGGATGGAGCCGGAGAGCTGGTTGCCGGAGAGCATGAGAGAGACCAAGGCGGAGAGACGGGAGAGTGACGAGGGGATGGTGCCGGACAGCCTGTTGATGGAGAGGTCCAGGAGGGTGAGGGCGGGGAGGAGCACGAGGGACGAGGGGATGGAGGAGGATAGCTCGTTCTCTGAGAGCACCAGGTACTGCAGGGACGGGAGGGACGCGAGGGACGAGGAGATGGTGCCTTGTAGGCCCAGCTGGGAGAGCACCACCCCCACCACGGCGTCGGGGGTGCGCCTCACACTGCTGTCAGCGGCAGCAGCAACGGCGGTGGCGTTAGCAGCACCCGGTTGGCCCATCTCATGGGAGCACACAACCCCAGTCCAGCGGCACATGGGCACCGTGGAGGTGAGCGACCATTCTTTCAGCACTTGCTGTGATGCTGGCGTTAGCGCTGCCCGGAACTCAACCAGTGCCGCCTTCTCCCGCGCCCACCCATCACTGCCCCCCCCATCCCTCACTACGGCCTCCATGCGCTGCTGCGCCGCCACAAAGCCCCGCACTGGCTCTGCCGCCACAGTGCTGGGCGACTGGCTTGCATCCAGCTCAGCACATACCTGCCCCACATTGTACCGCCTCTCCCAATCCCCACTATCCCCCGCCGCTCCTCCGCTACGTCTTCCCCCCCCATGCTCGCTCCCTCTCAGCCGCGCCCCCAAAATCTCCACGGACTCCATGCCTCTCCGCCCTCCTCCCGACTCTTGTTCTCCCCCGTCCTCCTCTGTCACTCTCCCCGCCGCCCCGCCTGTCCGCGTCCGTGGGCGCGCCATCATGGCCGCCAGCACTGCCTGCATGCGCCGCTCAAACGCCTCCCTCTGCCCGCCGCTCAACCGCCGCCGCCCTTCCATCGCCACGCCCGCATACCACGGCCGCCTGCCGCTTCGCGCGCCCGCGGCTTCATGATGACCCGCCGCTGAGGAGGAGCGCGCGCACGCCCACGCCAGCGCCTGGCGCTGCTGCCACGACATGCTTCGCAGGTGCTGACGCGTGACGTGGGCCCCGTCCACCCCCACGGCGGTTGCTGCCGCACATGTCGCCGCGGCGAGAAGGGCGAGGAAAACGAACGAGGATGTAGAAAGGACGCGGGCATCGGCCCGCCAATAGTCGAGTGGGAAACGCGGTGCTTCCATAGGTAGCATTGACCACTACGAAACTTTCAAGCCCACGTGAGGGAACGCTCCTCTGACTTTTACCTCGTCAGATTTTTAGCTTCTAGTATGCTTGAAAGTGCTGCTTGGCAATGCTCGGACCAGCGGATTGAGAAAACCATGTTGGCTTCCAACTCAACCTCGGACTGGAGCAGGTTGGTACCACAGTTGGTGTGCGCAAGGCGACAACGCCTGATGTTGACAAAGCCGACGTCTCGTCACCCCTTCCCACCTCGCTAAAACTCACGAAACCGACAAGTATCCTGGAAACCAGTCTGCACCGCACGACGCCATCGTTGACATTCGGTGTTGACTAAGGGCGTGTCCTAAGAGTATGTCTGAATGCGTTTGAGTGAGGTGGATTGCGTTTCAAAAAGATCAAATACTTCTATAACACGGTTCGGTGAACGCTTAGGACACGCCCTAAATTGGATGGAACAGCAGCTTCTCGCTGTGTACGCTGTGGTTGTCGCCCAGCCCGTGGCCTCGCTCGAGTGGCTCAATTCTTTGGGGGATCAAACTTGCCATGCCACGATGCTGCCCTTGGCGCCCGCCACTCCAAGCCAGTGTGCCAGCCTCGGTGCCTGCACACAACACTACAGTACACGTGGCTGCAGTTGGGAAGCTTGGCAGTGCCGAGCAGGGAAGGGTTTGGAGGTTTGAAGGTTTTATAAAGGTCGTAACCAGTACACACATGCAACAGGGGTGTATATAGCTTAGGACTCCGAGCAGGGAAGGGAGAGGGGAGCAGCACCAGGAGACGGAGGGCAGGAGGGGTAAGAGAAGATTCTGCACCTCGGGTCTGACCCGAGGTTGACCCGCGGTCGAAGGAGCCGTGGGGTTTAGAGGCTCAACCACGGGTCTACTGACTTTGACGCTCGTGCGCCTACAGAGGTGCAGAAAGTCGCAAAACGAGTTGATGATGTACAGAAAACAGCACAGCGTTGTCGTAAAAGCGAATTGGGAGGTGTACATCTGCGGGCGATGCACTTGTGCCATTTTAGTCCGGTGGGTTTGTCTGCGAACGGTGTGTTTCCAGTCAAGCAGCCGTCGGGAGTCGTAAGACCTGAGGCAATTTTTTCCCACCTCGGGTGTTCTTATCTGACACTAGTGTCATAGACGAGCCAGAATCCATCCTGAGGCGCGGTGGCTGGTGCATATACAGGAGTAGCCTACAGCGCCAACAGCGACACAAGTTCAGCTGTCACCTCATCAGAGCTTCGTCGCTAACCCTAATCTAGACACATATAATCTCTAACCCTAATCTGTCTCGCGTTCTTGCTCTGCTAGAATAGTGGGCTCAAGTTTGCTATCCTGGTTGGCAGTGACTCGGCAGTCCATGTTTTTTATACTCAGCTAGCGCGTAGCTAATCTCGGAGTCAACGTGCGACAGTTGCGAGGGTTGAAGTCTGGAGTTAGCGGTCTAAATGTGGTTTTGGGATGTGCGCTTGCCAACCACTGTCTGCTAACGAGTGATTGACTAAAGCTTTAAGCCTTTTTCCTGAGGGAGCTTTGCATCTCTCCGGCAGTGATGGCACCTGCGCTTACTGTCCCGCGCGCCACTTGCGACTTCGCTCCGTGCCCTAAGTCCGTGCCGTTGCCCATCACGGGATGCCTGTGCGCGTGAGGAGCGGAGAGCGTGTTGCGGGAGCAAGCGGGGGGCAGCAAGGGGCGGGGGCCAAGCAGCGCGTGTGCGGATACGAAAGTCCGGGAAGGTGGAGGAAGCGGGGCCATGTACGGTGGGGAGGAGGAGAGCGCGGGGCGCAGTGAGGTGAGCTGAGCGGCTCCAGTGGGCGGAGCAGGGGGGTGGCCGTAGGGAAGCGAGTTTGGAAGTGAGTGGGAGCCGCGCGGGGATGCTGCAGCAGTGCGACGGGTAGTGGGCAAAGGTGGGTGCACCCGGCGCCATGGCCATGTCGTCGCCTCGCCTCGCCGCCTTGTCATCGCCCGTCGCCTCTCGCTCTCTCGCCCCGCCTGCCGCCGCTGCCAGCCCAGCCTCGTTCGGCAGTGCGGGCGGGCACGGGGATAGCGGCAGTGACGGCGATGCGAGCGCTGGTAGCGCGGGACGCATAGGCGAGGTGGAGAGCGAGCAGGGGGCGGGTGGCAGCGGCGGAGCGGGCGAGGGCGTGGCGGGGGAGTCGCTGCTGCAGCAGCACAACAGGGCGCGCGCCGAGGAGGCGGTGGCCGCGCTATCGAGTCCGGATATATCGGATCCGGAGGACAGCGATGAGGAGGCGGAGGAGCGGGAGGAGGCGGAGCACACGCGGCAGGTGTTGGGCGGGGCGTACGCGAACGTGTTCGACCGCTACCACATGGGCGCGGAGCTGGGGCGCGGGCAGTACGGCGTGATCTGGCTGGCGACGGAGCGCGCGACGGGCGAGACGGTGGCGTGCAAGTCCATCTGCAAGGCGAAGCTCGAGGGCCACGGCGACGTGCACGACGTGCGGCGGGAGGTGGCGGTGATGCGCGCCGTGCGCGGGCACGGCGCCATAGTGGAGCTGCGCGGCACGTTCGAGGACCGGCAGTGGGTGCACCTGCTCATGGACGTGTGCCTGGGCGGCGAGCTGTACCAGCGCATCCTGCAGCGCCACCGCTACCCCGAGAGCGACGCCGCTGCCGTGTGCCACACGCTGCTGCGCGTGGTGCAGCACCTGAACGCGCTGGGCCTCATGCACCGCGACCTCAAGCCCGAAAACATCCTGCTCGTCTCGCCGCACTCCCACACCCACGTCAAGGTCGCCGACTTCGGCCTCGCCACGCCCGTCGCCCCAGGTGGGCAGCGCCGCACGCATGGCTGTCAGGGGATGCCATGGGATGGGTTGTGGGTTGGGATTGGTTGTGTGGCAATACTTGCTGGGGACACCACTCACTTCTTCCAACCCACCGTTCTCTATTCCCCTCCCTGTGCATCCCCCATTTCCAATCGCCCCGGGCGCCACTCCGTGCGCCGTGCGGGCAGGCGAGCGGCTGGAGGGCATGGCGGGCAGCGCGTTCTACATCGCGCCCGAGGTGCTGGCGGGCGGGTACGGCGTGGAGGCGGACATGTGGAGCGTGGGCGTGGTGCTCTTCATCCTGCTCTCGGGCCTGCCGCCCTTCTGGGCGCCCTCCGAGGACGGCATCTTCCAGGCCATCGCGGCGGGCCGCGTGGACATGGCGTCGGGCGTGTGGGAGGGCGTGTCGGCGGACGCCAAGGACCTGGTGGCGCAGATGCTCACTCTCGACCCCGCCCACCGCATCACTCCCGCCAAGGCTCTCAGTGAGTTGTCCGCTGCTACCCTCTGCTCTATGCTCCCTGTCTTGCCCTGCCTCTCTCATGCCACCATTCATCACCGCTTTCCCTCCATCCCCGACGTTCTGTCACCTCCCAGGTCACCGCTGGCTTCAGCAGCACTGCGGCAGCCTCACCAACGCGCCTCCATCGCTGCCCTCCAAGCCCAGCTCTGCACCAGATGCTGCCGCCCTCACTCCTGATGTCTCCTCCCCCGCAGCAGCGACGCCAACAGCAGCAGCAACAATAGTAAGAGCAACAGCAGCAGCAACATCAGCAGCAACAGCAACAGCAGCAGCAACAACAGTAACAGCAACAGCAGCAACAGCAGCAACAGCAGCAGCAACAGCATCAGCAGCAGCAACAGCAGCATCTCCAGTCGTTGCCGCTGGCAGTTCTGGCAGCAGCACAGCAGCAGCGCTGGCGACAGCTGTGTTGCGCAGCAGTGGTCGCAGCATTGGCAGCAGCGCCAGCAGGCGCAGGCGCGCTGTGGATGGCAGCAGCAGCCGCGTGCTGGCAGCGCTGGGCGGGCGGGAGGAGGCGTGCATGGGCGAGGGTGCAAGGGCGGTGGGTGGGAGCAGGGCGGGGGAGAAGTCAGAGCTCATGGAGCTGCTGCAGCAGCAGATGAAGGGCCGGGGGCGAGCGGGCAAGAAGAAAGGCAAGGCCACGGACGCACGCGCATCAACCACTGGGGGAGCAGGGGCTGCCACTGCTGCTGTGGCCGGCAGCAGTGGCGGCAGTGGTGGCAGGGATGGCCCTGGCGGGGGTGGTGGCATGGGGATCACGAAGCGCAGCAGCGTGGCGCGGCTGGTGTTTGAGGAGATGCTCACAGAGGTGGCGGCGGGCAGGGGCAGGCGCAGCACCGCCGCGTCCAGACAGAAGGGCGCAGCCGCGCCAGGCAGTAGCGGCAGCAGCGCCTCCATTGCTCGCTCGCGGTCGTCAGACGTGAGTGCACTCTTGGGCTCCGCCAAGGGGCCTCACTGTGACCCTCTGGGGCTGCCTGCGGGCGCTGGCGGCCTGCTGCGGGGCAGGAGGACGCTGAGCAGACGGTTTGAGCGAGAGGACGAGGAGGAAGGGGGCGTGGATGAGGAGGGCGATGCAGGGAGGGTGGCAGACGAGGATGTGGAGACAGATGGGGATAAGGACGTGGACGCGGGGCACAGCAAGGTGGGTGAGGGTGTGGGCGAGGGCAGGCCTGAGAGGAGCCCCAAGCCTACGCCTGCACTGCACAGCCCGCTTGCCCATGGCACGGTGCGGGATGGCAGGCGGGAGGCGAGCAGGGAGGCATGGCGAGTGGAGCGGGAGGGCAGCCGGCGGGTGGAGAAGGAGGAGCTGATGCAGCTGCTGGCGACTGTGGAGGTGCACCTGGCGGCACCGCCCGACACCGCAGCGCCGTCTGGAGCAGTAGGGCAGCCCAGGCCAGGTGTGCCGCGCGTGTCCAGTGCAGAGGATGTGGCGGCCAAGGGCAAGGCGGGCGGCAAGGCAGGCGAAGTGGATGGGCGGCTGGCCAGCGGTCGCAGTGGCAGTGCGCGCGCCCCACTGCCTCCGCCTATGGCGCGCGCCAAGACAGACGTGGGGTCCACCACTCTCGCTGCCACGCCCTCTCCTGTGCCTGCCACCGCGGCACCTGATGCTGTTGCTGGGGTGGCAGCAGCAGCCGGGGCAGGCTCAGCAGCAGGCAGTGCGAGAGGGCTGGGTATGGGAGGGGGGGCATCGGGGGGTGGGGGTGGTGGCGTGGGTGCGAGCAGCAGCGGCGGCGGGCGGTTGTTGCGGCATCGGTCGGAGGTGGTGGGGCTCATGAGAGGCGGACCGGACGCTGACAGGGCCGGGCCCACTGCTGCTGCTGGCGCTGGTGGCGGGGGCGATGGTGCGGGCAGGAGGGCGGGCAGGAAGACGATGGGCGAGCTGCTGTCCGCCCTGAGCGACCTGGACGGCGTGGCCGCCCTCAGTGGGCTGGGAGGCACGCCTGGCAGCAAGGGCGGAGGGGGCAGGGAGGCGCGGGTGTGGGAGAAGGAAAAGGGAAAGGCGAAGGAGAGAGAAAAGGAGACGGCAGGTGGGGAGATTGAGCAAGCTAACAAGGGCGCGGAAAGGGGTATAGAGATTAGTGCAGATTTGGAGGGTTGTGAGAGTAGTGAGTCCAAGGAGCAGCAGCAGGAGCAGGGCGGGGTGAGAGTGCAGGAAGGGAGTGATTCAGGCGCAGTGAGTGGTGAGGAGGGTGAGACGAGGGATGGTGGTGAGGAGCGGCAGGACAAGGTGGTGGATGGTGCGCGAGAGAGTGAGGAGGAAGGGCAGATGGAGGCGTGGGAATGGGAGGAGAAGGAGAGGATGCGAGTCAAGGAGGAGCGGGAGCAAGAAGTGCAGCCACCTCATGAAGCCGCGCCCACAGCAGCAGCAGCAGCAATGGCACAGGGCA
Organism: Closterium sp. NIES-67; assembly: GCA_027943415.1. Classification (NCBI taxonomy): domain Eukaryota; kingdom Viridiplantae; phylum Streptophyta; class Zygnematophyceae; order Desmidiales; family Closteriaceae; genus Closterium; species Closterium sp. NIES-67. The sequence goes on along the minus strand of BQMB01000134.1, from coordinate 15,299 downwards.
TGGCAGACCCTGTAGCAGCAGGCAGCTCATCTGTTGCCTCTTGGCGCCGCCTTGTCTCCCTGCCCCTCTATGCGTCTGCCCCTAACGCCACTCCTGCCATGGCACCGCAAGGGCTGTGGGACAGCGGTGATGCCATGGCAGGCGGGCACTCTGCGCTTGGGGCTGCAGCACTTGCAGGTGCCGACGATGGCCAGGGGGTGGCAAGGCGCCGCTCCTTGCAGCACTCCTCATTCAGGGGGGCGCCGGGTGCGCCAGGTGGCAGCGGCACCCCATCAGCCCCCAGTCCTGCGCAGCGAGTGGCGCTGCGCTCTCTCTCCACCCACGCCCTGCGCGCCTCCTATGCCTCAGGCCTCTCACCCTCACCAGCAGCAGCGGCAGCAGCGCGGCAGGCCATCACACCTCAGCCCTCGCCGCACTTGCATGCTGCTGCTGCTGCTGCTGCTGCCATGGGCAAGGGGAGGTGGGCCATTGCTGGAGGTGCCGCTCGTGCTGTAGCAGCAGCAGCAGCAGCAGCAGCAGCAGCAGCGGGGGCAGGGGAGGCAGAGGAGGGTGATGTGGTGAGTGAGAGCGAGGAGCGCATGCGGTCGCCGCGATTCGACCCAGGCCAACCCTTCTCTCCTGCCGCCACGCCCACATGGGGTGCTGCCAGAGCGCGCTTCCCCCCGTCCTCCACGGAGCCCCTCACGCTCCCCCCGCGCTCCCCTCTGCCCCACGCCAAGTCGCTGAGCGGCACCATTGCCGCTAACGGCTTTGCGCCCAACTGGAACAGTGGAGGCGCCGGGGGTGGCGGGGCAGGGGGGGCGATCAGCAGCAGTAGCAGCACTAGTAGCACTTGCAGCGGCAACAGCACCACAGGGAGCAGCACGAGTAGCAGCAGTTTCAGCGGCAACAGCAGCAGTCGCAGTCAGGCAGGCAGCAAGTCATGGGGCTCTGGAAGTGGCTACAACGTGGCCCAGGGGCAACAAGCCATGCCTCACAACTCGCACCTCACTGCCCCCGTCTCGCCTTGCCCTCTCTCCCCCCAATCGCATGCCGCACCACTCACCCATCCTCACTCCTTCCGTCCAACATCTCCCCTCTCTCGTTCCCCTAGTCCAGCCTCCCTCTACTCCCACCCTCCACTCACCTCCGTGCCTTCCTCCCATGCTGCCACTTTCGACCCATCGCAGCCCTTTCCCTCCCCCCACCACTCGCCCCTGCCCTCCTCCGCGCCCCACCTCATGGCCCCCGTCTCCCACACCTTTCCCTCCCACCCTGACCCCCACTCCCCCATGCCGTCTCGCCATGCCCCCACGGCCCCCTCCTTTCCCAACTCACCCCGAGGCGAGCCACGCTTCAAGAGCAGCGTGAGCTTTGGGGGGGGTGTGGGGCTGCCTGCAGGCAGTGGGGCAGCAGCGGTGCCAGGGGGGCACATGCGCTCCGCTCTCCATCGCACCGCATCTGCCACAGCTGCTGCCGCTCCCTCATTCTCTGCTGCTAACCGTGCACCCGGCAGCATCACTCTTGCCTTGCCCTACAACCCTCCCACGTCGTTTGCAGCTGCCAGTGCAGCGCCAGGGCCATACGGCTCGTACGGGTCGGGCACGGGGCTCATCCCCGACGACCAGGCCTTCTGCCGCCCACTGTACCCCGCGCCTGACAGCGCCTTCCCGCTGTCGCCCCTGCCTGCGCCCCACCACCATGACTACAGCCATGCGCTGTACCACCTGCCAGCTGAGCCTGGCAGCGGCGCTGGCGAGGGGGATGGGTACGGCATGGGCTATGGTGTGGCAAATGCCGACACTCTCCGGTCTCTCCATCGGGGGCAAGGGCCGGGACACATGGGGCGAGGTGTGCGGTCCACCTTGCCACACTCGCACAGCATGCAGCAGCACGAGGCCATGGCTGAAGGAGATATGTATGCACCTGGCGCTGCTGTGGCCGAGTATGAGGACGAGGGGTATTCGGTAGGGGCTGCAGGAGGGTATGGTAATGGGCAGCAGTGGGAAGGCGAGGCGTCTGGTTTCTTGTCTCGCAAGTACAGCTTTGAGAACGGGCAAAGAGGAGTGGCAGGTGGCTCGAGTGTGGAGGGCACGTGGATGTACGGAAGAGAAGGGAATGATGTGGCAGGGAGGCGGGAGATGCAACGGATGGACAAGGGAGGGAGGAGGGGACGGGAAACACGAGGAGTGCGAGAGCTGCAGAGAACAGGAGAGGTGGTGTCGTCGTCTGTTGCTACCGCCAGTACAGCCAGCAGCAGCTTGGGTGTGGGAGGTAGTGGGGGTGAGAGGGTGAGGTCGGAGAGGAGGAAGCAGCTGCTGCGCCAGAGGTCACAGGATGCTGCAACGGCTGCAGCACGGGTGATGGGGGCAGGGGGGGTGGGGCGCTTGAGAGTGGAGAATGAGGTGCACGCAACGCGCACCATCAGCCTCAACACAGGCCATGGCGCCATGAGCCGGGACACGTCAGCTGGGTCTGGTGGGTCGGCGTCGCCTCTGGAGTCTCCGTGTGTGAGCTGGGTGGGGGACGACGCCATGGAGGCGGGCGATGGCATGGGGGAGGGCATAGCGCTCGTGATGAGGCGCGAAGGCATGCTGCCCATGCAAAGGGGTGGGGGCCAGTGTGAGGAGAGGGACGGTGAGGGCAATGGAAGGAGGGAGGATGAGAGGGGGTCGGGGAGTGAGTGGGAGGAAAGCATGGAGGGAAGTGATGAAGAGGAGGCGCAGGGGGGGCAGGAGGAAGCTTACAGTGAGTGGAGCGATGACACGCAGTCGAGGTCGGGGTCAGAGGGGGCGTGGGGAAGGGACGAGGAGGAGAGGGACGGGGGTGCGAGAGTGAGCAAGGATGTGCTGGTGGACGCGCCAAGAGAGAGGAGCGCTTCTGTGAGTGATGGGGATAGCTATGGGGAAGAAGATGCTTCAGACGGGTGGAGTGCCAGGAGTGAAGAGAACGGAGGGGGGGGTGCGCACTGGCCGCAGGAGAGGGAGAGGGATAGGGACCGCTCTAAGGGTTGCAGCAGGGAGAGAGCGAGGGAAAGTGAGAGAGATTGGGATGATGAGAGGTGTAGATACAGAGAGAGGGAGAAGCATGGAGACAGGGAAAGAGGAGGAGCTTGGCCGAGGGATTGGGTTCGAGATGGGGCAAGAGACAAAGAGCGAGTGAGGAATGGAGACCTGGAGGGGGGCAGGGAGGAAAATGTGAGAGAAAGAGTCAGGGTGAGGGAGAGTGATGATTCTAAGTCCAAGCACAGGGACAAGAGTCGGGAGCGGGGCAGCAAGCACTGCGACAAGTCAAGCAGGCACAAGGAGAAGCGAGGATCGAAGAGCAGAGACGCGTACTTGGAACCGGACAGGGACCAAGAGCATGGGAGGGAGCGGGCTAGGGAGAGGGAGAGGGACAGAGACAGGGATAGCAACCGAGACAGAGGAGGAGAGAGAGAGCGGGAGCGGCATGAGCGCACCAGGGAGAGGAGCAAAGAGAGGCGTAGGCACAAGGAAAGGGAGAGAAGCAGTGACAGGGAGAGGAGCCGGGAGCGAGATGGGGCAGGGAGGAAGGAGAAACGCAGGGACAGGGAGAAGGTGAAGGAAGGGGAGAAGCAGAGCCGAAGCAAGGATGTTGAACAGGAGCGCGAGGTCACTAGGGACAGGGACAGAGATAGAGACAGGGACAGGGACAGGGACAGGGACAGGGACAGAGACAGAGACAGGGACAGAGACAGGGAGAGACCAAGGGATCGAGACACTGGTAAAACAAAGGAGAGACGCAAGGAGAAGGACCAAGAGGGAGAGTGGGAAGGAGAGCGAGAAAGGCAACGTGATAAGGAGGATGAAAGGGCGCGAAGCAGAGGTTTGGGAGGTGAAGGTAAAGTAGAGTTTGCGGGAAGTGGTGGTAGGGAGAAAGCGAGAGATAAAGAGAGAGAAAGGAACCGTGATAAGGAAAGAGGGAGCGAGAGGAATCGACAGAGGGATAAGGAGAGAGACAGAGACAGGGATAGGGAGAGAGACAGGGAGAGGGAAAAGGAGAGAGATAGGGACAGGGATAAGGAGAGAGAAAGTGAGAAAGAGAGGGACCGGGATATAGGGAGAGCGAGTTCTAGGCACAAGGAGGACAGGACGCGTGAGCGGGATAGGGAAAAGGGGGAAAGAGACAGAGACAGGCACAGGGAGGGCAAGGACAAAGAGAAGAGCCACAGCAAGGCCAAGAGGCTAGAGAGAGGGAAGGAGCAGAATCATGACAGAGAAAAGGTTAGCAGAAGTCACAAGGAGAGGTAATAGGGACCTAGCTTCAGCAACACTCAGGCAGTGTATTACAGCCCAATGTGTTCGTCCTATCTGAGGTGACTGCGTGGCTTAACACTCTGCTCAACCATCTGCAGCCGCGCATGATACACAACACACCAGTTTCTGCTCCCACTTGCACTTCCCTCTTTCATCCATTTCATCCACCCCCCCGTTCAGCCTCTCATCTTATCCTGGTTCATGTCCATGCACGCACTACCTTCCATCTTGAATGTACCGCCTAATTTTGCTCCGCAAGTTCCCAATATGATGTTTTTTGCTGTCTAATTGGTAGTGACGTCCCCTTATGACTGATAATTTACTGCTCTCAATATTTTCTTACACTTCACGACCAGTGATGCCCAAGTTTTTTTTCCAAACCTAAGATAAATGTCTTACTGATAACTAGATAAATGAAGAATCTACACGCCGTTCTGTAATTTGATGCTGGTAGCATTTCCGCTCGGGGTATACCTCTGGCTGGTTATTGTCGCAACCGCGCAGCGAAGAACGCAGGGTGACCAACCGGATTGACGTGTCCGACCCAAACCTGATCAGCCTGATCTGGAATTCTGCAATTCCTTGCAAAGAAATTGGAAAAGCTGCGGCTCCAACCAATTACTGGAGAGGCGACCATCCATCCGTCGCCAAATGCTGGGTGCTTGAACGAGATTACCGCGATGCCACGCTGGTCGCGAGTAGAGTAGAGGCACGTGTGACGTGACTCTCACACAGCTCTCGCGCCTTCGTCATTCAACCCTGCCATCTGTCAGGCATCGATTCAGCTTGGCTTTGGAATTTCAAATTGTGAAATTCTAATCCAGGACCAGCTCAAGATGCGGGTTGATTGGGTTGGAGGCACAAGACAAGGGAACACCCAGACGCGGCAACTGCCACTGATCGCCCTTCCATCTCTCAAACCCTCCACGGGTACTCTGACTCCCAGCTTCATGATTTTGAATCACCTGGCTTCGATCTTTGATCCAACCTTCCGTCTGGTTGTCTGTCTCTACCGATCTCGTCCCAGAGCGCTTCACCAGCCTGATTAGTTCTCTCTATACCAAACCAACCCCACGCGGTCGATGTCCGCTCCTCTACTAAGTGGAGGCCAGTCTTACTGACCAAGTCAGATCGCACCTGATGTGGCTGGTCTTGCCTTTCTATCAGATCAGGAATCTACAAGCATTTCAACGGACGATCGATTTAGATTTTGCAAGAGCCGAGCAAGCAAGCGTACCGTCAGGCTGAGCATTTGCTTCGCTATCCTGTTCAGTAGTCGCTCGGCTGTGTAGCCAGTGGCGAGAATGAGTCCGAGCACAGCCTCTGACCCCGCTGTGACGTTACGCGGTCCGTGGCAGCGGGATGACGATCGGCGCGTGGAGGGGAAGGACGTGGTGCTCAAGGGAGTGGACCTGAGCCACATGACCTCGTGCGCTCCGCGCGTGAAGCACGCAGCGGACTACGAGAGGGAGGAAGACGCGTACTGGGCCGCTGAGTCGCCCATGGCTGCCGCTCAGGCGTCGTCGAACCCTCCAGTGCGGCCGGACTATAAGGAGGCCCTGTACGACCTCGCCAACCATAGCTGGCGCCAACTTGGCGACGTGCACGTCATCAGCGAGGGCGATGAAACCAGCGACGTTGGGATGTCGGACGAGGCGAGCGTCGAGAAAGCCGCTGTGGCGAGCACACCTTGTCGGGTTGCGGAGGTTCTTATTCCAGAGGACGCTCACCCGCTGACTCGCCAGCCATCGCAGCAGCGACTGCGTAGCGGCGTTACGGCTGCGGCGGTTGATGGAAGTATGGCAGGTCCTGCGTCGATTGACGGGTTTGGCGACCCCAAGGCGTGGGTCTGCAGGGAGGCACGAGGCCGTGCGAGTGGGTGGGGTGCGGGTGAGCGCCCTGCAACCGTCGGAGGCGTCTCTCGGAACACTGTCCCTCGCGTGCCGTGTCAGCAGAGCATCCCATGCACCCACCACGAGCCTCCGCCCCTGCACGACCGCCGCTCGTCCGGCCACTTCTCGCTCTTCCACTTCCCTGTGCTGCTCCGAGGGAGCGCCACTGCCAACGAAGCACTGCCAGTCGACGCCAGCAGCGCTTGCCCTCTCACCCACGCGGCGGGCGGCGGGGAGAGCGAGTACCGGTTGTTCTCGAGAGGCGCCAAGGGCGGCAGGCCGGGCATGGCCACGGCATGGATGGGGCGGGCGGGAGGAGGGGGCGTTGGGGGGCTGTTTGTACCCGTGATGTGATGTGATTTGAAGGGATGGGATGTGATATGATGGCATGCGATAGTGATGCGGTGTGATGTGATGTGATCTGACCGCGTGCTTGGCTTGTTGCCTCATCGCGCTGGATTGCTCTGGGTCGTGTGAGCACTTGAGTAGCGCGTACAGAGGTGAGAAGACTGGAGAGGACGAGGCAAGAGCTGGCTGAAGAGGCACAGGCAGCATTAGGACTTGGTCCTTGTTCTGACAGCATTAGCGCTGCTGCCGACGGATGGAGACATAGGCAGCTTGGCAAGGAAGAAGGTGTTTTCACGTCTTTCCCGGTTTTGTTTTTCTGTCCGTCATGTACTGTTGCTAGTATGTGCCCCTTTTATGCGCTGCCTTCGCTGTTATTCCAGCGCCCTTCCCGTCACAGTCATTCGCCGGTTTTGTTTAGACGTGGCTTCTCGTGCGGGCCACGAGGAGAGACGGAGGAAGCAGGTGATCACTGGGTCTGATGTACGCTCCACGGCTGTTGCAGCTGCTGCGGCCTCACGGGGCTGTGTTTGAGCACGAGAATGAGCGGTGATGGCAAAGTCTGCACCAGGTCCAGGCGAGGGACGCCTGCAGACAGGAGTGGGTTTGGCGAACTGCAGCGTGTTGACGGACAAGCTGGTTGTGACAGCAAGGCAGGCTCGTTGAGCATGGCCTCGGTACAGGCTGACTGCACCGACTGTTGACTCACACCATCACTTCACTGCTCACGCCTCTGCCAGGGTGGTGAAAGTTGGGGGGGAGAGAAGGCACATGGAGGGGTCGAGACAAGGAGGGAATTGCTGTGGCAGCCGAAACAAGGGGAGAGGTGCTTGGTGCGTGAAGATAGTGTTGGAGGGTGTGCTCAGTGTGGAGGGCAAACTGTGTGCTGGGGGAGGAAGCTGTAAGGAGCACATGGGTGTTCTGTTGCTGGTGGAAGGTCGTCCCCTATTGGCTGCTGTCGGAGAGAAAAAATGGATGTTGTGGGTGAGGAGAGCGGACAGCGTGGTGCTGGGTGATGGAGCAAGGTGCTGTGGACCTTAATGCAGGTTGCAACTGGACCAGGGAGAGGTTGGGTTGTGGGGCTTGGTAATCAGTAACCGGACTCTGCGATCGACAAACGAAAAACGAGAGCAACAAGCCAAGAAGGGCCGAGTCCAATGTGCGGAAGGGGTTGTTACAGGGTGAGGAACAAAAATGTGCAAGGGGGAGCAGTGGTGGACAAAAAGAAAATGGGTATCCATGGCGATCAGATGCTCTGTTGCTGGGCTGTGGCGTGTTGATGGTTCTCTGCAATGCGTATGTGGCAAGTGCGGAGGACTACCTGTCCAGTGCTGTTGCAGCACTATCAGATGCACAAGTGTCTGGAGGGCGGTGGTCTTCATGCCACTCTGCTCCTCTTGCTGTGCTGTGTCGTTGCTTCCAGGTTTCTGTGGTCTTGTCCTTAGGGTATGGGAGATGTCAGTTGCAGGTGCAGGATATACTGGAGTAAAGGGAGGCTGGGTCTTTAGCTTTTGGACTGACTGTTGTCCTAGAAACCGTGTCAGTTGTTTTGGAGTTGACCTAATGGATATGACTGGACAAGATGTCCTGCTTTCTGCTCTACAAAATCGTCAAGCTGGATTGCTGATTGTGTTGGGTACTTTCACTTCTACAGCGTGGAGGAATGTACACCGATTGTTAGTTTCACCAATTGTTAGTTCGCAATTGGTGAAACATTGTTGGGAATGTACACTAGACTTGGCGATTGAGCTTCTACTATCAATCGAACGTCGTGGTTCACCGTGTCTCAAAGCCCTGCTCTTTGAAGGCGCTGAATTGTGTTCAGCGCGCTTGTCATTCGGGCTCAGCCAATCGCAAGGTCCCACACGTCGTTCGACACACTTCAGCCTTCCGTCCGTTACGTTTTCGCTACCTCTGCGCCTCGGCTCATTCCTGCGGGGCATGAAGTTCTGCTGTTTTGTTTCGTCATGGCTCTTGTCAGACCTGCTGGCATAATTTCTCTTGAAGTGCCCTGGGCCCCAGCAGCAGCACAGCAGCACTGCACAGCAGCACGCTGGCAGTACTGTGCAGTACCTGAACCCTCAGGGAGTGCTCCGCTCTCAGGGCGAACCTCGAGGCGGACTCAGAAGCCCTGAAGTTGGAAGACGGAAAGAAGTGAACTGTGACGGTAAACGTTAACCCCAACCATTGAGCATTTGGAAGACGCAAGTCGCAACCAATAAAACTCCTTCAAACCACCAAACACTGTAGCCCCTCACCCGTCGTTGCCCTGACGTTATACTCTGAAGCCCTGAACTTATGCCACGAGGGTAAGCCTCGAGGCATGTCCCGCGCGCGGAGCGCGTCCTCGGCCTAGTTGTGATCCCGAACTCCCTGCCCTGTTTGTACCAAACTTTTTGAGTTTCATAGTTTGAAACCTGTTATGTGCTATTGATAGCATGTGAACTCATTTTCCACCAGGCTGCTTTCCCTCCACAATAGTATTTTAGCGAGGCCAGGCTGAATGAAGGATGGCTTTATAAACCCTTTCAAAGCCTTTTCAAGAAAGGTAGTTTTTTTTTTTTTTTTTGCAATGAATCAGTAAGTGCAATTTCCACGCATCACATCCTAGCCTAGGCATTGCTCAACTGCCCCGTGCACTCCGCTGCCACCAAAACCCGGGGAAACCCAGTTCATCCCCCCATATCTGCCTCCCTCCTACCAAACATATCCCCGGTCATCCGCGCGGCGCACCATCCAGCAGGCGCAGCCCCGTCTCCCCCCAGCAGCAGTGGCGCAGCTCAAATCCTCGCTAATACCCCCAAACCGACCAGAAACGCCCAACACCACTGCGAAGAGCGGTAAACCAGCAGGCTCGACCAGGTAGTTCAGGACCAAGGCCAACCAACACCGACACTTCACTGTTTCCACTTAGCACTGGAGGGATATCCTAAACTTTATGTCATCAGGCGTGGCGCACGTGTCTCGGAAGCTCATGCTGGCGAAATCACTTTAAACGCTTGCACCTGCGAACCAGGGAAAAGTTTTAAAGCTGTAGCAGCTGCAGCGGCGGCGGCAGCAGGAGGAAGGCATGCCGAGCGTGGCGGAGGACGATGGAGGGCCCGACCCCGAGCCCTCGTCGCCAACGGCATTCGCGGCGGCAGTGGCGGGACGCGGCAAGTCGCGGTGCTCGCAGTGCGGGGGACGGATAGGCGGTGGCAGCGATGCGGCTTCGCACGATCCGGTGGACGCTCAAGGTGAGGGCCATGGCGAGGGCTTAGGGAGACGCGGTGCGGGCCGCGCCGTGAGGAACGAGGAAGAAGGTGGCCGGCATGACGTGGCAACGTGTGAGTGATCGCGGGGGGGAGGCGGCTTCCACGACGGACATTATTGAGGCAACCTGTCAGGGAGTCATATCGTGAAATGGCAACAACTGAACGCCAAAATCGGCGCGTAATGCGTAAATGTCCTTCCATTCTTCCACCTACTCCTCCGCCCGGCACGTTCATGTCGCCCCCCCCGTCGCGAATGCGTGCTGTCTTCCCGCTCGTCGTCGACGGGTACATCCGTTCACTCTGTCAACTCCTCGCATGCCCCGCTGCCTCCCTCACGTCCCACGCCCCACGCCCCTCCCTCCTCTCGCCTCGCCGTGCCCTCGGTAGTAACGCTTCTTAGTCCCTGTGCTGCTGCCGCGTGTGCGGGTGTGTGGGTGTGTGTGTGCCGGTATGTCTGTGGGTGTGCGGGGGAGTGTGCGGGGATGTGTGCGGGGGTGTGTGCGGGGGTGTATGCGGGGGTGTGTGCGGGGGTGTGTGGGGGGGGTGGGCGCGCGCAGAGGTGCGCATGATGCGGGAGCGCTTCGCGAAGCTGTTACTGGGCGAGGACATGTCGGGCGGCTCCAAGGGCGTGTGTCCGGCGCTCGCCATGTCCAACGCCATCACCAACCTCTCAGGTCCGTCGCTGCCCCGCACAGCTCGCGGGCTCCCTTGCACGCCGCTGTGCTCTTGCTGCCGCCAATGTCCATGCGCGCCGCCCGTGCTCCCTCGCTCCAGCGCACCGCCCTCGCCCGCCTGTGGCCGCCATGTGCCTTATCTTCATGTCTCGTTGTGCGCTCGCTCCTCCGAAGCTGCTCTCGCACCCGCATTTCCTCCCCCCCACTTCTCCCCCTCCCCGGCCCTCTCGTCCCCCTTGGCGCTCTTCTCCCTCTCCCCCCTCCCCCGCTTCTCTGCCCCGTGTCCCCGCGCGCAGTGTCGCTGTTCGGCGAGGGGCTGCGGCTGCGGCCGCTGTCGGCGGACTGCAAGCGGCGGTGGCGCATGGAGATGGGGACGATGCTGTCCGTGTGCCAGCACATCGTCGAGCTCGTGCCGCACACCCAGACCATGCCCGACGGCTCATCGCAAGAGGTGCGCCCGCCCTGCGCCTTGCCCTGCGCCTTGCCCTGCCCGCACCACGTCTGCCTTGCGTCCACGCTCGTGTCCTCAGCATATTCTCTGCCCTCCGCCTCCCTATCTCCCTATCCGTTCCTTCCCCCTCCCCCTCCCCCTACTCCTCTAGCTTGTCCCCTACCCCTCCTTCCCCTCTCGCCGTTTCCCGACGTCGTTTTTCCTGCATCTCACGCGTCTCTCCGGCCTTCCCGTGCCATGCATGCGTGTTTGGGGCGCGGCAGGTGATGGTGGCGAAGCAGCGCGACGACATGAAGCAGCAGCTGCCGGCGCTCAAGAAGCTGGACGACATGCTGCTCGAGATGCTCGACGACTGCACCTCCACCGAGTACACCTACCCTAACGAAAAGCCCCCCACGCCGCACCGCGCCAAGCCTGACCCGTCCCTCAATGGCGCGGTGGAGAGGCGGCGCAGCAGCGGGCACGGGGAGGGGTGCACGTGCGCGGAGTGCAGCGTGGGGGAGGGCGAGGGCGGCGGCAAGGACAGGGACCACCACAGGACGCGCTCGGAGTCGTTCGGCCACAGCAGCAAGGCCAAGGGCGGGGCCACACGCAGACAGGCCAGCTTTGGGGGAACCAGCTCTGGGGGTGGGGAAAGCGCAGGGGGGAGCGGAGGAGGGGGCGGGAACAAGAATGGGTCGGGCGCGAGCGGGGGGGGTGGCGGCGTTATGAAGGAGTCGAAGACGGGGCGGTGGTGGCGGCCGGTGCCGCGCGTGGCGGCGTGCGGGCTGAGCGAGGAGCTGCGGCGGCACCTGGAGGTGGCCATGGAGAAAGCCAACCAGGTGGTCAAGCTCGCCATGGCCATCAACACGCAGGCGCTCGAAGACATGGCCGTGCCGGCCGCCTACACCGACAAGCTGCCCAAGGTGACCGCGCCCTGCACTCGCACGCGGTGCGCTGCTCGCCCGCTGTGCGCGCACAACGAGCGGGGCTGGATAGCAGGGTAGGGGCGACGAGGTGAGTGCGCCACAGGCGCACTGAACCCGCCATCCAGTCTGGCCCCCGCATTCACGCCCTCCGCCCCTCCTCTCCATGCCTCCCCTATGCATCCCCCCCCTTCCCCCCCCCAGTCGGGACGGGCAGCGCTGGGCGACCAGCTGTATGCGGTGATCGTGGGCACGGCGTTCAGCGTGGAGCGCGTGCTGGACACCGTCGACCTCACAGACGAACACGCCGCGCTCAAACTCGCCTGCCGCCTCGAAGCCGCCTGCTTCCACTGGCGCCGCGCCACTCAGACCGCCAGGTGAGGCGGACTCAGGGGAAAGAGGGCAAGAGAGAAGGAAGAGAACGAGGTGTTAACGGGTGCACAAGGGGGGATGCATGGGGGGGATGCATGGGGGGGAATGCATGGGGGGGGATCATAAGGGGGGATGCATAGGGGGGGATGCATAGAGGGGGGAGGGATGCATAGGGGAGGGGATGCATGGGGGGGCATGCATGGGGGGGATGCATGGGGGGGAATGCATAGGGGGGAATGCATAGGGGGGGATGCATAGGGGGGGATGCATAGGGGGGGATACATGGGGGGGGATGCATGGGGGGGATGCATGGGGGGATGCATAGGGGGGAATGCATGGGGGGGAATCATAAGGGGGGATGCATAGGGGGGGATGCATAGAGGGGGGGAGGGATGCATAGGGGAGGGGATGCATGGGGGGGGATGCATGGGGGGGAATGCATGGGGGGGATGCATGGGGGGGCATGCATGGGGGGGATGCATGGGGGGGAATGCATAGGGGGGAATGCATAGGGGGGGATGCATAGGGGGGGATGCATAGGGGGGGATACATGGGGGGGGATGCATGGGGGGGATGCATGGGGGATGCATAGGGGGGAATGCATGGGGGGGAAGCATGGGGGGGGAGATGCATGGGGGTGGATGCATTAGGGGGATGCATGGGGGAGATGCATAAGGGGGGGTGCATAGGGGGGGATGCATGGATGGGGGGGGATGCGTAGGGGGAGGGATGCATGGGGGGGGGGGATGCATAGGCGGGGGGATGCATAGGCGGGGGGATGCATAGGGTGGGGGATGCATAGGGGAGGGGATGCATGGGGGGGATGCATGGGGGAGGATGCATAGGGAGGGAGGATGCATGGGGGCGGGGGTTGCATGGGGGAGATCCATGGGGGGGGATGCATGGGGGGATGCATGGGGGGGGATGCATGGTGAGGGATGCATAGGGGGGGGAGATGCATGGGGGAGGGGATGCATGGGGGGTGATGCATGGGGGAGGATGCATAGGGGGGGAGGATGCATTTGGGGGGGGGGGGGGATGCATGGGGGAGATGCATAGGGGGGGATGCATAGGGGAGGGTGCATAGGGGGGGATGCATGGATGGGGGGGGGATGCATAGGCGGGGGGATGCATAGGGTGGGGGATGCATAGGGGAGGGGATGCATGGGGGGGGATGCATGGGGGAGGATGCATAGGGAGGGAGGATGCATGGGGGCGGGGGTTGCATGGGGGAGATCCATGGGGGGGGATGCATGGGGGGGATGCATGGGGGGGGATGCATGGTGAGGGATGCATAGGGGGGGGAGATGCATGGGGGAGGGGATGCATGGGGGGGGATGCATGGGGGAGGATGCATAGGGGGGGAGGATGCATTTTTGGGGGGGGGGGGGATGCATGGGGGAGATGCATAAAAAAAATGCATGGGGGGGGGGATGCATGGGGGGGAATGCATGGTGAGGGATGCATGGGGGGGAAATGCATGGGGGGGGGATGCATAGGGGGGGATGCATGGGGGGGGAATGCATAAGGGGGGGGGCAGTCACATGAAATCAAATACAGTGAAAGTTAACTCCTGGCCCGAATCTGGAGTTTGTAAGGCTGAGTTTTGTTTATTTGGTCGTATTCAAGCACAAGAGGGTCCATTCTGGAGCAATACGAGTAACTGCAGGGGTAGTTTCACTACAGGCCAACGCTCCCTTCTCACCCTTCCACCCTCGTCCCCTTCCCCTAGATGGCACGATAATTTTTTGTGGTGAGGCACTTTACCTGAGTAAGACCGCTACATTGTAAATCAGTTCCGAACATCAGTCACTTCTGGGGGCGAGGGAAGGGGGCGAATGGGGCAGAGAGGAGAGGAAAGGGGAGGGATGGAGGTTGGAGAGGGAGTGAGGGGGAGGAGGGGAGAAGTACAAGGCCACTAGTGCGGTGCTTTTTTGCTCCCATTCTCTTGGCACCGCTATAACCTGTCCATAACCACCATCCCTCCCCCTGCCACCCCTGCTTCCCCTGCCAGAGCCCCCCAGCTGTCGCATTCGTTCAGCGCGCACTACTCGTCAGGCCCGTCGGCGCGCGACCTGTCCAAGTTTGAGGAGTACGCGAGCCGTGCGGAGGCGTGTCTGCGCAGCATCAAGGACCGCTGCCCCGCGCTGCCGCAGACCACGCTCGACACCTCCAAGATCCTCTATAACTCGGTGCGTGCTGGGTGCGCGCGTGCAGGTGAGCTGGATTGAGACTTCTCTAAGCCCAACGCGCGTGGAGTGCAGCAGGGGGGCAATGCGGGTGTGCATGCTGCAGGGTTCCTCTGAGGCGAAGCGACCGGGTTTACAGCTCATGGCTGCACGCCTCGCTCACCCTCTCCACACCCCCCTGCATCCCATGGCATGTGTGTCCCTGTCCGCACGTGCGCCGGTGGCAGGACGTGGGCAAGGCGGTGCTGGAGAGCTACTCGCGCGTGCTGGAGGGCGTGGCCACGTCCGTGCGCTCACGCATCAACGATGTGCTGCATGCGCACCACCTCGCCACCCAGCCTGCCACGTCACCCGCCACCAGCAGCACCAGCACCACCCCCGGGGCAGCACCGCAGCAGGTGGGGAAGGGGGGCGTGGGCCCCATGGGCGGGTGCGAGCGGCTGCTGGATTTCAACCTGCAGCTGTCAGAGCTGGCGGCGCCCGACTACGATGAGGCGGCCAGCGAGGTGGGCACCCCTGTGGGCACGCCCACCAGCGGCGCTGGCAATCCCCTGGAGTTCCGCCAGCACAGCCTGCCGCTGAGGTTCGGCCTCGAGGCTCGCCTGCAGATGGAGGCGCGCGCCGCCATGGACGCCGCCGCCGCCGCCGCTGCTGGGGGGGGCGAAGGGGGAGGGGGAGGAGTGGGCAATCGCAGCTCGTCACACCTGGGGGGGGGATATGCAGCGCAAGCAACAGTACCTGGTGGAAGGGCAGGTGGAGGAGGTGGGGAGGGAGGGGGTTCAGGCAGCCCCAGTGGTGGTCCAGGCATGGGCAGCGCGGTTGTGCCTCTCATCCGCTCCAACACCTCCCCCACGCAGCGCCCGTCAGGGGGCTATGACATGGCAGCAGTGGCGGCCGCAGCAGCCCATGCGCAGCAGTACATGTACGGCGCCCGCGGACCCTCCCCCATGAATCCCTACGC
>BQMB01000133.1:0-46606 GCA_027943415.1 Closterium sp. NIES-67 | reverse complement strand
GATTGTGAGTCATGCTACCCTAGGATTGTGAGTCATGCTACCCTAGGATTGTGAGACATGCTACCCTAGGATTGTGAGTCATGCTACCCTAGGATTGTGAGTTGCTACCCTATGATTGTGAGTCATGCTGCCCTGGATTGTGAGTCATGCTACCCTAGGATTGTGAGTCATGCTACCCTAGGATTGTGAGTCATGCTACCTAGGATTGTGAGTCATGCTACCCTAGGATTGTGAGTCATGCTACCCTAGGATTGTGACATGCTACCCTAGGATTGTGAGTCATGCTACCCTAGGATTGTGAGTCATGCTACCCTAGGATTGTGAGTCATGCTACCCTAGGATTGTGAGACTTGCTACCCTATGATTGTGAGTCATGCTACCCTAGTATTGTGAGCATGCTACCCTAGGATTGTGAGTCATGCTGCCCTAGGATTGTGAGTCATGCTACCCTGGATTGTGAGTCATGCTACCCTAGGATTGTGAGTCATGCTGCCCTAGATTGTGAGTCATGCTACCCTAGGATTGTGAGTCATGCTACCCTAGATTGTGAGTCATGCTACCCTATGATTGTGAGTCATGCTACCCTAGGATTGTGAGTCATGCTACCTAGGATTGTGAGTCATGCTACCCTATGATTGTGAGTCATGCTACCCTAGGATTGTGAGTCATGCTACCCTAGGATTGTGAGTCATGTTACCCTAGGATTGTGAGTCATGCTACCCTAGGATTGTGAGTCATGCTACCCTAGGATTGTGAGTCATGCTACCCTATGATTGTGAGTCATGCTACCCTAGTATTGTGAGCATGCTACCCTAGGATTGTGAGTCATGCTGCCCTAGGATTGTGAGTCATGCTACCCTAGGATTGTGAGTCATGCTACCCTAGGATTGTGAGTCATGCTACCCTAGGATTGTGAGTCATGCTACCCTAGGATTGTGAGTCATGCTACCCTATGATTGTGAGTCATGCTACCCTAATTGTGAGTCATGCTACCCTAGATTGTGAGTCATGCTACCCTTGGATTGTGAGTCATGCTACCCTAGGATTGTGAGTCATGCTACCCTAGGATTGTGAGTCATGCTACCCTAGGATTGTGAGTCATGCTACCCTAGGATTGTGAGTCATGCTACCCTAGGATTGTGAGTCATGCTACCCTAGGATTGTGAGTTGCTACCCTATGATTGTGAGTCATGCTACCCTAGATTGTGAGTCATGCTACCCTAGGATTGTGAGTCATGCTGCCCTAGGATTGTGAGTCATGCTACCCTTGGATTGTGAGTCATGCTACCCTAGGATTGTGAGTCATGCTGCCCTAGATTGTGAGTCATGCTACCCTAGGATTGTGAGTCATGCTACCCTAGATTGTGAGTCATGCTACCCTAGGATTGTGAGTCATGCTACCCTAGGATTGTGAGTCATGCTACCCTAGGATTGTGAGTCATGCTACCCTGATTGTGAGTCATGCTACCCTAGGATTGTGAGTCATGCTACCCTAGGATTGTGAGTCATGCTACCCTAGGATTGTGAGTCATGCTACCCTAGGATTGTGAGTCATGCTACCCTAGGATTGTGAGTCATGCTACCCTATGATTGTGAGTCATGCTACCCTAGATTGTGAGCATGCTACCCTAGGATTGTGAGTCATGCTACCCTAGGATTGTGAGTCATGCTACCCTAGGATTGTGAGTCATGCTACCCTAGGATTGTGAGTCATGCTACCCTATGATTGTGAGTCATGCTACCCTAGGATTGTGAGTCATGCTACCCTAGGATTGTGAGTCATGCTACCCTAGGATTGTGAGTCATGCTACCCTAGGATTGTGAGTCATGCTACCCTAGGATTGTGAGTCATGCTACCCTAGGATTGTGAGTCATGCTACCCTAGGATTGTGAGTCATGCTACCCTAGGATTGTGAGTCATGCTACCCTAGGATTGTGAGTCATGCTACCCTAGAATTGTGAGTCATGCTACCCTAGGATTGTGAGTCATGCTACCCTAGGATTGTGAGTCATGCTACCCTAGGATTGTGAGTCATGCTACCCTAGGATTGTGAGTCATGCTACCCTATGATTGTGAGTCATGCTACCCTAGGATTGTGAGTCATGCTACCCTAGGATTGTGAGTCATGCTACCCTAGGATTGTGAGTCATGCTACCCTATGATTGTGAGTCATGCTACCCTAGGATTGTGAGTCATGCTACCCTATGATTGTGAGTCATGCTACCCTAGGATTGTGAGTCATGCTACCCTAGGATTGTGAGTCATGCTACCCTAGGATTGTGAGTCATGCTACCCTAGGATTGTGAGTCATGCTACCCTAGATTGTGAGTCATGCTACCCTAGGATTGTGAGTCATGCTACCCTAGGATTGTGAGTCATGCTACCCTGATTGTGAGTCATGCTACCCTAGGATTGTGACATGCTACCCTAGGATTGTGAGTCATGCTACCCTAGGATTGTGAGTCATGCTACCCTAGGATTGTGAGTCATGCTACCCTAGGATTGTGAGTCATGCTACCCTATGATTGTGAGTCATGCTACCCTGATTGTGAGTCATGCTACCCTAGGATTGTGAGTCATGCTACCCTAGGATTGTGAGTCATGCTACCCTAGGATTGTGAGTCATGCTACCCTAGGATTGTGAGTCATGCTACCCTAGGATTGTGAGTCATGCTACCCTAGGATTGTGAGTCATGCTACCCTAGGATTGTGAGTCATGCTACCCTAGGATTGTGAGTCATGCTACCCTAGGATTGTGAGTCATGCTACCCTAGGATTGTGAGTCATGCTACCCTAGGATTGTGAGTCATGCTACCCTAGGATTGTGAGTCATGCTACCCTAATTGTGAGTCATGCTACCCTGGATTGTGAGTCATGCTACCCTAGGATTGTGAGTCATGCTACCCTAGATTGTGAGTCATGCTACCCTAGGATTGTGAGTCATGCTACCCTAGGATTGTGAGTCATGCTACCCTAGGATTGTGAGTCATGCTACCCTAGGATTGTGAGTCATGCTACCCTAGGATTGTGAGTCATGCTACCCTAGGATTGTGAGTCATGCTACCCTAGGATTGTGAGTCATGCTACCCTAGGATTGTGAGTCATGCTCCCTAGGATTGTGAGTCATGCTACCCTAGGATTGTGAGTCATGCTACCCTAGGATTGTGAGTCATGCTACCCTAGGATTGTGAGTCATGCTACCCTAGGATTGTGAGTCATGCTACCCTAGGATTGTGAGTCATGCTACCCTAGGATTGTGAGTCATGCTACCCTAGGATTGTGAGTTGCTACTATGATTGTGAGTCATGCTACCCTAGTATTGTGAGTCATGCTACCCTAGGATTGTGAGTCATGCTGCCCTAGGATTGTGAGTCATGCTACCCTAGGATTGTGAGTCATGCTACCCTAGGATTGTGAGTCATGCTACCCTAGGATTGTGAGTCATGCTACCCTAGGATTGTGAGTCATGCTACCCTAGGATTGTGAGTCATGCTACCCTAGGATTGTGAGTCATGCTACCCTAGGATTGTGAGTCATGCTACCCTAATTGTGAGTCATGCTACCCTATGATTGTGAGTCATGCTGCCCTAGGATTGTGAGTCATGCTACCCTAGGATTGTGAGTCATGCTACCCTATGATTGTGAGTCATGCTCCCTAGGATTGTGAGTCATGCTACCCTATGATTGTGAGTCATGCTACCCTAGATTGTGAGTCATGCTACCCTATGATTGTGAGTCATGCTACCCTAGGATTGTGAGTCATGCTACCCTTGGATTGTGACATGCTACCCTATGATTGTGAGTCATGCTACCCTAGATTGTGAGTCATGCTACCCTAGGATTGTGAGTCATGCTACCCTAGGATTGTGAGTCATGCTACCCTATGATTGTGAGTCATGCTACCCTAGGATTGTGAGTCATGCTACCCTAGGATTGTGAGTCATGCTACCCTAGGATTGTGAGTCATGCTACCCTGGATTGTGAGTCATGCTACCCTAGGATTGTGAGTCATGCTACCCTAGGATTGTGAGTCATGCTACCCTAGGATTGTGAGTCATGCTACCCTAGGATTGTGAGTCATGCTACCCTAGGATTGTGAGTCATGCTACCCTAGGATTGTGAGTCATGCTACCCTAGGATTGTGAGTCATGCTACCCTAGATTGTGAGTCATGCTACCCTAGGATTGTGAGTCATGCTACCCTAGGATTGTGAGTCATGCTACCCTAGGATTGTGAGTCATGCTACCCTATAATTGTGAGTCATGCTACCCTAGGATTGTGAGTCATGCTACCCTAGGATTGTGAGTCATGCTACCCTGGATTGTGAGTCATGCTACCCTAGGATTGTGAGTCATGCTACCCTAGGATTGTGAGTCATGCTACCCTGGATTGTGAGTCATGCTACCCTATGATTGTGAGTCATGCTACCCTAGATTGTGAGTCATGCTACCCTATGATTGTGAGTCATGCTACCCTAGGATTGTGAGTCATGCTACCCTAGGATTGTGAGTCATGCTACCCTAGGATTGTGAGTCATGCTACCCTAGGATTGTGAGTCATGCTACCCTAGGATTGTGAGTCATGCTACCCTAGGATTGTGAGTCATGCTACCCTAGGATTGTGAGTCATGCTACCCTAGGATTGTGAGTCATGCTACCCTAGGATTGTGAGTTGCTACTATGATTGTGAGTCATGCTACCCTAGATTGTGAGCATGCTACCCTAGGATTGTGAGTCATGCTACCCTAGGATTGTGAGTCATGCTACCCTAGGATTGTGAGTCATGCTACCCTAGGATTGTGAGTCATGCTACCCTAGGATTGTGAGTCATGCTACCCTAGGATTGTGAGTCATGCTACCCTAGGATTGTGAGTCATGCTACCCTAGGATTGTGAGTCATGCTACCCTAGATTGTGGAGTCATGGAGCCCATGATTGTGAGTCATGCTCCTGATTTGAGATGCATGGTGAGTCATGCTCCCTAGATTGTGAGTCATGTACCCTAGTGATTGTGATGCTCCCTAATTGTGAGTCATGGCTACCCTAGGATTGTGAGTCATGCTACCCATGATTGTGAGTCATGCTACCCTAGGATTGTGGAGTCATGCTACCCTAGGATTGTGAGTCATGCTACCCTAGGATTGGAGTCATGCTACCCTAGATTGTGAGTCATGCTACCCTAGGATTGTGAGTCATGCTACCCTAGGATTGTGAGTCATGCTACCCTAGGATTGTGAGTCATGCTACCCTAGAATTGTGAGATGCTACCCATGATTGTGAGTCATGCTACCCTAGTATTGTTGAGTCATGCTACCCTAGGATTGTGAGTCATGCTACCTAGATTGTGAGTCATGCTACCCTAGGATTGTGAGTCATGCTACCCTAGGATTGTGAGTCATGCTACCTAGGATTGTGAGACATGCTACCCTAGGATTGTGAGTCATGCTACCCTAGTGATTGTGATTCATGCTACCCTAGATTGTGAGTCATGCTACCCTAGGATTGTGAGTCATGCTACCCTAGGATTGTGAGTCATGCTACCCTAGGATTGTGAGTCATGCTACCCTTGATGTGAGTCATGCTACCCTAGGATTGTGAGTCATGCTACCCTAGGATTGTGATCATGCTACCCTAGATTGTGAGTCATGCTACCCCTAGGATTGTGAGTCATGCTACCCTAGGATTGTGAGTCATGCTACCCTAGTGATTGTGAGTCATGCTACCCTATGATTGTGAGTCATGCTACCCTAGGATTGTGAGTCATGCTACCCTAGGATTGTGAGTCATGCTACCCTATGGATTGTGAGTCATGCTGCCCTAGGATTGTGAGTCATGCTACCCTATGATTGTGAGTCATGCTACCCTATAGATTGTGAGTCATGCTACCCTATGGATGATTGTGAGTCATGCTACCCTAGGATTGTGAGTCATGCTACCCTAGATGTGAGTCATGCTACCCTAGGATTGTGAGTCATGCTACCCTAGGATTTGAGTCATGCTACCCTAGGATTGTGAGTCATGCTACCCTAGATTGTGAGTCATGCTACCCTAGGATTGTGAGTCATGCTACCCTAGATTGTGAGTCATGCTACCCTATGATTGTGAGTCATGCTACCCTAGGATTGTGAGTCATGCTACCCTAGGATTGTGAGTCATGCTACCCTAGGATTGTGAGTCATGCTACCCTAGGATTGTGAGTCATGCTACCCTAGGATTGTGAGTCATGCTACCCTATTGGAATGCTACTAGATTGTGAGTCATGCTACCCTAGGATTGTGAGTCATGCTACCCTAGGATTGTGAGTCTCATGCTACCCTATGATTGTGAGTCATGCTACCCTAGGATTGTGAGTCATGCTACCCTAGGATTGTGATTTGCTACCTAGGATTGTGAGTCATGCTACCCTAGGATTGTGAGTCATGCTACCCTAGATGTGATCATGCTACTAGATTGTGAGTCATGCTACCCTGAGGATTGTAAGAGTCATGCTTCCCTAGGATTGTGAGTCATGCTACCCTAGGATTGTGAGTCATGCTACCCTAGGATTGTGAGTCATGCTACCCTATGATTGTGAGTCATGCTACCCTAGGATTGTGAGTCATGCTACCCTAGGATTGTGAGTCATGCTACCCTATGATTGTGAGTCATGCTACCCTATGGATTGTGAGTCATGCTACCCTAGGATTGTGAGTCATGCTACCCTAGGATTGTGATTCATGCTACCCTATGATTGTGAGTCATGCTTCCCTAGGATTGTGAGTCATGCTACCCTATGATTGTGAGTCATGCTACCCTAGGATTGTGAGTCATGCTACCCTGATTTGAGTCATGCTACCCTAGGATTGTGAGTCATGCTACCCTAGGATTGTGAGTCATGCTACCCTAGATTGTATCATGCTACCCTATGATTGTGATCATGCTACCCTATGATTGTGAGTCATGCTACCTAGGATTGTGAGTCATGCAACACTAGGATTGTGATTTATGCTGCCCTAGGATTGGGAAACATGCTACCCTATGATTGTGAGTCATGCTACACTAGGCTTGTGAGACATGGTACCCTCGGACTGTGAGAAATGCTACCCAATGATTGTGAGTCATGCAACCCTATGATTGTGAGTCATGCTACCCTATGATAGTGAGTCATGCTACCCTGGGATTGTGATTCATGCTACTCTATAATTGTGAGTCATGCTACCCTATGATTGTGAGCCATGCTACCCTAGGATTGTGAGCCATGCTACCCTAGGATTGTGAGTCATGCTGCCCTTTGTTTTTGAGACACGCTACCCTATGATTTTGATTCATGCTACCCTAAGACCGTGGGTCATGCTACCCTATGATTGTGAGTCATGCTACCATTGGGTTGTGAGTCATGCTACCCATGGATTGTGAGTCATGCTACCCTAGGATTTTGAGTGATGGTATCCAATGATTGTGAGTCATGCTACCCTAGGATTGTCAGTCATGCTACCCTATGATTGTGAGACATACTACCCTAGAATTGTGAGTCATGCTACGCTATGATAGTGAGTCATGCTACCATAGGTTTGTGAGTCATGCTACCCTAGGATAGTGATTTATGCTGCCCTAAGATTGCGAGACATGCTACCCTATGATTGTGAGTCATGCTACCGTAGGATTGTGAGTCATGCTATGCTAGGATTGTAGTTCATGCTACCCTATGATTGTGAGTCATGCTACCCTAGGATTGTGAGTCATGGTACCCTATGATTGTGAGTCATGCTGCCCTAGGATTGTGAGACATTCTTCCCTATGATTGTGAGTCATGCTACCCTAGGACTCTGAGTCATGCTACTGTCATAATCACAATAGGCTCAGATGTGCCTAAAATGAGAGAAATTGTGCACAGTCAGAATTCCGTTAGACAGCTTCGAATATTGATGCCGATCTGATATGTGCTTGAAATGGTGATCTGTAAATTGTATCTGGAGCGCGTTGCTGTCGCCTATCAGCAGCAAGTTGACTCATAAAATTCCATGACGTTTTGACGACGATATTGCGGTTTGACTGGCAGGAGGTACAGTAGCCACTATAGTCTTAGGAGTACCAACTTAGCAAGAAGAGTTCGAGGTAGGGATGGTTCCTAGCCTCTACTTACCCCAAGAGCCGAGGTCCAAGTTATTGGTACACCACCACAGAGTCCACAACCATGAGGATACTCGAAACATACCCAACAAGGGGCTACACCACGTGAAATGTAACACTACTTGAAGTAGCATTACTATTTTCACTATTTATCCACGTCCCTTGGGCTTGAAATCTTGAGCTCTTGGTCTTGGTTCAGCAAGATCAATTCTTCTTGAGATGATGAGGGCTTTCTGCACACACCTGTGATGAGATGGACACTTCACACTCAACAAAATAGAGAAAGCACATGCGACGCGCAAACGACGACTTGATTTGCGAGTTGTGAAAACTCGCTAATGTCTTGACCGACACAAACCACATTGTGATACACCATTCAAACACACACACAAGCACTAGATAGCAATGACATAGACTCACAAGTCATTCCATGCCATGCATGCACACACACAAACAAGGACGACAAGCCAAGTGCAAGCCATAGGGTTGCACCAACAAACTCCCCCTCGGATTGTTGGCCTTAGAATCTAGTCCCCTTAGTTCAGAGCCATCCCAGCAAGCTTGCAACACCTCCAATGCCTTTTCTCAACCAGCCTCTTGGTCATCATATCAGCAGGTTGCGCCGTCGTCTTCACGTAGTGCAACTCCACTTCACCCACGGTTACCATGCTCCTCACCCAATGCCACTTCACCTTCATGTGCTTGATAAGGCCATCATGAAGAACGAGGATCTTAGCCAATGCAATAGCACCCTGGCTATCACAGTATAGTGGGGTAGGTCCTTGCTGCTCCTCCCCCAATTCAGCTAGCAAACGCCGCTGCCACACAACCTCTCTTATGGCACGGAAGAGTGCCATGTACTTGGACTCCACCGAGCTCAATGCTTGGTCCATTTGTTTCTTGCTCTCCCAAGCTATTGGTCCTCCACCAACACAGCAGATGAAGCCTCCCACACTTGTCATGTCCTTTGGTTCTGATGCCCAAGATGCATCAAAGAAGGCGGTGAGAAAGAGCCTCCCGGGTTCGACTCCAAGCTACTTGGCCACCCTCTCTCCAGCAGCTACCTGCTCTTCATTAGGGCATTGGACAACCCTAGCCAGCTGCCCGGTAGCAAAGGCTGCATCCGGCCTTGTGTGAACGGCCGCATACATGAGGCTGCCCTCCAAGGAGTGAAAACGGCGCCTCTCCTCTTCACCAACACTTTCCTCCACTGGTCCTTTCACACACTTGAACCCAGAGGGAAGAGGAGTAGCCACATGACCTTCACTCTTCCCAAAGTTTGCAGCCAATGCCTCCAAGTACTTCTTTTGATGCACTCGCATCCACCGCTTCTCCACATCTCGCTCAATGTGAAGCCCAAGGTAGTAGATGACGTCACCAAGGGTCTTGCACTTTAACTTGTCTTGAAGCTTCAGCATCACCTCCTTCACAAGGTCAGAGGAGGGTGAGAATATGAGGATGTCATCCACATAAACCACCATGAAGCTCCTCTGCTCCCCCTCGCCAAGCATGAACAAGGATTGATCGGCCGTTGAGGGAGTGAAGCCGATCGCCTCCAAGACTTCCCGCAGCTTGATGTACCATTG
This sequence comes from Closterium sp. NIES-67, assembly GCA_027943415.1. Classification (NCBI taxonomy): domain Eukaryota; kingdom Viridiplantae; phylum Streptophyta; class Zygnematophyceae; order Desmidiales; family Closteriaceae; genus Closterium; species Closterium sp. NIES-67. Next base: position 36,912 of record BQMB01000133.1, on the reverse strand, counting down.
CCTAGGGGCTTGCTTGAGGACATAGAGTGCTTTCTTCAGCTTCCACACTCTGCCACTCCCATCGTTGTACCCCTGTGGCTGCTCCATGTAAGTCTCTTCCTCCAAAACTCCGTTGAATAAGGCCGTTACAATATCCATTTGCTTAACCACCCATCCTTTGATGGCCGCCGCGGCAAAGAGAGTTCGAAGGGTTGTACCCTTAACCACAGGGGCATATACTTCATTGTAATCCTTCTTCTCCTGCTGCTGGTATCCCTTGGCTACAAGTCTGCTCTTGTAGCGCTCGATGTTGCCGTCGGCGTCGGTCTTGCGCTTGAAGATCCACTTGGAAGAGATCGCCTTCCGCCCCGGACATAGATTCACCAAATCAAATGTGTCGTTCTCTATGATGCTCCCCATTTCTTCATCTGAGGCCTTCTTCCACTCCTTCCCATTGGAGCCCTCCCAAGCCTCCTTGGGATTTGTAGGCTCCCCCGGCATCTCCACCGGAGAGAAGAAGGCAAAAGCGCACTCCTCGCTTTCATCTTCCGCATCATCGCCTAGCATGAGAGCCGAACCGGTCAAGGTTGAGTTGGCTGGTCCTCCAAGCCATTCATAGCTCAACCTTTTGGGGGGCTGAGTCTTCCTTCTCCCCCTTCCTTCCTCCTCTGCTGCAGGGACTTGGATGATCTCATGGCATTGCTGCAAATCTGGTCGGTTCCCGCGAGCACTTGTAGCACGAGGCGGAAGTGACGGTGCACGCTCATCACCTTGCTGCACCTCCTCCTCGTCTTCTCCCCCATTCATTTGAGGAGATTGCCTTGTGATTGTGCTGCTGCTACTCAGCTCCAAGGGCAGCTCCACATGCTCCAAGCCGGTACTCTTCACCTCTCCAAGCCGCACACCAATCTTCGCTTGGTTCTCCGCCTTCCACTCCTTGTACGGTAAGTTCTCCATGAACTTGCAATCTCTGCTCACCAAGAACTTCTTGGTAAATGGGTCCCAAAGAAGCCATCCCTTGCTGTTTTGAGCCATGCCCAAGTGCACGGCCCATGTTGCCTTGGCATCAAGCTTGTTGTGCCGAAGTTTCTTAGGCACAAGTGCCATGCACATGCACCCGAACACCCGAAGCATATCCACCTTCGACTTCCTTCCAATCCACTCCACATAGGGCACCCATTTGTCTTCTCCCACATGATTCAAGGCTCTGTTCTTGGCCACACAAGCATGCCGCACCGCATCCGGCCAAAAGTAATTGGGAAGACCGGCTTCAATGAGAAGTCCTCGAGCCATCTCCGTGAGTGTCCGATTCGCACGCTCGGCGATGCCGTTCATCGCAGGAGAGTAGGGCATGGTAAGAGAGTGTCTTATGCTCTGCTTCTTCAGCCAATTTGAGAAGTCCTTGCTCAGGAACTCTCCCCCACGGTCTGTGCGAATCGCCTTCACAAGCCGGTCTTGTTGCCGTTCCACCATCTGCAACCAATCGGTCTTCACCGTCTCAGCTACATCACTCTTCTTGGGCAGCACATACACCTAGGTCATGCGAGTGTAGACATCCACAATGGTGAGGAAGTACTCAGCTCCAGCAGCTCCAAGCTTCAAGGGGCCCACCACATCCATCACCACCTCATCAAGTGGTGCCTTCGCCGTTGTCTCCGAGCTATGGAACGGGTAGCAGGTGAACTTGGCTTGCATGCATGTTGGACAGCCAAGCACCTCATTGGGCTCCCCCTTAACACGTATCCCACTGACTATCTCTTTCTTAACAATCTGCTGCAAAATGGGCAATGCCACATGCCCCATTTGCCGATGCAAGGTCAGCCAATCACACTCTCCCGTAGCGGAAGTTGGGTTGGAGAAAGCGGCACTCGCAATTGTGCCCCACAAGCTCTCTCCTTTCTCCTTTGCCGCTGCTGTTTTGCTGATCTTAGGCTTTTCCTCCTCATTTCCACCACCTTTGGCTGCTGCACCACTCTCCTTGGGTTCACACGGCTCGCCGGTGTCTCCAAGATTGCATTCCTTTGAGTCACTCTTGGTGTCACTTTGCTTTCCGTGATCACCGCCACCAACCGCTTCACTCTTGGTGCTGACGCTTGCTGCCACTTGCCTCCCTTTAGGCAAAGGGACCACTGGGATTTGCCACATCTCATTGTAGATGTCCCTGTCCTCATAAAGGTCCCAAAGCTTCCGCTCTCAAAGCCTCGCAGTATAGGTTTTGGATCCCTTGGAAGATGTGTCCATGCCGGCCTTTTGCAAACGCCGCACGGAAATCAGGTTGGCTGCAAGGTTGGGCACCCAAAGCACGTTCTTGAGGCCCACCATCTTCCCATCAGCACCCTTGAACATGGCCTTGACGGTTCGAGCTCGGTGAGCAAGTCCGCACGAGGTGTCATGCTATAGGTGGCGCCGCTGTCGATCACCCAAAAGTCCAGAGAGTGAAGAGTGACCTTTCCCACAGTAGCTGGCTCCTCAAAGCCTTCCACAGCTCCTGCTGCTACTGCCGCTTGTGTGGAGACAAAGAAGAATTGGCCCGGGTATCGATCTTCACTCGGGCCCGTCTCGTGGACTCCACCTTTCATGCTTGCCGCTTCGCTTCCATGACCACCACGGCCTCCACGACCTCTGCCTCTTCATCCCCTTGCTCCTCTGCCCTCTTGGCCTTGAGAAGGAGTCCAACCATTAGGCAGTTTGAAGCAATCTCTCCACATGTGGCCGGTCTTGTCGCAAAAGTGGCATTTGCCATCAAATCGACCGCACCCACGCCCGTAGCCATTGTTGTTGTTCTTGCTGCCATATTCTCCATTACCACGGCCTCCATTGATGTAGCTGCTTCCAAATCTGCCTCCTCGCCCTCTGCCCCTTCCATGGCCATGCCCACGGCCCATGCTTGCAACTCCGGCACCATCGGGACCCGCCAATTCACGACGGCGGAAATCTTCTTGCAAGATTTCCCGCTTCACATATTCGAGCGAGAGGCGGGGAAGATCTCGATTTAGGTTGATGATGAGCGAGGACCATGAGTCCAGAAGTAAGGCCAGCAGCTTGGTCTTCTTTTGAAGGTCATTGTAGTTCAGCTCAGCTCCTTCGAGCCGTGTCAACAAGTCGAAGAATTTCTGCACTCCTTCCTCCACCGGTTCGTCTTCGTCAATTCTAAGTGCCGCCATTTGCCGCTCCAAGACCACAGCCACCGCCGCTGTTGCAGGAGCATGTACACCCTTGAGAGCAGCCCATGCCTTAGGTCCCTTAGCTGATTCACGCTGAAAAGGCTTGATGTGGCGGATTTGGCTGCTCCCCAACGCTTGCCCAAGTAGAAGATAGCCTTGAGCGCTCATCCACACCCACGGGCTCTTCTCCGGGTTGTTCTCAGGGCGCTTCTCCATTCCTTCCTCACCTCCAGCAGATCATCGTGGTCAAACATGTTCTCCATCTTGAAGGACCACTCAGCAAAGTTGTCACCGTTGAACTTGTCAAGGCCAAACACTCTAGGCTCATCCCTAGAGGGTCCAAGGCTAGGTTGCATAGGAGCAATGGGTGGTTCTTGGTGTTGGCCTTGTACTTGGGCGTCTTCTCTGCCTCCAGCACCTCTGCCAACTACTTCCCCAGATCTAGGCATGGTCGAAATGGCTCCAAGGGGCTCTGATACCACTTGTTATAATCACAATAGGCTCTGATGTGCCTAAAATGAGAGAAATTGTGCACAGTCAGAATTCTGTTAGACAAATTCAAATATTGATGCCGATCTGATCTGTTCCTTAAAAGGTGATATAAAAATTGGATCTGGAGCGCGTTGCTGTCGCCTATCAGCAGCAAGTTGATTCATAAAATTCCATGACGTCCTGACGACGCTATGGCAGTTTGACTGGCAAAAGGTACAGCACCCACTATAGTCCTAGGAGTACAAACTTAGCAAGAAGAGTTCGAGGTAGGGATGGTTCCCAGCCTCTACATACCCCAAGAGCCGAGGTCCAAGTTGGTGGTACACCACCACAGAGTCCCCAACCATGAGGAGAATCGAAACGGAATCAACAGGGGCTACACCATGTGAAATGCAACACTACTTGGAGTAGCATTACTATTTTCACTATTTTAATATGTATCCACGTCCCTTCGGCTTGAAATCTTGAGCTCTTGGTCTTGGTTCAGCAAGATCAACTCTTCTTGAGATGATGAGGGCTTGCTGCACACACCAGCGATGAGATGGACACTTCACACTCGACAAAATACAGAAAGCACATGCGACGCACAAACGACGACTTGACATACGAGTTGTGAAAACTCGCTAATGTCTTGACCGACACAAACCACATTGTGATACACCATTAAAAAACACACACACAAGCACTATATAGCAATGACATAGAGTCACAAGTCATGACATGCCATGCATGCACACACACAAACAAGGACGACAAGCTGAGTGCAAGCCATAGGGTTGCACCAACAGCTACCCTATGATTGTGAGACATGGTACCCTCGGACTATTAGCAATGCTACCCTATGATTGTGAGTCATACTACCCAAGGATTGTAAGTCATGCTACCCTATGATTGTGAGTCATGCTACCCTATGATTGTGAGTCTTGCTGCCATAGGATTGTGAGTCATGCCACCCTAGGATTGAGAGTCATGCTACCCTAGGATTGAAAGCCATGCTACCCTAGGCTTGTGAGTCATACTATCCTAGGACTGTGAGTCATGCTACCCTAGGACTGTGAATCATGCTACCATATGATTGAGAGTCATACAACCCTAGAATTGTGAGACATGCTACCCTATGATTGTGAGTCATGCTACCCTAGGATTGTGAGTGATGGTATCCAATGATTGTGAGTCATGGTACCCTAGGATTGATAGTCATGATACCCTATGATTGTGAGTCATACTACCCTAGAATTGTGATTCATGCTACGCTATGATAGTGAGTCATGCTACCATAGGTTTGTGAGTCATGCTACCCAAGGATTGTGAGCCATGATACCCTAGGATTGTGAGTCACGCTGCCCTAGGATTGTTGAGACTTGCTACCCTATGATTTTGAGTCATGCTACCCTAGGACCCTGAGTCATGCTACCCTATGATTGTGAGTCAAACCACCCTAGCAATGTAAGACATGCTATCCCTGGTTTTTTAGTCATGCTACACTAGGAATGGGAGTCATGGTATCCTTGGGTTGTGAGTCATGCTGGCCTATGATTGTAAGTCATGCTACACTAGGATTGGGAGACGTGTTACCCGATGATTGCTACCCTATGATTATGTGTCATGCTACCATTGGGTTGTGAGTCATGCTACCCTAGGATTGTGAGTGATGGTATCCAATGATTGTGAGTCATGCTACCCTAGGATTGTTAGTCATGCTACGCTATGATTGTGAGTCATGCTAGGCTATGATTGTTGAGTCATGCTGCCCTAGGATTGTGAGTCATGCTGCCCTATGATTGTGAGTCATGCTACCTTATGATTGTGTCATGCAACCCTAGGATTGTGAGTCATGATACGCTAGGATTGTAATTCATGCTACCCTAGGATTGTGAGACATGCTACCCTAGGATTGTGAGTCATGCTACCCTAGAATTTTGAGACAAGCTACCCTTTGATTGTGAGTCATGCTACCCTAGGATTGTGATCCATGCTACCCTAGGATTGTAAGACATGCCGCCCTAGGATTTTGAGACATGCTACCCTATGGTTTTGAGTCATGCTGGCCTATGATTGTAAGTTATGCTACACTAGGATTGCGAGTCATGCTACCCTATGATTATGAGTCATGTTACCATTGGCTTATGAGTCATGCTACCCAAGGATTGTGAGTCATGCTACCCTAGGATTTTGAGTGATGGTATCCAATGATTGTGAGTCATGCTACCCTAGGATTGTTAGTCATGCTACCCTAGGATTGTGAGTAATACTACTGTAGGATCGTGATTTATGCTGCCCTAAGATTCCGAGACATGCTACCCTATGAATGTGAGTCATGCTACCCTAGGATTGTGAGTCATGCTATGCTATGATTGTGAGTCATGCTTGGGTATGATTGTGAGTCATGCTGCCCTAGGATTGTGAGTCATTCTACCTTTGGATTGTGAGCCAGGCTACCCTTGGATTGTGAGTCACGCTGCCCTAGGATTGACATGCTACCCTTTGATTGTGAGTCATGCTACCCTAGGACCATGAGTCATGCTAACTTATGATTGTGTCATACTACCCTAGGATTGTGAGTCATGCTACCCTATGATTGTGAGTCATGCAACCCTAGGATTGTGAGTCATGCTACCCTAGGATTGTGAGACATGCTACTTTAGGATTGTGAGTCATGCTACCCTAGGATTATGAGACATGCTACCCTATGATTATGAGTCATGCTACCCTAGGATTGTGAGTCATGCTACCCTATGATGGTGAGTCATGCTACCCTATGATGGTGAGTCATGCTCCCCTATGATTTGGATTCATGCTACTCTATCATTGTGAGTCATGCTACCCTATGATTGTGAGTCATGCTACCCTACGACTGTGATTCATATTGTTGTGTGATATCATCATACGCTATCACATTCTGTGCAAGGCTCAGGTGCACAAGGTAATGCCTATCCTTGGATGTTTTTCATGGTTGAGGATGTGCATGGGCATGAGGGTGATGTGGGATCTGTGGGAAAGGTTGTGATGCATCCTCTCATGCACTGGGTGATTGATTCAGGTTGCACCAGTCACATGACCCCACGGGCAGATTTGCTTGATGAGGTACAACCCCCCGGAAGATTTAGTATGTGGCAGCAGCGTCAGGTGCTTTGCTCCCCGTGATTGGTGTTGGGAATGCCAAGGTTAAGGGAGCTAATGGGGAACTTTTGGGGCTTGGGAATGTTTTGCTGGTTGAATGTTTGTCTGCTAACCTTCTCTCTGTGCGGCGACTGCAGAAGAGCAAGGCCAAAGTGACCTTTGGACCAACCAGCTGCCGTGTTAAGCTTGGGAAGAAGGTGTTGTGGAGTCTGGAAGAGGAGACCAGCTACATCAAGGAATTGTGGCAGCTGCCCATCATCCCTTGGAATGGGAAGACTCCAACAGCAGCAACGGCAACAGCGGCAAAGGCAACAGCACGAGGAGATGCAACTGCACCAATTGATAGGGTCTTAGAAGCAGTCAAGATAGTGCAGCAGCAGCAGACACATGGGGAGGTGCTTGCTGGTGTGGATGCGAGTGCGGCATGGGCTAAGGCTTCATCAAGGAGTGGTGAGGCCGATTGGGAGACATGGCATGAGAGGCTATGTCATGTGAACTTCCCTATGCTACATAAGTTGGTGAAGGATGGGAGCCTTAAAGGATTGGAGGTCAAAGGGGGAGTGAAGGAGATTGGGAGCTGCCCTACATGCTTGGAGACCAAGTTCTCCAAGTTCCCCTTCAACAGCACTACAGGACCAGCCAAGACCCCACTTGCACTTGTGCACATGGATGTGGTGGGGCCCATAAGAGCCCCTTCCCTCTCAGGCAGTCGCTATTTCTTGACAATTGTGGATAACCACACTCGAGCAGTGTGGGTTTACCCTTTGAAGAGCAAGGGGGAGGTGGCAGCGGCTGTCCTTAAGGAGTGGATGCTTGGAGCTCACAGGGAATGCGGACACAAGGTGAAGGTGATCCACAGCGACAATGGTGGGGAGTTCATTGGAGCTAATTTTGAGGGGAAGTTGAAGAGGAAGGGGATCCAGCATCAACTGACAGTGCCCTACAACCGGCAGCAGAATGGCGTGGCTGAGAGGTTCAACAGGACCCTGCAGGAGGGGTCACGCACTCTCCTTGGCTGTGCAGGGCTGCCTGATCCGTTTTGGGTGTCTGCACTGAGGCTGGTCGCCCTTGTCAAGAACAGCATGCTGGCTACAGTTGGGGATAAGGAGTAGATCCCATATTCCAAGTGGTATGGGAGTACTCTAGCTGTGAACATGATGATGGATTTGGGTGCATGGTGGTCTTTCATGTGCCTAAGGAGAAAAAGGGAAAGTTGGAGGCTTCTGGAAGAAGGGGTGTGCACTTGAAGATTCCAAAGGATCACAAGGGGTGGCTGCTATGGGACTTGACCGCCCAGAAGTTGACAGTGTCAAGGGATGTGAAGTTTCTTGAGTCCATGTACTACAAGGAATGGAAGCAGCAGCAATAGAAGCTTCCATCTACACCGCGAATTGTGGAGGCAGATGAGGTGCAGCGGCCTTAAAAGACGGGTGGAGGATGCAGTGTCTGAGGAGGAGATGTCTGGGGTGACTGAGGAAGGGGGAGCAGTTGAGGTGGAGCAGCAGTAGCAGGAGCAGCAGCATGAGTCCCCACCTCGAGTTCCGCAGCCGCCTGAGCGACCTAGGAGGGATGTGCGCTCTCCAGTAGGGAACGGTAGCTGAGATTAAGAGCTACAACATATTCAAGCTTTGTGACAGTCCAACAGCTAGATTTTCGTCAACGAGGTTTCTTGTGGAGACGACATTTCTGTCTGAAATTTCGGAAGTATATTTTGAGTAATTCTAGCTTGTAAGGTCACCTAGACTCCCTCCCTAATCCTAATACATATGCTACACTAGGATTGTGAGTCATGCTACCCTTGGATGGTGAGTGATGCTACCCTATGATTATGAGTCATCCTACCCTATGATTGTGAGTCATGCTACTCTATAATTATGAGTCATGCTACCCTATGATTGTGAGTCATGCTACTCTATGATTATGAGTCATGCTACCCTATGATTGTGAGTCATACTACCCTAGGATTGTGAGTAATGATATGATATGATTATGAGTCATGCTACCCCATGATTGAGAGTCATGCTACCCTAGGCTTTTGAGTCATGCTATCCTAGGATTGTGAGTCATGCTACCCTAGGACTGTGAGTCATGCTACCATATGATTGTGAGTCATACTACCCTTGAATTGTGAGACATGCTACCCTATCATTGTGAGTCATGCTACCCTAGGATTGTGAAATATGGTACCCTCGGACTGTCAGTAGTGCTACCCAATGATTCTGAGTCATGCTACCCTAGAATTGTGAGACCTGCTACCCTATGATTGTGAGTCAGGCTACCCTATGATTTTTAGTCATGCTACCCTATGGTTGTGAGTCATGCTACCCTAGAATTGTAATTCATGCTACCCAAGGGTTGTGAGTCATGCTACCCTAGGATTGTGAGCCATGCTACCCTAGGATTGTGAGTCATACTGCCCTAGGATTTTGAAACATGCTACCCTATGATTTTGAGTCATGCTACCCTAGGACCGTGAGTCATGCTACCCTATGATTGTGAGACAATCCACCCTAGGATTGTGAGACATGCTATCCCAGGATTGTGTGTCATGCTATCCTAGGAATGTGAGTCATGCTAACCTTGGGATGCGAGTCATGCTGGCGTATGATTGTAAGTCATGCTACACTAGGAATGGGAGACATGCTACCCGATGATTGTGAATCATGCTATCCAAGGATTGTGAGTCATGCTACCCTAGGATTGTGAGTGATGGTATCCAATGATTGTGAGTCATGCTACCCTATGATTGTGAGTGATACTACCCTAGAATTGTGAGCCATGCTACCCTATGATAGAGAGTCATGCTACCATAGGTTTGGGAGTCATGCTACCCAAGGATTGAGAGTCATGCTACCCTAGGATAGTGATTTATGCTGCCCTAAGATTGCGAGACATGCTACCCTATGAATGTGAATCATGCTTCCCTAGGATTGTGACTCATGCTATGCTATGATTGTGAGTCATACTACCGAAGGATTGTGAGTCATGCTTGACTATAATTGTGAGCCATGCTGCCCTAGGATTGTGAGACATGCTACCCTATGACTGTGAGTCATGCTCCCCTAGGACGGTGAGTCATGCTACCCTATGATTGTGAGTCATACTACCCTAGGATTGTGAGTCATGCTACGCTTTGATTGTGAGTCATGCTACCCTAAGATTGTGAATCGTGCTACCCTGGGATTGTGAGCTATGCTACCCCAGGATTGTGAGTCATGCTGCCCTAGGATTGTAAGACATGCTACCCTATGATAGTGAGTCATGGTAACCTACGACCGTGTGTCATGCTACCCTAGGATTTTGCTACCCTAGGATTGAGAGCCATGGTGCAATAGGATTGTGAGACATGCTACCCTATGATTGTGAGTCATGCTACCCTAGGACCGCGAGTCTTGCTACCCTATGATTGTGAGTCATGGTACCCTAGGATTCTGAGTCATGCTACCCTAGGATTCTGAGTCATGCTGCCCAAGGATTGTAAGAAATGCTACCCTATGATTTAAAGACATGGTACCCTCGTACTGTGAGTAATGCTACCCTATGATTGAGTCATGCTACCGTAGGATTGTGAGTAGTGCTACGCTATGGTTGTGAGTCATGCTTCCCTAGAATTGTGATTCATGCTACCCTAGGGTTGTGAGACATGCTGCCCTATGATTGTGAGTCATGCTACCCTATGACTGTGAGTCATGCTACCCTATGATTGTCAGACATGGTACCCTCGGACTGTGAGTAATGCTACCCCATGATTATGAGTCATGCTACCCTAGGATTGTGAGTCATACTACCCTAGGATTATTAGTCATGCTTCCCTGTAATTGTGAGGCATGCTATGCTATGAGAGTGAGTCATGCTACCACAGGTTTGTGAGTCATGCTACCCAAGGATTGTGAGTCATGCTACCCCAGGTTAGTGATTTCTGCTGCCCTAAGATTGCGAGACATGCTACCCTATGATTGTGAGTCATGCTACCCTAGGACATTGAGTCATGCTATGCTAGGATTATAGTTCATGCTACCCTAGGATTGTAAGACATGCTACCCTAGGATTGTGTGCCATTCTACCTTGGGATTTTGAGACATGCTACCCTATGATTGTGAGTCATGTTACCCTAGGATTGTGAGTCATGCTACCCTATAATTGTGTGTCATGCTACCCTAGGATTGTGATTCATGCTACTCTATAATTGTGAGTCATGCTACCCTATGAGTATGAGACATGCCACCCTATGATTGTGAGTCAAACAACCCTAGGATTGTGAGACATCCTATCCTAGGATTGTGAGACATGCTACACCAGGAATGTGAGTCATGCTATCCTTGGGTTTTGAGTCATGGTGGCCTATGATTGTAAGTCATGCTACACTAGGATTGGGAGACATGCTACCCGATGATTGCGAGTCATGCTACCATTGGGTTGTGAGTCATGCTACACAAGGATTGTGAGTCATGCTACCCTAGGATTGTGAGTGATGGTATCCAATGATTGTGAGTCATGCTACTCTAGGATTAATAGTCATGCTACCCTATGATTGTGAGTCAAACTACCCTAGAATTGTGAGTTATGCTATGCTATGATAGTGAGTCATGCTATCCAAGGATTTTGAGTCATGCTTGTTATAACAACAATAGGCTCAGGTGTGCTTAAAATGAGAGAAAATGTGCACAGTCAGAATTCCGTTAGACAGCTTCAAATAGTGATGCCGATCTGAGGTGAGCTTTAAACGGTCATCTGTAAATTGGATCACGAGCGCGTTATTGTCGTCTATCAGCAGCAATTTGAATCATGAAATTTCATGATGTTTGGAGGACGCTATGGCAGTTTGACTGGCAGGAGGTATAGCAGCCACTACAGTCTTGGATGTACAAACTTAGCAAGAAGAATTCGAGATGGAGATGGTTCCCAGCCTCTACATACCCCAAGTTCCAAAGTCCAGGTTGGTGATACACCACCACAGAGTCCCCAACCATGAGGAGGCCCAAAACATACCCAAGAAGGGGCTACACCAAGTGAAATGTAACACTACACGAAGTAGCGTTACTTTTCACTATTTAATATTTATCCGTGTCCCTTGGGCTTGAAATCTTGAGCTCTTGGTCTTGGTTCTGCAAGATAAATTCTTCTTGAGTTGATGGGGGCTTGCTGCACACACCTGCGATGCGATGGACTCGTCACACTCGACAAAATAGAAAATACACATGTGACACGCAAACGACAACTTGTGAAAACTCGCAAATGTCTTGACCGACACAAGCCACATTGTGATACACCATTCAAACACACACACAAGCACTAGATAGCAATGACAAAGACTCACAATTCATTCCATGCCATACATGCACACACACAAACAAGGGCGACAAGCCGAGTGCAAGCCATAGGGTTGCACCAACAATGCTACCCTACGACAGTGATTTATGCTGGCCTAAGATTGCGAGACATGCTACCCTATGATTGTGAGTCTAGATGCCCTAGGATTGTGAGTCATGCTATGCTTGGATTGTAGTTTATGCTTCCCTAGGATTGTGAGACATACTACCCTAGGATTGTGAGCCATGCTACCCTAGGATTATGGGACATTCTACCCAATGATTGTGAGTCATGCTACCCTAGGATTGTGAGTCATGCCACCCTATGTTTGTGAGTCATGCTACCCTACAACTGTGATTCATGCTACCCTATGATTCTGAGTCATGCTACACTAGGATTTTGAGTCATGCTACCCTTGGATTGTGAGTCATGCTACCCTATGATTGTGAGTCATGCTACCCTACTATTGTGAGTCATGCTACCCTATGATTGTGAGTCATGCTACTCTATGATTTTGAGTCATGCTACCCTAGGATTGTGAGTCATACTACCCTAGGATTGTGAGTAATCCTACGCTATGATTGTGAGTCATGCTACCCTAGGATTGTGAGTCATGCTACCCTAGGATTGTGAGTCATTCTGCCCTAGGATTGTGAGACATTCTTTCCTATGATTGTGAGTCATGCTACCCTAGGACTGTGAGTCACGCTACCCTATAATTGTGAGACATGGTAGCCTCGGACTGTGAGCAATGCAACCCTATGATTGTGAGTCATGCAACTCCCTAGGATTGTGAATCATACTACCCTAGGATTTTAAGTCATGCTACCCTATGGTTGTGAGTCATGCTACCCTATGATTGTGAGTCTTGTTACCATAGGATTGTGAGTCATGCTACCCTAGGATTGAGAGTCATTCTACCCTAGGATTGAGAGCCATGCTACCCTAGGCTTGTGAGAAATGCTACCCTAGGCTTGTGAGTCATGCTTCTATATGATTGTGAGTCATACAACCCTAGAAATGTGAGACATGCTACCCTATGATTCTGAGTCATGCTACCCTAGGATTGTGAGACATCGTACCCTCAGACTGTGAGTAAAGCTACCCAATGATTGTGAGCCATGCTACCCTAGAATTGTGAGTCATGCTTCCCTATGATTGTGAGTCAGGCTACCCTATGCTTTTGAGTCATGCTACTTTGTGATTGTGAGTCATGCTACCCTAGGATTATACACTAACAGAAAGTACTGTCCACATGTTTGTGACTTAGAGGAATTGACATTAAGCCTTAATCTTATGGTGTGCCTAGTGTATGTAGGTTGGGGTAAGGCTCTACGCCCATGCCTTACATCATACAAGTATGATGATGTTTTCAACAAATACCAAAAATTACAATCTTGGTACATGTGGACAATTATTGTCAGGCGCAAGCAGCAAGTTACATCAACCCCAAACTAGTACCTAATCCACCGCCCTTTTGCCTTAATAACCGCCCTCACCCTCCTGGGCATGCTTTCCACCAGGTGGGTGTACACATCCGCCGGGATCTTCTCCCTTTCCTCCAGCACCCGCTTCCAAAGGTCCAGCATATCAGTGGGAGGTTTATAAGGCTTGGCCAGCTGCCTCTTGAGATGAGCCCATAAATGCTCCATTAGGTTGAGGTCGGGTGAGGAAGACGGCCACTCTAGCACCCCAAAATCTTCCTCTCTAAGCTACTCCTGTACGATACTCGACTTGTGCTTCGGGTCGTTGTCGTGCTGGAAGATAGTTTCTGAGGTTGTAAGCTGCTAAAGCTCAATCGTACTGTTGAGATCGTCCTGCAGTATACTCAGCGAGAGCAGTCCGTTCATCCTACCATATGTTTTGTTCCCTTTTACGACATGCAGTCGTAAATAATCAAGCAAGCGCCCCCGTATTTGACGGTCTGCTTGATTTGGTGTCTTTGGAGGGCAGTCCCTTTGTGAACACAGGCGTATGAGAGTCCGTTGAATGCAAGACGACCGATCTTGGTCTCATCCGAATAGATCACTCGCTTCTAGTTGTCAACCGTCCAGTCTGCGTGGGCACGCGCCCATTCCAGCCTATCGCGTATGTTTTTCCGAGAGTGTCGCGGCTTCTTGGGATGCTTGATTGCGACAAGTCCGCTCCCATTCAAAGCGTTATGCAATGTCTTAGGATGCAACGTGATGCCGTGCTGCTTCTCAACGATTTTCGCCACGTGAGCGGAGATTTTTGCCTCCTCGCTGGTAATCGACCGAACTATGCCACGGCGAACTCTCTATGTCACTAAGCGAGGGCGACCGGCTGAGGGCATCGTAGGACGCACGTTATCGCGGCTAGACTCTACAATGGCCTTGATGGACCGAACTCTTCCCTATGCCTAGTTGTTTAGCGATTCAACGATTGCTATACCCCCTCCGCAACAAGGGAATGATCTATGCGTAGAGCGCCTCATCTAACGGTTTCATAATGGCCTAATCGTTGCAGCGGTCCTAGCCTATCTCCTGACTACTCGATAGTCGCGAGGGCAAGTAAGAAGAAATACCGAGGTTAGGAAATAGATCTACTACGCTGCTTGGCTTGAACTGTTCATATGCACCCACACGAACGAAATCTCGTCCTCGGTAAAGAATCGACCCCTATAAAACTGAAACCAGCATCCGTCACATACACTACAGTACTACTTTACATCCAACCCCGAAATTTGATTCGTAACTAAATAAAGAAGGCACCAAACCAGTACAAGAAATGTTTTAAGGCAATTATCCGGGCAATACTTTCCGCCAGTGTAAATCATGCAGCCCAAGCATTGTAAGTCATGCTACCCTAGGATTGTGAGTCATGCTACCCCACAATTGTGAGTCATGCTACCCAAGGATTGTGAGTCAAGCTACCGTACGATTGTGAGCCATGCTACCCTAGAATTTTTGAGTCTTGCTACCCTATGATTTTGAGTCATGCTACCCCAGGACGGTGAGTCATGCTACCCTAGGACCGTGAGTCATGCTACCCTATGATTGTGAGTCAAACCACCCTAGGAATGTGAGACATGCTATCCCAGGTTTTTGAGTCATGCTACACTAAGAATGTGAGTCATGCTATCCTTGGGTTGTGAGTCATGCTGGCCTATGATTGTAAGTCATGCTACACTAGGATTGGGAGACATGTTACCCGATGATTGCGAGTCATGCTACCCTATGATTATGTGTCATGCTACCATTGGGTTGTGAGTCATGCTACCCAAGGATTGTGAGTCATGCTACCCTAGGATTGTGAGTGATGGTATCTAATGATTGTGAGTCATGCTACCCTAGGATTGTTAGTCGTGCTACCCTATGATTGTGAGTCATACTACCCTAGAATTGTGAGTCATGCTACGCTATGATAGTGAGTCATGCTACCATAGGTTTGCGAGTCATGCTATCCAAGGATTCTGAGTCATGCTACGCTATGATTGTGAGTCATGCTAGGCTATGATTGTGAGTCATGCTGCCCTAGGATTGTGAGTCATGCTTGTTTTGGACAGTGAGCCAGGCTACCCTAGGATTGTGAGTCATGCTGCCCTAGGATTGTGAGACATGCTACCCTTTGATTGTGAGTCATGCTCTCCTAGGACCGTGAGTCATGCTACCTTATGATTGTGTCATGCAACCCTAGGATTGTGAGTCATGCTATGCTAGGATTGTAGTTCATGCTTCCCTAGAATTGTGAGACATGCTACCCTAGGATTGTGAGTCATGCCACCCTAGAATTAGGAGACATGCTACCCTATAATTGTGAGTCATGCTACCCTAGGATTGGGAGCCATGCTACCCTAGGATTGTAAGACATGCTGCCCTAGGATTTTGAGACATGCTACCTGTCACAGGATCAAATGTCTCGAGGAAAGATTGCACTATCGATCGGTACAAGGCGCTTTTATACTTCCGGAGTACATCAGGTAACCAGGTTTATCCTATCCAAAGAAAATAGACCCTTCTAGAAGATAGAATCACCCTGCGTATAGCCACGCGAGGCTATTGGCTTTAAGGGATTACGGCAGGATTACGCTATATAACGTCTCTAGTACATTCCATGCCTGGTCGGTGATATAGTTATAATAAAGGAAGAGACCAAAGGATAATGGAAAATGGAGAATAGGAAACCAAATGAGATGAGATAAAAAGAGAAATGAAATGGAGATGAAATATGGAAAGGGGAAATTGGTGTAACGGGGTCGTACTCTCACACTTCCCCTCCTCAAAGCTGGGTGGTAGAAGTAACACCCTGCTTGACAAGGTAGTCATGCAGAGGACGACGGGCTTTACCCATGTCGTTCGCAGAGACCCAGCTGTCCTCAGAAGGATCAGAACCCTTCCAATGAATGAGAAGCTCCACGGTGCCATTCCGACGACGGCGGTGTGCAAGCAGGGACTTGACCTCGTACTCGGGTTCATTCTGGACGAGGACGGGCGGTGGCGGCGGCGGTTGGCGTCCGACGAAGATCGTGCTCGGATCCCGATAGGGCTTCAGAAGTTGGACATGGAAGGCGTTGTGAATCTTCCAGGTAGCTGGCAGGCGTAAGCGGATGGTAACAGAAGTGACCTGTGCTTCAACGAGGAAGGGCCCGCAGAAGCGAGGTCGAAGTTTAGATGGGAGGTGGCTGATGTCCAGGTTGCGTGTGTCGAGAAGCACCTGGTCTCCCACGGTGATGGTGTGGTCGTTGCGATGGCGATCGGCCTGGCGCTTCTGTTGCTGCTGAATGTCAAGGAGGCGCTTATGGGTCCGATCCCAAAGCTGATGCATGGTTGGGATGAAGTCGTGTGCGGGTTGGACAGTTGGTGGTGTTGTCGGCTTCTGTGGTGTGAGTGGGTGGCGTCCGTAGCAGAGGAAGAACGGCGTCTGTCCAGTAGCGGCGTGTGTAGCGTTGTTGTAAGGATACTCTAAGACGGGCAGGTGCAAGTCCCATTTGGAGATTTCGTCCTTGCAGGCTGCTCGGAGGAGTTGCTCAACAATCTGGTTGAGGCGCTCGTTCTGTCGTCTGTCTGTGGATGGTAGGCGGATGACATGGCGAGTTTGGTCCCGAGCAGAGACATAAGTTCTTTCCAGAACTTGCTGGTGAACTTGGGGTCTCGGTCGGAGATGAGTGTTGTTGGAATGCCATGCTGTGAGATGATGTAGCGAACGAACAGTTGTGCTGTCTCCTCGGTGCGAACTGTCGTGTGCGTCGGCATGAAGTGTCCCATCTTGGAGAACGTGTCGATGACGACAAGGATTGCGTCATGTCCGCTGGTGGTAGGTGGTTACCCTGTGATGAAGTCCAGGCTAACCCTTGCCATGGTTGTTCTGGGAAAGGAAGAGGCTGTAGCAGTCATGCCTTCTTCTGCTTGCTGCTCTTCATCCGCTGACATGCATCACACGAGGTGACGAAGTTCTGAACGTCTTCATCAATCCAGGGTATCGGATACTTGTTCTTGATCATCTGCTTGTTAAGAGCTCGGTAGTCGATGCACATGCGCAGGCTTCCGTACGGTTTTGGGGTGAAGAGTACTGGGGCACCGTATGGTGAAGTAGATGGTCGGATGAGTCCTTCTGCTAGGAGATACTCGATCTGTTTCTTCATGTCGGTCAGCTCCGTAGGACTGAGCCGATATGGTGCTCGGAAGGTCGGCTTCGAACCTGGTTCCTCCACGATCTCGTGTTGATGCATGCGGTATGGCGGTAGCTCGTTCGGTAGATCGCCAGGAAGAATGTCTTGGAACTCCTTCAGCAATTCCTTGATTTTTCCTGGAAGCTCCGAGGTCTTCTCTCCGTCGTTCTCCACCTCTGTTGCTATCGCCAGGAACCCGGTGTCGGTTCTTTTCACGTCCTTCTCGAATCTTGCGAGTGTCTCCACTGGGATATCGCCTGTATCGTCCCTGTTGGGTAGCTGTACTTTCCGTCCATTGTTGTAGATGCTTGCGGTGCGGTTCACCCAGTTGATTTCGGGGTTGAATCTTTTCAGGAAGTCTCGCCCGAAGATCAAGTCAAGTCCTTTGATGTTAGTAATGGGGCGTGCAGGTCTCCAGCGCAGTGGTCCAATTTGTAGGTGTAATACTACTTCGCCGTGCACTGGTAATTTGCTGCCGTCCACCATCGTTGCAGAGAATCCCGAAGGCTTGTACTCTTCCCGAAGTCGGTCGATTACTACCTTGTCGCAGACGGTGTGCGTCGCTCTGCTGTCCACGAGTGCTTGGAGGCGTCGTCCTTTGCAGATGACCTCGAGCACGAGGGGCAGTCGTTGCTCGGAGTACCCAAAGATGGTTTCATTGATTGGGTCATAGGGTACATCCCAATACTCCGTACACACCTTTTCGTTGCTATCTGCTCCTGAGCTAGCAGCTGGCCAAGGCTGCTTGGAGAAAGGCTCTTCTACAGGGCCCGGAGTTTCTTTGACGACTCTCCGCGTCATTGATGCCGAAGAACTGGATGCATCCAGAGGAGGAGTTCGGGGTTTTTGCAGCTTCTTGTAGACCCCCAGCTTCCTCTTAAGCTGCTTCAGCTCCACCGAGGTCTTCCCTGGGGAACGGGTAGTCGACGTGGGCTGGTGTCGGGAGAGGACGTTGACTCCGTGGAAAGGTCGGCTTCTTTCCACACTCCTTAATTTTTTCCCCAAGTTGTCCGGTACCGGTATGATCTCCACAGCTTTCTGCTTCATTTGGAGTCCCTCCCGAAATTTCTCCAAGGCTCTAGCCCCTCGAGAATCATAAGTTTCATTAAAGCATCTTTATAGGATAGCTTTAACGAATCCTTATAATTTTTTGGGTCTTCAAGGAGTTTCCCCGTCTCCGCAGAGTCTTTTTTCGCGGAGTCTGATTTTTCCTCGACGATTTCCTCTGGTGAAGACTGGTCATGGGGTGGAGATTTTCCCCCATCATTTCCTCCTTCTCGCGTCGAATCAGTTCCGCGCCGACCTGCTGAAAAGATTCAAGCCGATAAATCTCCACCCCATGACCAGTCTTCCGTGGATGCGAGATGGTGGGCGCCCAGCTCCACCCCATGACCAGTCTCCCATGACCAGCGCCCACCAGTCTTCCCCCATCATTTCCTCCGTTCCCCCATCTTTACCGTGGATGAAGGTACTGTTGCCGCCAATCCAGTCGAGTGCCGGCCCTCGCATGAGTGTCGCCGCGAGTCGTACGCGTTGACCATCCCAGACTGGCGAGCTCCATCCAACGGCTGCGAAGTAGATCTCCATCCCGACGATCCATTTGCGTGCGTCGGAGTTTCGATCGCTCGGATCGAACGGCTCAGGTGGGCGCTGCTTCGGAGCCTCGAGAAACTGCTGCGACTGCTGCGTCGTCGCCGTTGTTGAGTCGTGCTGCGTTCCGGCGAGTCGAGTTACACGCTCGAACTTGTTTCGCCACGCCTTGCGATCCGCTTGCAGCTCCTCCTGAAGTGCTGCGATGCGCGCGAAGAGTTGCTGGGTAACCTCGGCGTTGTCGAAGGTTGCCATCCTGTTCAAAACACGCGCGGGAGGGGGAATTCACAAAACGCGGAGCTGGTGCTTACTAGAATCGGCGTCGAATTCGTCGCCCCTGGCGGTTTTTCGAGGCAGGTTTTCCCGCTGCTGCTCCTTTGTTGAGCGCGGCTGAGTGAGAAAAGCTCTGATTACCAAGTGTCACAGGATTCAATGTCTCGAGGAAAGATTGCACTATCGATCAGTACAAGGCGCTTTTATACTTCCGGAGTACATCAGGTAACCAGGTTTATCCTATCCAAAGGAAATAGACCCTTCTAGAAGATAGAATCACCCAGCGTATAGCCACGCGAGGCTATTGGCTTTCAGGAATTACGGCAGGATTACGCTGGATAACGTCTCTAGTACATTCCATGCCTGGTCGGTGATATAATTATAATAAGGGAAGAGACCAAAGGATAATGGAAAATAGAGAATAGGAATCCAAATGAGATGAGATAAAAAGAGAAATGAAATGGAGATGAAATATGTAAAGGGGAAATTGGTGTAACGGGGTCGTACTCTCACACTACCCTATGGCTTTGAGTCATGCTGGCCTATGATTGTAAGTCATGGTACACTAGGATTGGGAGACATGCTACCCGATGATTGCGAGTCATGCTACCCTATGATCGTGAGTCATGCTACCATTGGGTTGTGAGTCATGCTACCCAAGGATTGTGAATCATGCTACCCTGGGATTTTGAGTGATGGTATCCAATGATTGTCAGTCATGCTACCCTAGGATTGTTAGTCATGCTACCTTATGATTGTGAGTCATACTATTGTAGGATAGTGATTTATGCTGCCCTAAGATTGCAAGACATGCTACCCTATGAATGTGAGTCATGCTACCTTAGGATTGTGAGTCATGCTACATTACGCTATGATTGTGAGTTATGCTAGGCTATGATTGTGAGTCATGCTGCCCTAGGATTGTGACTCATGCTACCTTTGGATTGTGAGCCAAGCTACCCTAGGATTGTGAGTCATGCTGCCCTAGGATTGTGAGACATGCTACCCTTTGATTGTGAGTCATGCTAGCCTAGGACCGTGAGTCATGCTACCTTATGATTGTGTCATACTACCCTAGGATTGTGAGTCATGCTACCCTATGATTGTGAGTCATGCAACCCTAGGATTGTGAGTCATGCTACGCTAGGATTGTAGTTCATGCTACCCTAGGATTGTGAGACATGCTACCCTAGGATTGTGAGTCATGCTACCCTATGATAGTGAGTCATGTTACCCTAGGATTGTGATTCATGCTACTCTATAATTGTGAGTCATGCTACCCTTTGATTGTGAGTCATGCTACCCTACGACTGTGATTCATATTGTTGTGTGATATCATCATATGCTTTCACATTCTGTTTGCCTCCCATCCCATGTTTTCAACTTGCATGTGTGGTTTGAAGGTGTGCAAGCATTAATGTGTTGTGTGTTCTGGAGTTTGGAAATATGTTTTGTGTAATTTTGTTTGATGAGGTATTTGTGATGATAGATCTTGAGAAGATCTTTCCGACACAACGAGAATCTCTTCAATCGAAGCAAGAACGCGAAAGCTATGAAGATTCAAAGTTCATGAGCTTGCGTTACAATTGCGGCGGTTACAAAGTGAAGTTGTGGGGTGAATCTATATGGAGTTGGGACCATTTGGGGTTGGGGAAATCCGTCAATCTACTGTAGCAGCTGCAAATTGGTTGGGAACAACCAAGCTAGGTTGGCAAGGGTGGCCAACTTGGATGGATTGGTTAAGAAGGGACAAATGTCAAAGTTGGGGTTCCTATAGGGAGGGAATCTTTGTGCTTATGGGGTTTCCTTGGTTGGAGACTCTCTTGGGACCTTCCCTCTCATGCCTCTCTTCCAATCCCAACCTTTCCCTTGCTCCTCTAATTCCTTGTTAGGTAATTGAACCTTGATTGAAGTTTGAGATTGAGTTAAAGTTCTTCTCCTACAGCATACCCCCCAGTGCGTCAAAAGCCATAGCGTCTTGAATGCTCCATCCAACAACGTTATTCGAATAGGGAACCGTAGCTGATATTAAGAGCTACAATATATTCAAGCTTCATGACAGTCCAACGGCTAGATTTTCGTCGACGACGTTTCTTGTGGAGACGACTTTTCTGTCCGGAAATTCGGATTTATATTTTGAGTAATTCTAGCTCCTAAGGTCACCTAGACTCTGTCCTTCATCCTAATAAGTGGTATCAGAGCCCTATTGAGGAAATTGAGAGGAGTCTACAGAAGTGTGAAGACCCTTCTAGACCCACCATGGCCTGTGGGTGTGCCTAAGTGGTGTTCTAAAGGTTGGATGTGACTTCCGGTAAGGGGAAACTCTGCCGAAATTTCGTGGACGCCGACACTTGTGAAAATATCGAGGGAGCTGAGTGTGGACAGCAAAGGGGAGCTGAAATTCGACATTTCTCAAGGAGAAGATGAATGAGAGAGGACGAGATGTTGCTGGAAGAGGAGCTGTACCTGAGAAAACAAGTGAGCCGCCACCATCAAAAGTTGAAGCTTTGGATGGCTCCAACTATGAGGAATGGAGCGAGTGGATGAGGAGTGCCTTCAAATGCTACAAGATATTGAATATTGCTGTTGGGGAGGAGAAGATGCCGGAAGAAGGCGAAGCACGTGAACGGTGGATTGAGAAATGCGCAGTGCTTTTCGACCTCATCCTTCAATCAATCAACAAGGAGATGTTCGAGCACATCAAGGATCTTGTGGAAGCGGATGATTCGGGTCCAAGGGCGTGGAAACCACTACATGATGTGATTCAGCCCAACTCTCTCCCGATGGTGATCGTGCTAGAGAAGGAACTTGCTGCCATCTCCATGCGACCAAGGGACGATATGAAGCCGGTCCTTGACAAGATCAAGGATACCTATGCAAGGATGGCAGCAGCGGGCAGCAGTGTATCTCAGCTGCAGTAGTGCATCAAGATCATCTTGGTGTTGGACAACTCTTGGGACAACCTCATCCCCACCCTCAACTCTTAACAAGATCAATGGACACCTGAGTGGCTAAGGCAGCAGATTCTGCAGGAGGACTTCCGAAGACGCCATGTGGGAGGTGGTGCTTCCACTAAGACTGCTGAGGAGTATGGAGCTGCAGGGCGCGGCAAAGGAAGAGGGGGTTGGAGAGGCCGAGGCCGTGGGAGGAGCTTTGGCAGAGGTAGAGGCTGAGGTGACTATAATGAGGGGCATGGGAGCTTGAGTGGCAGGGGGAGTACCAAAATGGAGGGCACCTGCTGGTACTGCAAGAAGGTCGGGCATCCTTGGTTCAAGTGCTTCAGCAAGCCGGAGGGATGGGCACCTCAAGGCATGAAGCCGCCTAGTGGTGAACGCGCACAAGGTGGCGCTGTGCAAGGCTCAGGTGCACAAGGTGAAGGTGCACAAAGTAATGCCTATCCTTGGATGTTTTTCATGGTTGAGGATGTGCATGGGCATGAGGGTGATGTGGGATCTGTGGGAAAGGTTGTGATGTATCCTCTCATGCACTGGGTGATTGATTCAGGTTGCACCAGTCACATGACCCCACGGGCAGATTTGCTTGATGAGGTACAACCCCCATGGAAGATTAAGTATGTGGCAGCAGCGTTAGGTGCTTTGCTCCCCGTGATTGGTGTTGGGAATGCCAAGGTTAAGGGAGCTAATGGGGAACTTGTGGGGCTTGGGAATGTTTTGCTGGTTGAAGGTTTGTCTGCTAACCTTCTCTCTATGCGGCGACTGCAGAAGAGCAAGGCCAAAGTGACCTTTGGACCAACCAGCTCCCGTGCTAAGCTTGGGAAGAAGGTGTTGTGGAGTCTGGAAGAGGAGACCAGCTACATCAAGGACCTTTGGCAGCTGCCCATCATCCCTTGGAATGGGAAGACTCCAACAGCAGCAACGGCAGCAGCGGCAAATGCAACAGCAGGAGGAGATGCAACTGCACCAACTGATGGGGTCCTGGAAGCAATCAAGAAAGTGCAGCAGCAGCAGACACATGGGGAGGTGCTTGCTGGTGTGGATGTGAGTGCGGCATGGGCTAAGGCTTCATCAAGGAGTGGTGAGGCCGATTGGGAGACATGGCATGAGAGGCTATGTCATGTGAACTTCCCTATGCTGCAGAAGTTGGTGAAGGATGGGAGCCTTAAAGGATTGGAGGTCAAAGGGGGAGTGAAGGAGATTGGAAGCTGCCCTACATGCTTGGAGACCAAGTTCTCCAAGTTCCCCTTCAACAGCACTACAGGACCAGCCAAGACCCCACTTGCACTTGTGCACATGGATGTGGTGGGGCCCACAAGAGCCCCTTCCCTCTCAGGCAATTGCTATTTCTTGACAATTGTGGATAACCACACTCGAGCAGTATGGGTTTACTCTTTGAAGAGCAAGGGGGAGGAGGCAGCGGCTGTCCTTAAGGAGTGGATGCCTAGAGCTCAGAGGGAATGCGGACACAAGGTGAAGCTGATCCACAGTGACAATGGTGGGGAGTTCATTGGAGCTGATTTTGAGGGGAAGTTGAAGAGGAAGGGGATCCAGCATCAACTGACAATGCCCTACAACCGGCAGCAGAATGGCGTGGCTGAGAGGTTCAACAGGACCCTGCAGGAGGGGTCACGCACTCTCCTTGGCTGTGCAGGGCTGCCTGATCCGTTTTGGGTGTCTGCACTGAGGCAGGTCGCCCTTGTCAAGAACAGAATGCTGGCTACAGTTGGGGATAAGGAGTGGATCCCATATTCCAAGTGGTATGGGAGTGCTCCTGGTGTGAACATGCTGATAGATTTGGGTGCATGGTGATCTTTCATGTGCCTAAGGAGAAAAAGGGGAAGTTGGAGGCTTCTGGAAGATGGGGTGTGCACTTGAAGATTCCAAAGGATCACAAAGGGTGGCTGCTATGGGAATTGACCACCCAGAAGTTGACAGTGTCAAGGGATGTGAAGTTTCTTGAGTCCATGTACTAGAAGGAATGGAAGCAGCAGCTTTAGAAGCTTCCATCTACACCGCTAATTGTGGAGGCAGATGAGGTGCAGTGGCCTTCAAGACAGGTGGAGGATGCAGCAGACTGAGGAGGAGATGTCTGGGGAGACTGAGGAAGGGGGAGCAGTTGAGGTGGAGCAGCAGCAGCAGCAGCATGAGTCCCCAACTCGAGTTCCGCAGCCGCCTGAGCGACCTAGGAGGGATGTGCGCTCTCCAGTGAGGCTAACCTATGGGGGAAGAGGCAAGCCGAATGTGGTGCAAACTGGGAGTGTAATTGAGCAGATTGAGGAGGATGAGATTGCATTGTGCTATTCGGCGACAATTCCTCAGCCCAAGGTATTGATGCTAGCTTCAACTTAGTGAACGCGGATTGCGTTGTGCTTGGGGTTATGTGTGCTTACTGCAAGGTGGTGCTGTGAGCTGGCGCAGCAAGAAGCAGAATGAGGTGGGATTGTCCTCATGTGAGACTGAGTACATGGCCTTACACCATGGGGCCAAGGAAGTGGTGTGGCTGAGGCGCTTGTTGGAGGAGTTGGGAGTTGGTCAGGAGGAGCCGATAGTTGTGTGTTGTGACAATGTGTCTGCAGTGCAGCTGGCCAAGAATGCTTGTCTGCATGGGCTGACAAAATACATAAGGCCTAAGTGGCACTGGGTGAGGAGAATCCTTGATAAGGAGGTGCAGCTGGAGATAGTGAAGACCCATCAGCAGGCAGCAGATATTTCCACCAAGCGTTTGGCGGAGGCGGATTATTGGAAGGGCATGAAGCTTGTTGGGATGAGTGTGTATTAAGTATGCATGCTTGAGATGTGGCATGATGGATGATGGTTGGCAACCAGAGGGGGAGAATGTTGTGTGATGTCATCATATGCTATCACATTCTGTCTGCCTCCCATCCCATGTTTTCCACTTGCATGTGTGGTTTGAATGTGTGCAAGCATTTATGTGTTGTGTGTTCTGGAGTTTGGGAATGTGTTTTGTTTTCTTTTGTTTGAGCAAGTATTTTTTATGATAGATCTTGAGAAGATCTTTCCGACGCAACGAGAATCTCTTCAATCGGAGCAAGAACGCGAAAGCTATGAAGATTCAAAGTTCATGAGCTTGCGTTACAATTGCGGCGGTTACAAAGTGAAGTTGTGGGGTGAATCTATATGGAGTTGGGACCATTAGAGGTTGGGGAAATTCGTCACTCTACTGTAGCAGTTGCAAATTGGTTGGGAACAACCAAGCTAGGTTGGCAAGGGAAGCCAACTTGGATGGATTGGTTGAGAAGGAACAAATGTCAAAGTTGGGGATTCCTTGGTTGGAGACTCTCTTGGGACCTTCCCTCTCATCCCTCTCTTCCATTCCCAACCTTTCCCTTGCTCCTCTAATTCCTTGTTAGATCGTTGAACCTTGATTACAGTTTGAGATTGAGATAAAGTTCTTCTCATACAGCATACCCCCCAGTGGGTCAAAAGTCATTCCGTCTTGAATACTCCATCCAACAAGGTTATTCGAATAGGGAACCGTAGCTGAGATTAAGAGCTACAATATATTCAAGCTTCATGACAGTCCAACGGCTAGATTTTCGTCGACGACGTTTCTTGTGGAGACGACTTTTCTGTCTGAAGTTTCGGAAGTATATTTTGAGTACTTCTAGCTCGTAAGGTCACCTAGGCTCCCTCCTTAATCCTAATACATATGCTACGCTAGGATTGTGAGTCATGCTACCCTTGGATTGTGAGTCATGCTACCCTATGATTATGATTCATGCTACCCTATGGTTGTGATTCATGCTACCCTATGGTTGTGAGTCATGCTACCCTAGGATTTTGAGTCATGCTACCCTCGGATTGTGAGTCACGCTACCCTATGATTGTTAGTCATGCTACCCTATGATTGTGACTCAAGCTACCCAAAGATTGTGAGTCATTCTAACCTATGATTGTGACTCATACTACCCTAGGATTGTGAGTCATGCTAAGTTATAATTGTGAGTCATGCTATCCTAGGATTGTAAGTCATGCTACCCTAGGATTAATAGTCATGCTACCTTATGATTGTTAGTGATACTACCCCAGGATTGTGAGTAATTCTACGCTATGATTGTGATTCATACTACCCTAGGATTGTGAGTCATGCTGCCCTGGAATTGTGAGACATGCTACCCTATGATTGTGAGTCATGCTACCCTAGGAGTGTGAGACATGCTACCCTGTGATGATGAGTCATGATACCCTAGGATTGTGAGACATGGTACCCTCGGACTGTGAGTCATGCTACCGTAGGATTGTGAGTCGTGCTAGCCTAGGATTGTGAGTCATGCCGCCAAGGATTATGAGACATGCTACCCTATGATTGTGAGTCAAGCTACCCTAGGATTATTTATTCATGCTATCCAAGGATTGTGAGACATGCTACCATAGGATTGTGAGTCATTCTACGCTATGATTGTGATTCATGCTACCATACGATAGTGATTCATGCTGCCCTAGGTTTGTGAGACATGCTTCCCTGTGAATGTGAATCATGCTACCCTATGATTGTGAGTCATGCTACCATATGATTGTGATTCACGCTACCCTCGCATTGTAAATCATGCTACCCTAGGATTGTGAGCCATGCTTCCCTAGGATTTTGAGTCATGCTACCCTAGGATTGTGAGTCATGCTGCCCTAGGATTGTGAGACATGCTACCCTATGGTTGTGAGTCATGCTACCCTAGGACCATGAGTCATGCTACCCTATGATTGTGAGTCATGCTACCCTAGAATTGTGAGTCATGCTACCCTATGATGGTGAGTCATGCTACCCTAGGATTGTGAGTCATGCTACTCTAGGATTGTGAGTCATGCTACCCTAGGATTGTGAGTCATGCTACCCTAGGATTGTGAGACATGCTACCCTACGATTGTGATTCATGTTACCCTAGGATTGGGAGTCATGCTACCCTAGGAATGTGAGGCATGCTACCCTAGGAATGTGAGACTTGCTACCCTATGATTGTGAGTCATGCTACCCAAGTATTGTGAGGCATGCTACCCTAAGATTGTGAGTCATGCAGCCCTATGATTGTGAGTCATGCTACCCTAGAATTGTGAGTCATGCTACCCTAGGATTGTGAGTCATGCTACCCTAGGATTGTGAGTCATGCTACCCTAGGATTGTGAGACATGCTACCCTAGGATTCTGAGTCATGCTACCCTAGGATTGTGAGACATGCTACCCTAGGATTGTGAGACATGCTACCCTAGGATTGTGAGACTTGCTACTCGATGATTGTGAGTCATGCTACCCTAGTATTATGAGGCTTGTTACCCTAAGATTGTGAGTCATGCTGCCCTAGGATTGTGAGTCATGCTACCCTAGGATTGTGAGTCATGCTACCCTATGATTGTGAGTCATGCTACCCTAGGATTGTGAGACTTGCTACCCTATCATTGTGAGTCATGCTACCCAAGTATTGTGAGGCATGCTACCCTAGGATTGTGAGTCATGCTGCCCTAGGATTGTGAGTCATGCAACCCTTGGATTGTGAGTCATGCTACCCTAGGATTGTGAGTCATGCTGCCCAAGCATTGTGAGTCATGCTACCCGAGAATTGTGAGTCATGCTACCCTAGAATTGTGAGTCATGCTACCCTATGATTGTGAGTCATGCTGCCCAAGGACTGTGAGTCATGCTACCCTAGAATTGTGAGTCATGCTACCCAATTATTGTGAGTCATGCTACCCTAGGATTGTGAGTCATGCTGCCCTGGGATTGTGAGTCATGCTACCCTAGGATTGTGAGTCATGCTACCCTAGGCTTGTGAGTCATGCTACCCTTGGATTGTGAGACATGCTACCCTATGATTGTGAGTCCTGCTACCCTAGGATTGTGAGTCATGCTACCCTAGGATTGTGAGTCATGCAGCCCAAGGATTGTGAGTCATGCTACCCTAAGATTGTGAGTCATGCAGCCCTATGATTGTGAGTCATGCTACCCTATAATTGTGAGTCATGCTACCCTAGGATTGTGAGTCATGCTACCCTAGGATTGTGAGTCATGCTGCTCAAGGATTGTGAGTCATGCTACCCGAGGATTGTGAGTCATGCTACCCTAGAATTGTGAGTCATGCTACCCAATTATTGTGAGTCATGCTACCCTAGGATTGTGAGTCATGCTGCCCTGGGATTGTGAGTCATGCTACCCTAGGATTGTGAGTCATGCTACCCTAGGCTTGTGAGTCATGCTACCCTTGGATTGTGAGACATGCTACCCTATGATTGTGAGTCCTGCTACCCTAGGATTGTGAGTCATGCTACCCTAGGATTGTGAGTCATGCAGCCCAAGGATTGTGAGTCATGCTACCCTAAGATTGTGAGTCATGCAGCCCTATGATTGTGAGTCATGCTACCCTAGGCTTGTGAGTCATGCTACCCTTGGATTGTGAGACATGCTACCCTATGATTGTGAGTCCTGCTACCCTAGAATTGTGAGTCATGCTACCCTAGGATTGTGAGTCATGCAGCCCTAGGATTGTGAGTCATGCTACCCTAAGATTGTGACTCATGCAGCCCTATGATTGTGAGTCATGCTACCCTATGATTGTGAGTCATGCTACCCTATGATTGTGAGTCATGCTACCCTAGAATTGTGAGTCATGCTACCCTATGATGGTGAGTCATGCTACCCTAGGATTGTGAGTCATGCTACCCTAGGATTGTGAGTCATGCTACCCTAGGATTGTGCGACATGCTTCCCTAATATTCTGAGTCTTGCTACGCTATGATTGTGAGTCATGCTACCGTAGTATTGTGAGGCATGCTACCCTAGGATTGTGAGTCATGCTGCCCTAGGATTGTGAGTCATGCTACCCTTGGATTGTGAGTCATGCTACCCTAGGATTGTGAGTCATGCTGCCCAAGGATTGTGAGTCATGCTACCCGAGGATTGTGAGTCATGCTACCCTAGAATTGTGAGTCATGCTACCCTATGATTGTGAGTCATGCTACCCTAGGATAGTGAGTCATGCTGCCCTAGGATTTTGAGTCATGCTACCCTTGGATTGTGAGTCATGCTACCCTAGGATTGTGAGTCATGCTACCCTAGGCTTGTGAGTCATGCTACCCTTGGATTGTGAGACATGCTACCCTATGATTGTGAGTCCTGCTACCCTAGGATTGTGAGTCATGCATCCCAAGGACTGTGAGTCATGCTACCCTAAGATTGTGAGTCATGCAGCCCTATGATTGTGAGTCATGCTACCCTATGATGGTGAGTCATGCTACCCTAGGATTGTGAGTCATGCTACCCTAGGATTGTGAGTCATGCTACCCTAGGATTGTGAGACATGCTACCCTAGGATTCTGAGTCATGCTACCCTAGGATTGTGAGTCATGCTACCCTAGGATTGTGAGACATGCTACCCTAGGATTGTGAGACTTGCTACTCGATGATTGTGAGTCATGCTACCCTAGTATTATGAGGCATGCTACCCTAGGATTGTGAGTCATGCTGCCCTAGGATTGTGAGTCATGCTACCCTAGGATTGTGAGTCATGCTACCCTATGATTGTGAGTCATGCTACCCTAGGATTGTGAGTCATGCTACCCTAGGATTGTGAGTCATGCTACCCTAGGATTGTGAGACATGCTACCCTAGGATTGTGAGTCATGTTACCCTAAGATTGGGAGTCATGCTACCCTAGGATTGTGAGACTTGCTACCCTATGATTGTGAGTCATGCTACCCTAGTATTGTGAGGCATGCTACCCTAGGATTGTGAGTCATGCTGCCCTAGGATTGTGAGTCATGCAACCCTTGGATTGTGAGTCATGCTACCCTAGGATTGTGAGTCATGCTGCCCAAGCATTGTGAGTCATGCTACCCGAGGATTGTGAGTCATGCTACCCTAGAATTGTGAGTCATGCTACCCTATGATTGTGAGTCATGCTGCCCAAGGATTGTGAGTCATGCTACCCGAGGATTGTGAGTCATGCTACCCTATAATTGTGAGTCCCGCTACCCTAGGATTGTGAGTCATGCTGCCCTAGGATTGTGAGTCATGCTACCCTTGGATTGTGTCATGCTACCCTAGGATTGTGAGTCATACTACCCTAGGATTGTGAGTCATGCTACCCTAGGATTGTGAGACATGCAGCCCTTGGATTCTGAGAC
The DNA here is from genome assembly GCA_027943415.1 of Closterium sp. NIES-67. Taxonomy (NCBI): domain Eukaryota; kingdom Viridiplantae; phylum Streptophyta; class Zygnematophyceae; order Desmidiales; family Closteriaceae; genus Closterium; species Closterium sp. NIES-67. The sequence goes on along the minus strand of BQMB01000133.1, from coordinate 6,268 downwards.
ATGCTACCCTAGGATTGTGAGACTTGCTACCCTATGATTGTGAGTCATGCTACCCTAGTATTGTGAGGCATGCTACTCTAGGATTGTGAGTCATGCTACCCTATGATTGTGAGTCATGCTACCCTAGGATTGTGAGACATGCTACTCTAGGATTCTGAGTCATGCTACCCTAGGATTGTGAGTCATGCTACCCTAGGATTGTGAGACATGCTACCCTAGGATTGTGAGACTTGCTACTCGATGATTGTGAGTCATGCTACCCTAGTATTATGAGGCATGCTACCCTAGGATTGTTAGTCATGCTGCCCTAGGATTGTGAGTCATGCTTCCCTAGGATTGTGAGTCATGCTACCCTATGATTGTGAGTCATGCTTCCCAAGCATTGTGAGTCATGCTACCCGAGGATTGTGAGTCATGCTACCCTATAATTGTGAGTCACGCTACCCTAGGATTGTGAGTCATGCTGCCCTAGGATTGTGAGTCATGCTACCCTAGAATTGTGAGTCATGCTACCCTACGATTGTGAGTCATGCTGCCCAAGGATTGTGAGTCATGCTACCCGAGGATTGTGAGTCATGCTACTCTATAATTGTGAGTCACGCTACCCTAGGATTGTGAGTCATGCTGCCCTAGGATTGTGAGTCATGCTACCCTTGGATTGTGAGTCATGCTACCCTAGGATTGTGAGTCATACTACCCTAGGATTGTGAGTCATGCTACCCTAGGATTGTGAGACATGCAGCCCTTGGATTCTGAGACATGCTACCCTAGGATTGTGAGACTTGCTACCCTATGATTGTGAGTCATGCTACCCTAGTATTGTGAGGCATGCTACCCTAGGATTGTGAGTCATGCTACCCTATGATTGTGAGTCATGCTACCCTAGAATTGTGAGTCATGCTACCCTATGATGGTGAGTCATGCTACCCTAGGATTGTGAGTCATGCTACCCTAGGATTGTGAGTCATGCTACCCTAGGATTGTGAGACATGCTACCCTAGGATTCTGAGTCATGCTACCCTAGGATTGTGAGTCATGCTACCCTAGGATTGTGAGACATGCTACCCTAGGATTGTGAGACTTGCTACTCGATGATTGTGAGTCATGCTACCCTAGTATTATGAGGCATGCTACCCTAGGATTGTGAGTCATGCTGTCCTAGGATTGTGAGTCATGCTTCCCTAGGATTGTGAGTCATGCTACCCTATGAATGTGAGTCATGCTACCCTATGATTGTGAGTCATGCTACCCTAGGATTGTGAGTCATGCTACCCTAGGATTGTGAGTCATGCTACCCTAGGATTGTGAGACATGCTACCCTAGGATTGTGAGTCATGTTACCCTAGGATTGGGAGTCATGCTACCCTAGGATTGTGAGGCATGCTACCCTAGGATTGTGAGACTTGCTACCCTATGATTGTGAGTCATGCTACCCTAGGATTGTGAGTCATGCTACCCTAGGATTGTGAGACATGCTACCCTAGGATTGTGAGACTTACTACCCTATGATTGTGAGTCATGCTACCCTAGTATTGTGAGGCATGCTACCCTAGGATTGTGAGTCATGCTGCCCTAGGATTGTGTGTCATGCTTCCCTAGGATTGTGAGTCATGCTACCCTATGATTGTGAGTCATGCTACCCTATGATTGTGAGTCATGCTACCCTAGGATTGTGAGTCATGCTACCCTAGGATTGTGAGTCATGCTACCCTAGGATTGTGAGACATGCTACCCTAGGATTGTGAGTCATGCAGCCCTATGATTGTGAGTCATGCTACCCTAGGCTTGTGAGTCATGCTACCCTTGGATTGTGAGACATGCTACCCTATGATTGTGAGTCCTGCTACCCTAGAATTGTGAGTCATGCTACCCTAGGATTGTGAGTCATGCAGCCCTAGGATTGTGAGTCATGCTACCCTAAGATTGTAACTCATGCAGCCCTATGATTGTGAGTCATGCTACCGTAGTATTGTGAGGCATGCTACCCTAGGATTGTGAGTCATGCTGCACAAGGATTCTGAGTCATGCTACCTGAGGATTGTGAGTCATGCTACCGTAGAATTGTGAGTCATGCTACCCTATGACTGTGAGTCATGCTACCCTAGGAATGTGAGTCATGCTACCCTATGATTGTGAGTCATGCTACCCTAGAATTGTGAGTCATGCTACCCTATGATTGTGAGTCATGCTACCCTATGATTGTGAGTCATGCTACCCTTGGATTGTGACACATGCTACCCTATGATTGTGAGTCCTGCTACCCCAGAATTGGGAGTCATGCTACCCTAGGATTGTGAGTCATGCAGCCCAAGGATTGTGAGTCATGCTACCCTATGATTGTGAGTCATGCACCCCTATGATTGTGAGTCATGCTACCCTAGGATTGTGAGTCATGCTGCCCTAGGATTGTGAGTCATGCTACCCTTGGATTGTGAGTCATGCTACCCTAGGATTGTGTGTCATGCTACCCTAGGCTTGTGAGTCATGCTACCCTAGGATTGTGAGTCATGCTACCCTAGGATTGTGAGTCATGCTTCCCGAGGATTGTGAGTCATGCTACCCTAGAATTGTGAGTCATGCTACCCTATGATTGTGAGTCATGCTACCCTATGATTGTGAGTCATGCTACCCTAGAATTGTGAGTCATGCTACCCTATGATGGTGAGTCATGCTACCCTAGGATTGTGAGTCATGCTACCCTAGGATTGTGAGTCATGCTACCCTAGGATTGTGAGACATGCTTCCCTAGGATTCTGAGTCTTGCTACGCTATGATTGTGAGTCATGCTACCGTAGTATTGTGAGGCATGCTACCCTAGGATTGTGAGTCATGCTGCCCTAGGATTGTGAGTCATGCTACCCTTGGATTGTGAGTCATGCTACCCTAGGATTGTGAGTCATGCTGCCCAAGGATTGTGAGTCATGCTACCCGAGGATTGTGAGTCATGCTACCCTAGAATTGTGAGTCATGCTACCCTATGATTGTGAGTCATGCTACCCTAGGATAGTGAGTCATGCTGCCCTAGGATTTTGAGTCATGCTACCCTTGGATTGTGAGTCATGCTACCCTAGGATTGTGAGTCATGCTACCCTAGGCTTGTGAGTCATGCTACCCTTGGATTGTGAGACATGCTACCCTATGATTGTGAGTCCTGCTACCCTAGGATTGTGAGTCATGCATCCCAAGGACTGTGAGTCATGCTACCCTATGATTGTGAGTCATGCTACCCTAGAATTGTGAGTCATGCTACCCAATTATTGTGAGTCATGCTACCCTAGGATTGTGAGTCATGCTGCCCTGGGATTGTGAGTCATGCTACCCTAGGATTGTGAGTCATGCTACCCTAGGCTTGTGAGTCATGCTACCCTTGGATTGTGAGACATGCTACCCTATGATTGTGAGTCCTGCTACCCTAGGATTGTGAGTCATGCTACCCTAGGATTGTGAGTCATGCAGCCCAAGGATTGTGAGTCATGCTACCCTAAGATTGTGAGTCATGCAGCCCTATGATTGTGAGTCATGCTACCCTATAATTGTGAGTCATGCTACCCTAGGATTGTGAGTCATGCTACCCTAGGATTGTGAGTCATGCTGCTCAAGGATTGTGAGTCATGCTACCCGAGGATTGTGAGTCATGCTACCCTAGAATTGTGAGTCATGCTACCCAATTATTGTGAGTCATGCTACCCTAGGATTGTGAGTCATGCTGCCCTGGGATTGTGAGTCATGCTACCCTAGGATTGTGAGTCATGCTACCCTAGGCTTGTGAGTCATGCTACCCTTGGATTGTGAGACATGCTACCCTATGATTGTGAGTCCTGCTACCCTAGGATTGTGAGTCATGCTACCCTAGGATTGTGAGTCATGCAGCCCAAGGATTGTGAGTCATGCTACCCTAAGATTGTGAGTCATGCAGCCCTATGATTGTGAGTCATGCTACCCTAGGCTTGTGAGTCATGCTACCCTTGGATTGTGAGACATGCTACCCTATGATTGTGAGTCCTGCCACCCTAGAATTGTGAGTCATGCTACCCTAGGATTGTGAGTCATGCAGCCCTAGGATTGTGAGTCATGCTACCCTAAGATTGTGACTCATGCAGCCCTATGATTGTGAGTCATGCTACCCTATGATTGTGAGTCATGCTACGCTATGATTGTGAGTCATGCTACCCTAGAATTGTGAGTCATGCTACCCTATGATGGTGAGTCATGCTACCCTAGGATTGTGAGTCATGCTACCCTAGGATTGTGAGTCATGCTACCCTAGGATTGTGAGACATGCTTCCCTAATATTCTGAGTCTTGCTACGCTATGATTGTGAGTCATGCTACCGTAGTATTGTGAGGCATGCTACCCTAGGATTGTGAGTCATGCTGCCCTAGGATTGTGAGTCATGCTACCCTTGGATTGTGAGTCATGCTACCCTAGGATTGTGAGTCATGCTGCCCAAGGATTGTGAGTCATGCTACCCGAGGATTGTGAGTCATGCTACCCTAGAATTGTGAGTCATGCTACCCTATGATTGTGAGTCATGCTACCCTAGGATAGTGAGTCATGCTGCCCTAGGATTTTGAGTCATGCTACCCTTGGATTGTGAGTCATGCTACCCTAGGATTGTGAGTCATGCTACCCTAGGCTTGTGAGTCATGCTACCCTTGGATTGTGAGACATGCTACCCTATGATTGTGAGTCCTGCTACCCTAGGATTGTGAGTCATGCATCCCAAGGACTGTGAGTCATGCTACCCTAAGATTGTGAGTCATGCAGCCCTATGATTGTGAGTCATGCTACCCTATGATTGTGAGTCATGCTACCCTATGATTGTGAGTCATGCTACCCTAGAATTGTGAGTCATGCTACCCTATGATGGTGAGTCATGCTACCCTAGGATTGTGAGTCATGCTACCCTAGGATTGTGAGTCATGCTACCCTAGGATTGTGAGACATGCTACCCTAGGATTCTGAGTCATGCTACCCTAGGATTGTGAGTCATGCTACCCTAGGATTGTGAGACATGCTACCCTAGGATTGTGAGACTTGCTACTCGATGATTGTGAGTCATGCTACCCTAGTATTATGAGGCATGCTACCCTAGGATTGTGAGTCATGCTGCCCTAGGATTGTGAGTCATGCTACCCTAGGATTGTGAGTCATGCTACCCTATGATTGTGAGTCATGCTACCCTAGGATTGTGAGTCATGCTACCCTAGGATTGTGAGTCATGCTACCCTAGGATTGTGAGACATGCTACCCTAGGATTGTGAGTCATGTTACCCTAAGATTGGGAGTCATGCTACCCTAGGATTGTGAGACTTGCTACCCTATGATTGTGAGTCATGCTACCCTAGTATTGTGAGGCATGCTACCCTAGGATTGTGAGTCATGCTGCCCTAGGATTGTGAGTCATGCAACCCTTGGATTGTGAGTCATGCTACCCTAGGATTGTGAGTCATGCTGCCCAAGCATTGTGAGTCATGCTACCCGAGGATTGTGAGTCATGCTACCCTAGAATTGTGAGTCATGCTACCCTATGATTGTGAGTCATGCTGCCCAAGGATTGTGAGTCATGCTACCCGAGGATTGTGAGTCATGCTACCCTAGGATTGTGAGTCATGCTGCCCTAGGATTGTGAGTCATGCTACCCTTGGATTGTGTCATGCTACCCTAGGATTGTGAGTCATACTACCCTAGGATTGTGAGTCATGCTACCCTAGGATTGTGAGACATGCAGCCCTTGGATTCTGAGACATGCTACCCTAGGATTGTGAGACTTGCTACCCTATGATTGTGAGTCATGCTACCCTAGTATTGTGAGGCATGCTACTCTAGGATTGTGAGTCATGCTACCCTATGATTGTGAGTCATGCTACCCTAGGATTGTGAGACATGCTACCCTAGGATTCTGAGTCATGCTACCCTAGGATTGTGAGTCATGCTACCCTAGGATTGTGAGACATGCTACCCTAGGATTGTGAGACTTGCTACTCGATGATTGTGAGTCATGCTACCCTAGTATTATGAGGCATGCTACCCTAGGATTGTTAGTCATGCTGCCCTAGGATTCTGAGTCATGCTTCCCTAGGATTGTGAGTCATGCTACCCTATGATTGTGAGTCATGCTGCCCAAGCATTGTGAGTCATGCTACCCGAGGATTGTGAGTCATGCTACCCTATAATTGTGAGTCACGCTACCCTAGGATTGTGAGTCATGCTGCCCTAGGATTGTGAGTCATGCTACCCTAGAAGTGTGAGTCATGCTACCTACGAT
>BQMB01000132.1:0-54722 GCA_027943415.1 Closterium sp. NIES-67 | reverse complement strand
GTGAGGTCAGCGGGGTGGAGACTAAGAAAGTGATCACGGGAAGTGGCAAGGCGGTCAGGGAGGCGGGGAGCAAGCAGGTAGAGGGTAGAGCAGATGGGGGGCTGAAACACACGAAGCTGGGCCTCAGTGCACGCAGCGCGCCAGGTCGTGTCTAGCGTGCGCAGGTGGGCGGCCAGGTCAGCGACAGTAGGGAAAGCCGCGATATTAGGAAAGAGCATGGGCAGGATCAGGCAGAGGGCGGGGTGGAATTGCGCGCGACAACAGCCTCTAGGAACTCCTGCGCAGTCCTGATCGACCTAAAGCGGGGGCGCTCCGACTGGGGGAGGGCATGAATAATCGCGAGCTGTGCGACAGCGTCATGCGACAACCAGACAGCACGTGCAAGGGCAGCTGCGGCGGCGGACTCACGGTCAGCAGACATGGGGTCAGCGAGTAGAGCAGCAGGGGGGTTAGGGCAAGGGAGCGTACCGTTGATGTGGACGGCCAGGGAGTGGCCGTCCTGCCGCTGACCAGTGAGGTGGCTGCGGAGGTCGACGAGCCACGAGTCGAACTCAACCAGCTCCCCCTCCGTATCAAAGCGTAGAACCGAGTTGACATCATGGTCGCTGCAGCGGCAGAAAGCGGGACTGGGCTGTACTGAGCGACATAGTGCAGCGGGAAGCAGTGGTGTGCGGTGCGGTGCGGTGCAATGCGGTAGATGGCGGTAAAGTGAGGTGCAATACGATAGGGTGCGGTGCAGTGCGGTGCAATGCGCTGCAGTGCGGGTGCAGTACGGTGCAGTGCGGTGTAGTGCGGTGCAGTGAGGTGCAGTGCGGTGGAGAGGGTCGATGCGGGACGGGGGGTGGGGGGGGGGGGAGGGGGGGGGGGGGGGGCGCGAGACAGTGAGGAGACAGGGCCCCGGGCGGCGATGCGACGGAGCCGGCTGGGCGACAGGGCCGGCTAGGCTACGAGGCCGGCTGAGGGATGGGGCCGGCTTGGCGACGGGGCCAGCTGAGCGACGGGTCCGGCTGGGCTACGGGACCGGTTGGGCGACAGGGCCGGCTAGGCGATGGGGCCAGCTAGGCGACGGGGCCGGCTAGGCGACAAGGCCGGCTGGACGACGAGGCCGATTAGGCGACGGGGCAAGCTAGGCGACGGGGCAAGCTAGGCGACGGGGCCGGCTGGGTGACGGGGCCGGCTGGGCGACGGGGCCGGCTCGGCGACAGGGCCTACTAGGCCACGGGGCCAGCTAGATGACGGGGTCGGCTAGGAGGCGGGGCTGGCTGAGCTACGGGGCCGGCTAGGCGACGGGGCCGGCGTGGCGATAGGGCCAGCTTGGCGACGGGGCCGGCTAGGAGGCGGGGCCGGCTGAGCCACGGGGCTGGTTGGGCAACGGGGCCGGCGAGGCGACAGGGTCGGCTAGGAGACGGGGCCGGCTAGGCTACAGGTGTCAAACATGTGTATTTGTCATGTTTGTATAGACTGTATAGGGTAGCCTCTTAGAGGGTACAACACTTAGGTATATCTGTGTGTACTCTCTCTCCAACATCATTCAATTCAATTTCTGATATGGTATCACGCGTAGGTAGGATCCCCCCCACCTACCGCTTCCGCTCGCCCCTAGCCCTGTCGCGACCCCCCCTAGCCCCGTCGCGCCCCTTCCTGGGACCCGTCGCGCCCCTCCCTGGGCCCCGTCGCGCCCCTTCCCGGGCCCCGTCGCGCCCCTCCCAGGCCCCGTCGTGCCCCTCCTGGGCCCCGTAGCGCCCCTCCTGGGCCCCGTCGCGCTCCTCCTAGGCCCCGTAACGCCCCTCCTGGGCCTCGTCGCGCCCCTCCTGGGCTCCGTAGCGCCCCTCCTGGGCCCCGTCGCGCCCCTCCCAGGCCCCGTCGCGCCCCTCCCAGGCCCCGTAGCGCCCCTCCTTGGCCCCGTCGCGCTCCTCCTAGGCCCCGTAACGCCCCTCCTGGGCCTCGTCGCGCCCCTCCTGGGCTCTGTAGCGCCCCTCCTGGGCCCCGTCGCGCCCCTCCCAGTCCCCGTAGCGCCCCTCCTGGGTCCCGTCGCGCCCCTCCCAGGCCTCGTCGCGCCCCTCCTAGGCCCCGTAGCGCCCCTCCCAGGCCCCGTAGCGCAACTCCTGGGCTCCGTCGCGCCCCTCCCAGGCCCCGTAGCGCCCCTCCTGGGCCCCGTCGCGCCCCTCCCAGGCCCCGTAGCGCCCCTCCTGGGCCCCGTCGTGCCCCTCCTGGGCCCCGTAGCGCCCCTCCTGGGCCCCGTCGCACCCCTCCTGGGCCCCTGCAGCGCCCCTCCTGGGCCCCCCGTCGCACTCGCCCGGCCCCGTCGCACCAGCCCGGCCCCGTCGCACCAGCCCGGCCCCGTCCTGCTCGCCCGGCCCCGTCGCACCCGCCCGGCCCTGTCGCACCCTGCCCGGCCCCGTCGCATCCGCCCGGCCCCGTCGCACCAGCCCGGCCCCGTCGCGCCCGCCCGGCCCCGTCGCACCGGCCCGGCCCCGTCGCCCCCGCCCGGCCTCGTCGCCCCTGCCTGGCCCCGTTGCGCTCGCCCGGCCCCGTCGCCCCGGCCCGGCCCTGTCGCACCAGCCCGGCCCCGTCGCGCCAGCCCGGCCCCGTCGCGCCCGCCCGGCCCCGTCGTCCTCGCCCAACCCGGTCGCACCTGCCCGGCCCCGCTGCCCCGGCCCCGTCCTCCTCACTGGTACGGTTCCCCCCCACCCCGCCCTGCACTGCCCTGCACCGTCCCGTCACGCACCACACGGTACTGCCTTACATCGCACTGCACCGCGCTCCACCGCACTGCATCGCACTGCACCGCGCTGCACCGCACTGTACCGCACTGCACCGCACTGCACCGCACTGCATCGCACTGTACCGCGCTGCACTGCACTGCACCGCCCTGCACCGCACTGGACTATTCCTGATGGCGGCGGAGCTTCGCTTCGACGCTTAAGGTCAGCCCCTAGAGTTCGAGGCGTGGCTTGCCGACCTCCGCCGCCAACTCACTGGCCAGCGGCAGGATGGTGAACCGCTTTCTGCACACCTTGACGGTACGCTCCCCTGCCCAGACCCCCCTGCTATTCTGCCCGCTGACCCCACACCCACTGAGCGTGAGTCTACTGCTGCCACTGCCCGTGCGCGCTCTGTCTGGCTTTCTCGCGATGCTGTCGCCCAGCTTGCCATTAGCAACGCCCTCCCCCCGTCCGAGCGTCCTCGCTTTAGGTCCCTCACTACTGCTCAGGCATACTTAGATGCTGTCATCAAGCGCTATTCCACCCCTCCGGCTGCCTCGGTGGGTCGCCTGATCCTCCCGCTGCTCTTTCCTGACCTTGCTTCTTTCCCCACTGTCTCTGACCTCGCTGCCCACCTGCGCTCGATAGAGGAGACCTGGCGCGCCGCCTGCACTGACGCACAGCTTAGAGCCCACCAGCCGCCCATTACCTCTACCCTCTACCTGCTTGCCACCCGCCTCCCTGACCGCCTTGCTGTCACCGCGACCGCTTCCTTAGTGTTCACCCCGCAGACCTCACCCTCACTGACTTTGTCGACACCCTGACTGTGATAGAGACCCGTCACCGCTCCATCGCCCAGGCGAGCGGTGTCGTGCCGGTCCCTATCTTTCAGGGTTGTGCCCCTGCTCAGTGTACCTTCTCCGACGGCTCTGCCGCCGTGGCTGAGACTGCTGCTGCAGCGCAGGCCCGTTCGGGGAAGGGCCGCCGCCCCAAGGCTGGGCGCGGCGGAGGGGGCGGCGGGGGTGCGGGCGGGGTAGTGGTGGGGTCGGGTCGCCTGGTGCTGGAGCGGACGAGGGGACCCTGCCCAGTCCAGCTGAGTCGCCGCCCCTGTAGTTGCAGCAGCCGCAGCAGCCGCCGCAGTCGCAGCCTTCGCAGCAGCCGCAGCAGCCGTCGCAGACGCGGCAGACGAGTGTTCTCCCGCCAGGGTGGCCCGGCGCTGGCGGTGGACGGGCGCGTGGTGGTGTGCCGCGAGGTGGCTCTTCCGGCGGGCGTTGTCAGTACCAGATCCAGACCGGTCCTCGCCGCGGTTTCGTTTGCGGTAAGATCGGTCACTCCACTCCCCGCTGCTTTCGTTGCTTGGACGACCTCTTTCGTCAGCGTTTCGGCCCGTCGCCAGACCTCCCGGACTGGCACAGTTTGCTTAGTCGTCAGATTCAGATCTTTGATATGGACATGGATGCCATTGTTTCTGCTCTGCATGTGATGTATGCTGATGACTCTAGTGTGCTTCCGACTTATTACTCACTGTTGCCTAGTGTAGGTGTGCCTAGCTTAGCCCCCCCTGCTGCGTCAGGCGTAGGATCCCCTGCTTTGTGTAGTCTTGGTGCTTCTGCCGTCGTTCCGTCGCCAGACCCCTCGGCTTCGCTTTCCTTCACCTTGGACTCTGGCGCCTCTCGGTGTTTCTTCCGCGACTCCACCACCCTGACGCCGCTTCCTGTTCCTGCTGCCGTTTCTCTTGCTGACCCCTCCGGCGGTCCGGTAGTCGCTCGCAGTTCCACCACCCTTCCCTGTCCGGCGGTTCCTTCGGGCTCTCTTACAGGTCTGCATATCCCCTCGTTCTCCAGGAACCTAGTTGGTGTCGGCTGCCTCCAGGACCTTGGCGTCACCACTACGTTCCCTGGTCATGAGCAGTATGCTATCTGTACCGAGGCCGCCACTGGTGCCCCCCTGTCCACGTTCCCCCGGGACCCGGTGTCCAGCCTGTTCACTCTGGACACCGTGACCCCCCCGGCTGGAGCGCTCACCCAGGTTGCTGCTGCCTGCTCCTGTCGGTCCCTCACTCACCCGACCCTCCTTTGGCACCACCGCCTAGGTCACCCTGCGCTCCCGCGTCTGCGTCACATGTCCCAGCACGGTCTTGTCCTTGGTCTCCCAGGTTCTCTCCCTGCGTTTCCCTCCTCCCCAGCCCCACCTTGCACGCCTTGTGTCGAGGGTCGGCTTCGCCGTGCCCCTCACTCCTCCTCGTTTCCCCCTACCGCCGCGCCGTTGCAGACCCTGCACCTGGACGTATGGGGCCCCGCCCCTGTCCCTGGGCCGCGTCTAGAGCGCTACTTCCTTGTGCTTGTCGACGACTTCACTCGCTACACCACAGTCTTTCCCCTGGAGCGCAAGGCCGACGTGCCTGGCGCTCTCATCCCCTGGCTTGTCTCTGCGCGTGTCCACCGCGGTCTCCCTGTCTTGCGTCTTCACTCAGACCGTGGTGGCGAGTTTGCCTCAGGTGTCCTTGGTCGCTTTTGTCGTGCGGAGGGCATCACCCAGACGTTCACCCTACCGGACTCCCCACAGCAGAATGGGGTCGCTGAGCGACGCATCGGTTTGGTCATGGAGGTGGCTCGCACCTCCATGATCCATGCCGGTGCACCGCATTTTCTGTGGTCGTTCGCTGTGCGCTACGCTTCTCACCAGCTTAACCTGTGGCCGCACCCTCAGCAGCCGCAGGTTTCGCCGACCCGTCTTTGGACTGGGTCTCCTGGTGACGCGTCTGCGTTCCACGTCTGGGGCTGCCTTGCTCACGTCCGTGCCTCCGGCACGGACAAGCTCACTGCCCGCACCCTTCCCTGCGTCTTCCTCGGTTTTCCCCTTGACGCGTCCGACTGGCACTTTTACCACCCGCCGTCTCACCGCTTCTTTCACTCTCGTGACGTCACCTTTGACGAGTCCGTCTCCTACTACCGTCGCTTCCCCCACCGTGGTCCCCCGGTTACCCCCCCCCTGTTCCTGGTCCCTCCTTCCGCGGTAGTCCCTGCCCCTCCTCCTCCTCCTCCCCGTCCCGCCCCCTCTGGTGTTTCCCACGTCACCCCCCTTCCGTCGGTGGACCCGGTTGAGGAGTCTTCTGCCTCTGGTGGCCCTCCTGTGCAGTCCTCGTCAGCCGCCCCTCCCCTGGCGTCCCCTCCCCAGTCCCCTCCTCCACCGCTTCTGCCGCCGCTGCAGCCGTCGTTGCCGCCGCCGCCGCCGCTGCCGTCGCAGCACCCGTTCGCTGACTCTGGGGGTGCTCGTCCTGGTAGCCCTGGGGGTGGTCCCTCTGGGGGTGCTGGTGTGGAGAGTGTCGGGGGTAGCCGAGGAGCAGCTAGCAGTCCCGGTGTCGCCGTTGTGCCGCCGCAGCAGCAGTCCCCGCCGGTGTCAGCCCTTCGCCTGCTCGGCCTGCCGTCCCCCGACCCTGCGTCGGTTCCTCCCCGACCGTCTCCTCCTCTTCCTGTCTACGGCCCTGTTTTCCCTCCGCCGGACTCGTCCCCGGCTCGTCTCCCCCCTCGTTCCCCTCCTGTGTCCCCTCTGTCTCCTGACCCGACTCCTCCGTCGCACGTCTGGTCTCACCGTCCCTCCCGTGCTCGTCCTGCCTCGCCTGTCCTGCGCTCCCACCCTATGTTGCTTCGTTCCCACGCGTCTCGTCCTCCCCTTCTGCCGTCGCCTCCTCCGTCCTCCCTTGTTGTTGCACCCCCCCCGCTGTCTGACTACCTTCTTGCCGCTCGTCCTCTTGTTCCTCGGGTCCTTGCCTCTCTCGTTACCGACCCGTCTGTTCCGGTCTCGTGCCTTGACGCTCTTGTCGCTGCGGTCGCGGACTTCGCCTCTACCTGCCGCCTTGACTACGCCACCGCTCTGGTCTCTGACCCTGCCTGTCCTCCGTCTGTCGGGGGTGCTCCTGCCCTTGGCAGTGACGTCCTGGAGGACCGCCAGTTCGAGCTTGCTTTCCTGTCCGAGGCTGCTCCCCATCTCTGTTCCATGCTGCTAGTCCCAGAGGGTGACCCAGACGCTTTCGACATCCCGACCCCTCGCACTTACGCTGAGGCGACCTCGGGACCCTGGGCCTCGCAGTGGATAGCTGCCATGGAGCAGGAGATGGCATCTTGGAGATCCACCGGCACCTTCGTCGACGCAGTTCCCCCGCCTGGGGTGAACGTAGTCGATGGCCGCTGGCTCTTCAAGGTGAAGCGCCCTCCTGGAGAGCCGCCTGTGTTCAAGGCGCGCTACGTGGCTAGAGGCTTCAGTCAGCGCGAGGGGGTGGACTTCTTCCAGACCTTCGCTCCGACCCCGAAGATGACTACTCTTCGGGTTCTGTTACACCTAGCTGCTCAGCGCGACTACGAGCTTCACTCCCTCGACTTCTCCACTGCCTTCCTTCAGGGCAGCCTACACGAGCAGGTCTACCTACGTCGCCCTCCGGGCTTTACTGGCACCTTCCCTCCTGGGACCCAGTGGCTCCTGCGGCGCCCCGTCTACGGCCTGCGCCAGGCTCCCCGTGAGTGGCACGACACTCTCCGTGCTACGCTTGCTGACCTGCAGTTCTTTCCGTCTTCCGCAGACCCTTCCCTCTTCGTTCGTGCTGGCCAGACTCCGTTCTACATCCTTGTTTACGTCGACGACCTGGTCTTTGCCACAGCAGACAGGGACGCACTGGCCTCCGTGAAGGCAGAGCTGCTGAAGAGACACACCTGCACTGACCTTGGAGAACTGCGCCGTTACCTTGGCTTGCAGATCTCCAGGGACAGAGCTGCGCGCACCATCACCCTGACTCAGTCACACTTGGTGCGCCAGGTCCTTCAGAGGTTCAGCCTTCAGTTCTCCTCTGCACAGCCCACCCCTCTGCCTGTAGACCACAGGCTCTCCGCTCCAGTGTCTGAGGAGTTGGTAGAGCCCAGCGGCCCCTACGCAGAGCTGGTGGGTTGCCTCATGTACCTGATGACTTGCACTCGCCCAGATCTCGCATACCCTCTCAGCATCCTGGCTCGTTTTGTGGCCACAGGCAGACACCGACCGCAGCACTGGTCTGCCGCTAAGAGGGTTCTGCGTTATCTTGCTAGTACATCGGGCATGGGGTTAGTGCTAGGAGGACGCAGGCCAGTGGTCCTTACTGGACACACAGACGCTTCGTGGGCAGACGACGCTGAGACACTCAGGTCTACCCAGGGCTACTGCTTCAGCCTTGGCTCAGGTGCCGTCTCGTGGAGAGCTACCCGCTCCTCGTCTGTTGCCCAGTCCAGCTGTGAGGCTGAGATCTACGCTGGTGCCATGGCGGCACAGGAGCTCCGCTGGCTGACCTTCTTGCTCACTGACTTAGGTGAGCGGCCTAGCTCTGCCCCGGTCCTGTTCGCTGACAACAGGGCCATGATCCTCCTGTGTCAGGAGCCTCGACTTGAGGGCAGAGCGAAGCACATTCAGCTGCGGTACTTCCTCCTGCGTGAGCTACAGCAGCGACGTCAGGCTCGCGTAGTACACTTGGCCTCAGGTGCCAACACGGCTGATATCTTTACGAAGGCGCTTGCGCCTAAAGATCATCAGCGGCACTGTGTACAGCTTGGTCTAGTTCCTGTAGCCTCTCACTTGCTAGGACCTTGACTTTGAACTATCCTTTATATGTATACTCAGACTGGACTTGTGTCCTCTCCCAGTGGCTGGACTAGTTGTGCCGCCCTGCTCTTGTTCTGGCCTTGTCTGTACTCCTTCTGACTGGTCTCTCAGACCCTTGTCTCAGAGGTTGGACTAGTAGTGCCGCCCTGAGCTGCTTGTTTAGGACATTCCCCTATGCAGTCTAGGGGGTGTGTCAAACATGTGTATTTGTCATGTTTGTATAGACTGTATAGGGTAGCCTCTTAGAGGGTACAACACTTAGGTATATCTGTGTGTACTCTCTCTCAAACATCATTCAATTCAATTTCTGATAACAGGGCCGGCTAGGCGACGGGGCCAGTTGGGCGACGGGGCCGGCTAGGCGACGGGGCCAGCTAGGCGACGGGGCCAGCTAGGCGACGGGGCCGGCTAGGAGGCGGGGCCGGCCGGGCTACGGGGCCGGCTAGGCGACGAGGCCGGCTAGGAGACGGGGGCCACTAGGGGATGGGCCAGCACGGGCGGGAGGGGAACGGGGCGGCTAGGACCTAGGGCGGAAGGGCTAGTGGGCGGGGGGAACCTAACCTACTCATGATACCATATCAAAGTTAACGAATGACCTGAAATGTGGGATACAAGGAAATATACAAGGTTGTACTCTCTAAGGCATAACCCTGTATAGTTTATAACAACATACAAAGATATGTTTGACACTTCGCCCCTCTAGGCTGTGTGAGGGCGCTGATTCGCTCTTCGTCAGATTTGGGCCTGCAGCACTCCCTACCCGGCAAATGCAACTGCCGGGAAAAGCATGCGATACCAGACAACCGGCTGCCCAACCACATGCTACGGTGCACCCAGGGCGGGGGTCCAAAGCGGACCCACGACGCACTCGTGAACCTCGGGATGCGACTGGCCCGAGAATCCCACTTCGTGGCCCACATGGAATCCACGCTCTACTTACCCGAAACTGCCCAACGGCGCGCCGACATCACCCTCCGATGCCCGGGCTCAGGCGCGGTATGGGTCTGCGACGTCACAGTCACCGACCCCATCTCAACCCGCGACCCAACAGCACGAAAGGGGACAGGGTGGATGGCGGCAGAGATGCAGGGCAAGAAGCGGGACCTGTACGACGAACGACTCACCTTTGTGAAGGTGCTGGGAGTCGCCACTGAGACATACGGCTGCTGCTCCCCCGACACACTCGAGTTCCTCCGAGTACTGGCTGCCCTCTCAGCCCGCCGGAACCACCAGGCCGACGAAAAGTCGGCGGTGGCAAAGAAGGTACTGCACAGCTATCGCCAGAGGTGGTCAGTCACCCTCCAGCGGCAGCAGGCAATCACCCTCCATGCGAAAATTGGCCAGGTGACAGGCCAAGCTTTCAGCCACGACCGCCCCCTAGACGAACCTCTTACCTGGGGAGAACTTGAAGCCACCATTGAACCTACCTGCGACAGGTGGCCCGGGCAGCAGTAGGATGCTCGGGGACACTAGGACATACATAACCCTGTTTGTACCTCTGTACCCCTTATAAACATAATAAAGGACCGCTTGAGAGAGAGCGAGAGAGAGAGAGAGAGAGAGAGAGAGAGAGAGAGAGAGAGAGAGAGAGTGAGAGAGAGAGAGAGAGAGAGAGGGAGAGAGAAAGAGGGAGTGTAGAAGTGGATTCATTGTGAACAGCACAAAGCTGTACACGGGCAAAACAAGTGCAACATAACAAGTGTACAGCTAAGAATCACTGCCCGTCCCCCCACATCCTGCAAGGAGACAATCCTCTACTCCCCCTCATCCGCCCCTCCTTTCCCAGCCGTGCCCGCCACCAGCAGATTTCATCAGCCACGGCAGAGCCACTCCCTGTGGGCGCGTAGTTTCTGCAGCTGGGTGGTGCGTAGAGAAACACTGCAGCGTTTATACACAGCAGCTTGTCCAATATGGCCTGGTGTGGGGGGGGGGGGGGGGGGGGGTTGTGGAAGGAGGAAAGGTGAAAAAGGCCGCATGAGGGCACATGAATTAAAGCATATTCGAGGGGAGAAACAACAATCCTTTTGGGCCCCTAAATTCTCCTTTTGAGCCCTTAGGTTCTCCTTTCGGGTCCTTAGATTCTCCTTTTGGGCCCTTAGATTTCCTTCACAGCCTTCTTGATATCCAATGTGCAGCAATGGCTTAGAGAGCAAGTGAATCGGGACAAGGCCGACGGATAAACATTTTGCCATTCAAATAGAGAAGGAGGAGATGGAGAAAACGGGATGGCGAGAAGGAGATGGAGGAAAGCTCAGATGAGACGAGAGTCAGTCAGGGTCTTGGATAATCTTCTGAATAATAGATAACACTAATGGGTTCTTGATATCATCTGGGAAGTTTGATTCTTGTTGGGCCGTTATGTTATTATTCTGGGCCGATGGGTTATGCTGTTGAGCCCTTAAATTACCCTTTCAGGCACTTGGATTACCCTTTTAGGCACTTGCGTTACCTCTTCCGGCACTTGAATTATCCTTTTGGACCCTTGCAGGAGACTATCATTTTGGGCTCTGAAATTATCCTCTTAGGCCCTTAGATATCCGTCAGGGCCGTCATGGATATCCATAATGCAGCAATGGCTTAACGGAATTGAAGGCACGCACCTGCACTCCGATGTCCGCCTCTCGTAGACCAGGGAGAAAGGCGTCCAGCTGAGGCGGCTGTAGTCGAGCGTAGAGGTCCTGAAGAGAGAGGACGAGAGGGATGAGAGGGTTGAGAGGGATGAAAGAGATGAGAGGGTTGAGAGGGTTGAGAAAGATGAGAGGGATGAGAGGGATGAGAGAAGGAGAAGGGCGGGAAGGGCGTGGGGAGGAGAGAGGGGTAGACGAGGCACATAAAAGGGGGGGGAGAGATGGAGACGAAGTGAGATGGCATGAAACGCAGGGACAGATTCTTCATGGTGCAAATCGAAGCGAAGCGAGGAGTGTTCACGGAGTGACGGTGCGTGAGAGGACGAGCGAGGTGGCACTGGCCTTGACGGCGTGGAAAGCGATCTCCCGGTGGCGCTGGTCAAGATGTGCCGTGCCTGATAGCCACC
Source organism: Closterium sp. NIES-67 (assembly GCA_027943415.1). Lineage (NCBI taxonomy): Eukaryota > Viridiplantae > Streptophyta > Zygnematophyceae > Desmidiales > Closteriaceae > Closterium > Closterium sp. NIES-67. Next base: position 43,361 of record BQMB01000132.1, on the reverse strand, counting down.
TTGAGGCACAGAAAGATGTGCATGCGTGGAGGGAGGGAGGCAACGGGGAGAGGGATTGGTGGCACGAGGGAGAGGAGGAAGGGAGAGAGAACAAACACTCCTCAAGTGTTTCTGTCAGTCCGATCCATGGCCACAAGCAGAGAGATGCACACAGAATGGAAGTACACAACCAACCCAACCCACCACATTCCCCCACTCCACCACACCCCCCCAAAAGAAAATTCAGTGTATCTATTTACAGTCCAGCGTCTTTCTGCCCCCCCTGCTCACTTGTTCTCCGGAGTCAGATCTGTTGCCATGAACACTGGCACCTTGCCCTCCTCTCCCCCTCCCCTTCTCACACCCACCACTACACTCCCTCTTCCCCTCACCCCCTCCCCTTCCCCCTCCTCCGGCATGGCCTCCCGCTCCCTCTCCTGCAGCCACCACACGGCGGTGTCCCGCAGCAGCCCCTCCACGCACTGCTGCATCTGCACGGGCGAGCGGTGGCTCATCATGGCCTTTTCCACGCGCCAGTGCGCCGCTATGTACCGCCCCTGGTTGAGGTGGTGGGACGCGAAGGAGGACACGAGGCGGTGGAGATGGGGGGCGTACTCCAGATGCTCCTGGGCTAGATCTGCCTGGGAAAGGGGAGGGGGAGAGACGAAGAAGGGAGAACGGGGCAAGTGGGAGTTGGGGAGGAGAGACGGGCGACCGGTGGCTCATCCTTTGCCTTCCCAACGCGCCAGTGCGCCGCCACATTCCGCCGCCCTCCATTCAGGTGCTGGGACGCGAAGGAAGGAGGAGGCCATGCAGCGGAGATGGGGTGCGTCTACTATGCGCTCCTGGGCTAGCTATGCCAGAGAAAAGGGGGGACTGAAAAGGGGGGAGGAGGGGGGGGGGAGAGGGGGTGGGGTGGTTGGGAGGGGAGACAGGTGGTGCTCATTATAGCCTTCTCCATGCACCGGTGCGCTGCCATGTACTGCCCACCGTGCAGCATTCAGGTGGGCGGAGGCAGAGGCGAAGGCAAAGGCGGATACAGGTGCAGGGCGTAGGCGATGGTCTTGGCTAGCTCTACCCGGGGAAAGGGCGGGGCTGGGGGAATGGGTCAAATGAGATGAGCCGGTGGCGCGGCAGAGGGCCGCTATGTACTGGCTCCACTGAGATGGATGAGAGACCCATAGAATCCAAAGAATGACGTCATGCGGTGCGGGTGGGGGACATAGGCGATATGCCCCTAGGCTAGCTACTCCTGCCTGAAACAGGGAACCACGAGAGGAGGAGGAGAAAAGGAGCGGTGTTAAAGGCGGCCAACCAAACATCTTCTCCACCACTGTCAGGCACACACACACACACGGGCTCCCGCACCTCTCACCCATGTGCCCGCCCCACAAGCAAGCCGTGTGTGTCGATTTCATCAGCACAGCAAGCTCTTCTAGCACCCCACCCCAATACGAAGTGCAGAACACCCCTCACTCACCCATCACACACGCCGAGACCCGCACCAACACACCCACGCACCAGCAGTCTTCTGGGCTGCCCCAGGCAGGCAGTATGGGTGAACCTCAGGAGCACAGCCACTTCTTCTGACACCCCATCATCTCAGCACACTCCACACGCACCCCTCGTGCTGACACCACACACACCCACCCAACCACACCCACTCACACACCCACCAGCGGTTTGAGCCGTCCCAAGCAGGCGGTATGGGTGAACTTCATGAGCACAGCCACCTCCTCCTGCACCCTCAAGTCCTCCGCGCGCGGTGGTAACCAGCGTAACCACGGGCGCTCGTCACAGCTGGTGGTGCAGAGAAGGGGGGAGCGCGGCGAGAAGGCGAGGCCGTAGAGAGAGGTGTTCCAGGATGATGGCAGGTGGGGGGAGGCGGGGAAGGGCCGGCGCGTCTTGAGCACCGAGGCTGTCTGAGGGGATTGGGAGGGTGGGCGGGGGAGGTTGGGAATGGAGGGGAAAGGGGGGGGACAGGGGAGTGGGGAGAGGGAGAGGAGGGGGAAGAGAAGGGTGTGAGAGCAAGAGGGGATGCGCAGCGCAACCAGCCACGGGCGGTCGTCGCAGCTGGTGGTGCAGTCCAGGGGGGCGTGCGGGGAGAAGGCGAGGCGGTAGAGAGAGGTGTTCCAGGACAGCGAGTCTAGAGCACCGAGGCGGTCTATGGAGGGGACGGGGATGGGGGCTATGACGTTGGGCTGGGAGAGGGTGGGGGTCAGAGAGACTAGAATGTAGACAAATCGGGGAGGGGGATGAAGAGTTGAAGAGGTGCAGCGGGGCGAGAGGGGTAATGGGACGTTTAGCAGCGTGCTCGCATTTGATGCGATGGGATGCGAGTACAAAGGGAGAAAGCTGAGTGGAGAAAAGGTGCCCATGCTCAAATGCAATCACGCATACAACCCCCTCTCTCCACCCCCTATCGCCCCCTTCCAGCAGCACTGTACCACTGCGCCTAAGAACCCCTAGATTCCCCCTCTCAGACACTCACCAGATTCACCCAACAGACTCGCCCAACAGACTCGCCCAACAGACTCGCCCAACAGACTCGCCCAACAGACTCGCCCAACAGACTCGCCCAACAGACTCGCCCAACAGACTCGCCCAACCGATTCACTCACCAGGTTGCATCGCTGCCCTCTGAAATCGTCTAGCAGCACTGTAGCACTCCTCCATCCTCTCCCTCCCCTTCCTCCCCCTTGCCCCACTCCCCCTCGCCCCTCCCACGCTGGCACCACCGCCCCCCACAGGTACTCCTCCGTCACCCACGGCACGAACCGACCAATCAGCTCTGTGTCAAAGTACGCGCACGCAGGGAAGGTGCCACGTGGCAGGTTGTTGCCGCCGATGCGGCTGCTGCTGACACGTGGCAGCACCAGCGTGCGCCCCCAGTGGCGCGCCAGGGCCATGGCTTCCGCCAGGTGCAGGCGCGCCTTGCTCAGCTGCTCCCACAGGTGGGCTATGGCCAGGAACCGCGCTGAGGGAGCAGTGGCTGGGGGGAGAGGGGAGGGGGGGACGAGAGGAGGCAGAAAGGGGTTAGGAGGATTACGAGTGGGTGCCGGCGCGCCCTGCCCAGCTGCTCACGGCTACGGCAGAAAGGGGTTAGAAGGATTACGATGGGCTACGGCTAGGCACGGAGCGGATGCTACAGAGGCTGGGGGGAGGGATGAGGGGGGGGAGAGAACGGGGGAAGGAAGTTGACGGGGCGGCCGCTGGGGGGAGGGGGAAGGGTGGGGGGGGGTGGGGAGAACTTGGATTGGGGGGGTGGGATGGGAGGAGTGGGGAAGGAAGTGAAGGGGTGGGAGCGGAGGTGAAGCAGCGGTGCTGGCGAGATCGGGAATGGGGAGAGGGAATGGGGAGAGGGAATGGGGAGGAGGGAGGAAGGTTTCAGACGCCATGTCTCCCACAAGGGCGCGTCCCCCGCATCGGACAATGCTAGGGATAAAAACCGGGGTGTCTAGGGGGGACCCGTGAAGCTGAAGGGAAAGCGAAGAAAGCATTGCGGCGGATTTGGGAGCCGTAGTGGGAGTGAGGAGGCGATTGAGAGTCGTGATAGTGAGGAAGCATCCTATGGGGAGGAACTCAGAATCTTAGATGCTTTGGAGATTCGGAGGAAGCTGAACACAATCGATCTCGGAGGGAGCTGAACACACGCGTGAGGGTTTGCTACTGGAAGGAAGGAGCATACAGGGATCGAACGTCGCCGAATACATGGCGGCTTGCGACTCGTCGCACTCGAAAAAACTGCCTCCTTGCGACGGCCCTCCTGCTGCGACGACACCTCCGGCGACGGCGACGGCGATGCCAGCGACGCCAGCGCGCGATCTCGGCGAAACGGCGCACATTTCCACGGCGACTGCCAGAAGCATCAATAGCGTATTCGGTATCGCTCTCCTGCACCGACGACGGGGCAAAGCCTCTCTGCAGCGCTTCGTGCGGCCGCTCGCGATAATGCGAGGTATAATGCGAGGCGCGAATCCCGTTGCCATATCTCGCTCGATCGCTCCGGCTCGCCTTCCGGAAAGAGCTGGCTTGTACGGACGCTGGTGGTGAGTGCTGTGAAAGCAGCGAGCGCGGAGGGAATTAGAAGGGATCTGGCCTGGAAACAGATGAGTCCGCACAGCAGCAAGTGCTCTTTTGATGACATGATACTGTACAGGAATCGCCCTAAGGGCGCGTCATAAGTTCGTGCCCGGTTCAACACTGAAATCAGATGCACCGCTTATCCTATTTAGTCTCACGTGTTTTTGCACGCATCTTGAGCCTGTAAGCCGGAAATGGTAAAACACAGGAAAACGGGACCTTGAAGGGGAAAACCCAGAGTAAATACTAAATTTGCATGCGCGACCTAACACTTCTCAAAATCACAATGGTCGAAATTAGACTAGGTTGATCGCTTTCGTTCAGACTATAGCCAATCAGGTTCAGTGTCAACGCGAGTCATGCTGAGAACCTGGTATGTGGGATTAAATTTTGAAAAGTTCTGAGTGGGACATTGAAGAAAACAACACTTTGTATTGGAAACGTTCGAAATGACAAGGATAATAATAATAAGTAATACACACATATTTATAGTCTAGAAAGTACCTATTCGGGATGTACCTGTTCATAGTGTATTGCGACTATTCGCGTTACATGACTAGTGAATGTTTGTGTGACTGAGAGTGGCGTGACCCTTCGGGTGACAATATGCGCGAACCTACTGTTCACGCGTTGAATCGCTACTACGGCCGTCGTCACGCGCATCTTCCATATGAGGTATCGCGCTACTAGTACAATCTAAGTATAATATCAGGAATGCATAAATGGTAACTCTACCGGTGTATGTCTCTAGGTAAGTGTCGTCTCGTTTACAGATTCCAACCAAATTGGAGAAGTACTGAAATTTGCCGCGTGGGAGTGTCTTCGTAAGAAAATCAGCTGCCATTTCTTCTCTAGGGCTGTATTTCAGGATCGCCTTCCTTTGTCGATTTCGTCCTTGATGAAGAAGTAACGGGGGGCAATACGTTCGGTCTTGTTGACGAAGCCAGGCTTGTTTGCAATCTTGATTGCGCTCTGGTTGACGCAGAGAAATTGAAGTTACGTGTCGTTGCAATTTTCGCCTCTTGAAGTAACTCTTGACGATTGAGTCCTTTACGAACTGCAGAGCTTGCTACGACGAATTCTGCTTCGGCTGACGAAAGTGCGATGACTTTCTGTTTCGTTGAGTTCCAAGAAATTACACCATTTGGTTCAAGTATGAAAATGAACCCTGTATGCGAACGCCAGTTGTCGGAGTCAGCAGCGTGATCCGCGTCAACGTATCGAGTCAGTCGAAAATTTGCCGCAGTATTTGTCGTGTAGCTGAGACCGATTGTAGGAGGCGAAATGAAATATTGGAGAGCTCGACGAAGATCGGCCATATTCTCCCCTTCAAGTCGGCGTAGGTATTGTACAAGCTGACTCATGATGTAGGCAAGATCTGGGCTGCATGTAACGCCTGCAAATAGAAGACACCCGAGCTGCTGCTAGTAAACCTGATGCTCGGAGGTGGTATGTGGGATAGCTTTAGGTGTGGGGTGGGCTGGAATGTGACGAAAAGGAGTGTTGAGGCCGATGGGAGCGATGGCAAACTTTTTCGCAAGTGTTATGCGTACTTGCTTGTAGAAAAATAGATGGCATCGGGGCCGCGGTCAACGTTTAACCCAAGGAATTGGGTAATTGTGGGGGAAATAGTAACATTAAGAATCTCTTGGATTCTTGTTTCCATGCGCACTAGAAAATGGTTGCACGAGTAGTTGTATACTAATTCATCCACATAGGCGACTAGAAGAATGAATTGTCCCCAAAATTCGAGTCTGTACATTCTAGGGTCGTAGGGCAGGTACACGAGGTCAAGTGAAAGTAGAACTTTGTGAAGATGTTGCTGCACCAGGCGAGGAGCCTATTTGATGCTGTAGAGAGATTTAAGTAACTTGCAGACATGGAGTCCGTCGCCATAAGTGTGAGGGAGTTTGACAAAAATATATGCATCAACGACTACGTATAAAAACACATTTTTTTAACGTCCCATTGGCGAAGTGGCTGATGGCGGAGTGCAGCAACGGCGAGAAGAATTCGAACAGAGGTATGGCGGCTAAACGGAGCAGAAGTCTGGTCGTAGTCCATGCCATGGATTTGTTCGAAACCTCGAATGACCCATCTACTCTTGAATCTATCTGGTTCACCTGCTGTGTTTGACTTTATGTGAAAGACCCACTTGCCCGAAAGGATTTTCTTGCCGTGTGTTGCTTCGCGTGGAACGAGTTTCCACGTTTTCCGCTTCTCGAGAGCTGCTACATCTGCATCCATAGATGCTCGCCAATTATCATCATCAGAGCCGAAAAGGGCCTGCTTGACTGTTTTTCGCTTGATCCTAGCCGTTGGTTGCTGAACTACGACAGCAAGGCCGAGGATTTGAAGATCCGATTAGTCACCATGAGGATGTTGTTGGCAAACTTCGACGACGTCATCGTCGTCAATTTCGAATGGCAAATAGTGGGCGCCATCATGTGATGTCGCGTCAGTTTTGTGTTGGCGCAGGTGCTCCTCATAATTATAAGTAGCCTATTTCATGGCAGGACGCAACGGATCCGAGAGGGGAATGAAGAGTGGAGTGTCTGTGTTGTTCGCACGTGTCGAAGGAATGTAGGAGTCGAACAATGGTTCGGCTACTGACGTAGACTGTTGCGGAACTGTAGGTGGTCGTGCTGCTATGCTGTTGGGCGGATAATATTCTTCGGCTGCATCCACTTCGTCTTGAGTGGTGGCGATACTCCATTTGCACTGTAGCGATCAGGATCCCGTTGCTGGCGTTCTTTGTTGTGTTTGAAGTCATTGAGAAAAAAAATCTCGTGGAAGATGCAGTCTCGGGCATACAAAACCTTTCAGGTTTCATAATCCATAATTATCCAGGAGTAGGAATCCTTGGGTACACCAAGGTGTATTATTTATCGAGCCCGTTCAGTAAACCTGCCCACGGTTGCGTACGGAGGTTGGTATTGGACCATGCAGCCCCAAACTCGTAAAAGTCGAGTGTTGGCGGGGTGTTTTGTCCACATGACGTGTGGCGAGTTGAACTAAGGTAGAGTAGTTGAAGACAGACAATTGTGCAGTCTGACAGAGCGCCATCGCAAACGGCCAAGAGTCCGCTGTCAAGCTGGATTATTGCAGCAGCACGCGCATCTTCTCTTGCAGTGTTCTGTTCGTCCTCTCAAGTACTCAATTCTGCTCATAGGCGTAAGGCACAGTCTTGAGCCTAAGAATCCCTTTCCGCGCCAGGAATTCATCGAACTGCTCGCTAGTGTACTCGCCCGCATTGTGAGTCTAGATCTCTTTTAGCTTGATGTCGCTTTGCCGCTCCGCGATTTTCAACCATAGCCTGAAGGTGTCGAGAGCTTCGGACTTCTGAGAGATATTCTTGTGCCGGACATATCGAGTAGCATTGTTGATTAAGGTAATTATATAATAATAGTCGTTATCGCTGATATCCTCTGCTTCCTGCGGCATGAAGAGGATGTCACTAAAAACGACGTCCAGCGGTGAGTATTGAATAGCACTTGGGAAGTGTGACGGGAACGGAGCGTGACTCAAATGGGCATCGGGGCTGATGGTGCAGGGTGGTTGGCGATTGTTAGGTCGAAGTTTTTTGCCATTGGTTAAAAGGAGAGCGTCCATGTCGAAAATCGAGGCTTTATTCGAGTTTTTAAGAGCTTGTTGCGATGGATGACCTAACAGCTTGTGCCAGGTTTCTGCCGTAGTCATGAGTCCCTTTGAACACAGGTACGAATCGGAATGACGGAAGAAGGTCGGCGAAATATGAATCGCTAGCGCAAGATTAACGCAGCGACTGGGGCCAAAGGGCTGGAGGAAGCCGGCTTCTTCTGCGGTTTCAGCCCAAGGTATGTCAAGGTGTCGATGACGCGCCCAAGAGTCAAGTATGATCAATTATTTCTTTCCCCATATGCGTTCAACCTCCGTAGGCTCTTCGACTATAGCAGATCTAGGTTCTTGATTCTTGTGACCCCAGTTGCCGTCTCCATATGCCAATGTGGCCTGACCTGTTTCTGCTGCTGCTGAGGCAGCTTCTGCTATTTCTGCAGTAGCTTCGTCGACGGAGTTGGTGTGAGAAGGCTGAGGCGTGACGTAGAAGACGTTGAGACCACGATGGTCTTGGCGTTGGCAATCCGTATCTCAGTGATGGTGCAAAGGAGCAAGTGAGACGTCTTCTCACTGTCGCCAGATCCTCTTACAGGTGGGAACTGTAAGCGGAAACACCATTTTCTATTTCTGCGATGCCGACTAGATTACTTTTGTCTTCCTTCTTGTCGCTCGGGTACAACTCGGTGAGCATTGTGTTGGCGGTAATGACGAAGCAGATGCTGCTTTCCATCAGCTGCGCTTGTGATAGTAGGTTGAACCCGAGTCTCGTGGCGATGAGAACCTTGTTAAGGTGAAGCGAAACTTCTGTCTCGTCGGACTCTAGCATCACATTGCCAATTTTGGTTGCTTCAATGGCTTGATTGTTGATTACGGTGATGTTGTACTTCTCTCATTTTGGCAAGTCTCTCCAGTTAAGAAGATAACGACTTGAAGAAGACATATGATGCCCGCAACAGCTGTTAAGAAACCATGTCTTAACATGCTCGAGATACGCCCGCTTGGCGATGTTGGCGTACGGCTGCACGTTCACTCGTCGAGGTAAGCTGTTAGGCTACGATGGTTCTTCTTCATGTACGACTGCTGGTTTTGGAGTTTCTAAACGAGGGCGAAGGCGCGGAGGTAAGTCATCGGGTCCTTCATCCATGTCGGTGTCATTGTCTCCATTGTCGCGTCTCCAGTAACATACGCCGCTAGACCAGTGTGGTCCAATCATGCAATTAATTATTGCTTTGCCTTTTATAGGTTGAGTTGAAGAAGCTGAAGGCGGCGAGATGTCTTGACAGGGGCGGCTTCACGCGACTTCTCCCAATTCCTGTTCTTCAGTTCCTGACACTCTTCAATATAATAACCTGCTCGTTTGCAGAACTTGCAAAAGCCCTTCCTTTCTGTTCTTGTCTGCTCCCATTGACGTGGTCCACCTCTTGTTTGCTCTCCTTGAATTGGTCCATCTTGTTAGGATTAAGGACGGGGTCTAGGTAAACGAGGGGGCTAGAATAACTCAAAATATAATTCCGAAATTCTGGACAGAAAAGTCGTGCCCACAAGAAGCGTCGCTGACAAAACACTAACCATTGGAATGTCGCGAAACTCGGATATGTTGTAGCTCTCAATGTTAAATACCGTTCTCAATTTGTATCATTTTGATTGATGGAGTATTCGTAACGTTATGAATTTCGACGCATTAAGGGGTATGTTGTAGGAGAAGAACTTAACTCAATCTAAAAAAACTTCAATCAAGGTTCAAGAAGTTCACAAGGAATTAGAGCCACAAAGTTCCCTCCCTATAGGAACCCCAACTTTGACATTTGTCCCTTCCCAACCAATCCAACCAAGTTGGCCACACTTGCCAACCTAGCTTGGTTGTTCCTAACCAATTTTGCAGCTGCTACAGTGGAGTGACAAATTTCCCCAACCCCCAATGGTCCCAACTCCTTATTGTGTCACCCCACAACTTCACTTTGTAGCTGCCGCAATTGTAACGCAAACTCATGAACTTTGAATCTTTATAGCTTTCGCGTTCTTGCTCCGATTGAAGCGATTCTTATTGCGTCAGAAAGATCTTCTCAAGATCTATTACAGTATTTCAAATACCTGCTCAAACAAAATAACACAAAACTCATTCACAAACTCCATAACACATCACACACAAATTCTTTCACACACATTCAAAGCCACACATGCGAATTTGAAACTCGGGATGGGAGGCAGAAGTATAGAAGTCACGGCCATCAAAGTAAGTTGAGGTCTTCAGCTTGGAGATAGGAAATCCACTTGATTTATGATCGCTTGAGCAGCAAATGATGTGGTCATCATCCACTTGATGTTGTTGCTGCTGTGGTTGTTGTTGTTGCTGTGGTTGAGCAGGTTGCCCATAGAACGCAAACGACCTAGCTAATTCATCTCTAGGGGCTGAAGGTCTAGCAGCGACAGCCGCAATTGCATAACTGGAGTTATCAAGGCACATGGAAGCTGTAGGATGTGCTGGAGCTTGTTGTTGTTACTGAGTAGATTGATTAGCCATCAAGGAAGCGAAGTCAGATAGGTCGTCAGTAGATAGACCAGAACTAGGTGAATTCGTAGTTAAATTTCCTATCTTAGCAGCTCACGCAAGTATAGATCTCTAACTTAAGCTTAAAGGCATAATCGAAATCAGCTTGTATCGATTCGTGTTGGTAAATTATGTAACTTATATATAATTGTAGGCTTGGTAGCTGTTACTCAATCCTACTTTAGAGGGTACAATGACGAGATGTTTTAGGAGGTAGAAAATGTGACGAGAGAAAAGAGATTCGAGATTAGAAGAGAGGGGGATACAAGGTGTACCTTGTACAGTAGGATTCAGTAACAGCTACCAAACCTATAATTATATATAACATATATAATTTAACACACCCCTTAGACTTGGTAGTCGCAAGCCCACCCAACACTTCACACCCCCATGCTCGTAAGCAGTCAGGCATCTACCCCTCGTGCGCGACGTGGTGACATCCCCCGGCGAGAGGCAGCAAAGGCAACGGCCGCGGCTGAGGGCTCTCGGCGGTGTGTCACGGCCTGGCGACGACCGGGTAGGAGTTAGGAGTTGCAACAGGAGGAAGAGGAGACGCAGGGGGGGAGGGCGGTGTAGTCCAGCAATGCGCGGCGCTAGCTGGCGTGTGGGCGAGCTGGAGGCGCCTAAAACGTTGCGCGGCTCGCTGCCGCCCGTCGACGCCACCACGGCAGCATGACGACGCCGCCACAACGCGGCGTCGATGCCACGGCGGCACGCCGACGCTGCCACAGTAGAACGACGATGTCGCCACGGCGTGGCGTCGACGCCACGACAGCGCATCGGGGCTGCGACGGCATCACGACGAAGCCGCCATGGCAGCTCGGCATGGCCGCCACGGCGGCACGGAGGTGACGAGAGAAGGGCGAGTACGCGGCGGAAGCGTGGGGAGCATGCCCGGGAGGGGCAACCTACTCTGATACCATCTCAGAATAGGTAAAGGCCTAGTAGGCATAGAAGGCCATCAAGGTTTAGGGGTACGAAAATTACGAGAGGAAAGAGGTCGAGATTAGAAGAGAGAGGGATACAAGGAGGGAGTTGTACCCTCTACAACAGGATTCAGTAATGGCTACCAAACCTACAATTATATATAATTTAACACCTGTAAATCTACTTGCTCAGAATACCCTGTTGACACGAACCACGAGTTTAGGGTGGCCAGGATCTAGAGCTATTCGAACTAGATTAAAGGTCAACGGAGGATCTTACACCTTGTATTGGATAATAGTAATGAGTAATACTGGCATATTTATATTCTAGAAAGTACCTATTCGGGATGTACCTGTTCGTAGTGTATTGCGATTGAATGCGTAACATGAATAGTGACTATTCGTATGTTTGAGAATCACGTCACCCTTCAGGTGACTATTACGCGCGAACCTACAGTTCACGCGTTGACCTGCTCCTGCTGACATCATCACGCGCATCCTTCCATATGAGGTATCGCGCTACCAGTACAGTCTAGGTATAACATCAGGAATGCATAAATGGTAACTCTACCGAGTATACTTCAAGAAAATGTTGTCTCCTGACGAGCCGCATGCATTTTGCCCGCCTTGCTGTTTCATGCCCAGATCTGGGCGATGCGTGTTAAAGTAGCTAGGTAAGGAGAGAAGCCATGGCTATGGCGAGAGGGTTTTAGGCTAGGAGGAAAAGTATCAAGAGGAAAGAGGGTCGAGATTAGAAGGGAGAGGGATACAAGGAGGGGGGTTGTACCCTCTACAGTAGGTTTCAGTAACAACTACCAAGTCTACAATTATATATAACATATATAATTTAACACACCCACTCGGCATGGTAGCCGAAAGCACACCACACACACAGCACACTAAGCATAGCACCCCCATCCTCAGCAGCAGCGACAGCTACTCCAGCTTGGTCAACCCCTCAGCGCGTGAGGCGGCGACGTCCACAGTGAGGACAGCGGCTGCAACCGCGGCGACGGCGGCAGCGTCGACAGCGGCGGCGGCGTGTGGCGGTGTGGCCAGCGGCACCAGCTGCAGCGGCGGCGGCCTAGACGACAGCTGTCAGCGGCACCGGAGCTCGCAGCACTCGGCGAAGTGGCCGGGCTCCGCGACGGTGGGACGGCCAGCGGGAGTCAGCCGTCGGCTGCGGCGAGGAAGAGGGGATGCAGGGGAAGGGGGCGGGGCTTCAGCAGCGGAGCCCGGGGGCGTGTCGCCCCATGTGGCGCACTGGCAGGCATGCTGGCCAGTGCTAAGACCGGGCGCTGGCTGCTGCCGGGCGTGCCATACGCGCGCTGGCGCGTAGACGCCGCCTCGGCAGCACGACGACGGCGCCGTCACGGCAGCACGACATGGCCGTGGCAGTGGCGCGGAAAGGACGACTGAAGTACGAGTACGCGGCGGAAGCGTGGGGAGCAGACCTGGGAAGGGCAACCTACTCTGATACCATGTTAAAATAGCTAGGTAAGGAGAGAAGCCATGGCTATGGCGAGAGGATTTTAGGCTAGGAGGAAAAGTATCGAGTGGAAAGAGGGTCGAGATTAGAAAGAGGGATACAAGGAGGGGGGTTGTACCCTCTATAGTAGGTTTCAGTAACAACTACCAAGCCTACAATTATATATAACATATGCAATTTAACACTGCACGCCAATTTATGAACCACGCGTCTCAGCTCTGCCGAGCCTCAGCCGTGTGCTCTAGGCTTAGATATATCCATACTCCTTGTTGTTTTGATGTTTGCCGCATTGCATTGTTTCCTCGCTACTCAATTATTCGAGACACGCTCTTTGCGCTTCATTATAAATTTGCAACAGTACACATGCAGCACAGTATAAGATCTCCTATATCTATATGTATAAGGACAACCCCAACATGTCATTCAACAAGCTGCTCACGTCTCCAAATACTTCCAAGTTTGTGATGTAGCAAAGCTCGTCTCAGTCTACTTTTCTTCAAAGCTCATGATTTCACAATGAAAAATCCCATCTGTCCCCGCACCGTTCCCCGCCGCTACCATTCTCGTCCTTCCAAGTATCCAACAGCTTGGGGCGCTACCACTGGGATGGAAAGTACCTGATGAGAAAGGGTTAAGGGGGTGACAGAGTCAGGTCGGGAAAGGAAGCAAGGAGGAAGTGCGGAGGGGGAGTGAGAAAGGTGAGGGGATGGTGAGGGCGCCCAACAAAGTACAGATGAAGGAATCTGGACACACATAGACCATCATGCAACGCCCACACTCCTCAACATTTTGTGACACCAACCACAGCAGGTTCTTCTCCCACCTGTCATGTTGTACGTGTAACAACGATGCATACTATTGCTTCTTCCCCCCACCCCCTTCCATCCTCCTCCTTCCTAGCCGCCCCCCCCCCCCCCCCTTCCCCCCCCGTATTCTCCCTCACCTGCTGAGCACGGAGCCAGCAGCAAGGCCAGCCGCAACGAGCACCTGGCAGGTCATCCAGAGAGCCGCATCCACGCGCCGGCCCTCCGCCACGGCTGCCAGCACGCGCTCCCACGCTAGCACCGACAGGTGCTCTGCCAAGCCCACGTGGGGGGCGGTGGAGGATAAGGAGGAGGATGCAGGCAGGATGATCGGCAGGTGGGGGAGGGGGTGGAATGATGCGCGGGTGGGTAGAGCCAGGGAGGGTGGAGAGTACGGGCGGAGATTTCTCTGCTGCTGCTGCTGCTGCTGCTGCTGCTGCTGCTGCTGCTGCTGCTGCTGCTGCTGCTGCTGCTGCTGCTGCTGCTGCTGCTGCTGCTGCTGCTGCTGCTGCTGCTGCTGCTGCTGCTGCTGCTGCTGCTGCTGCTGCTGCTGCTGCTGCTGCTGCTGCTGCTGCTGCTGCTGCTGCTGCTGCTGCTGCTGCTGCTGCTGCTGCTGCTGCTGCTGCTGCTGCTGCTGCTGCTGCTGCTGCTGCTGCTGCTGCTGCTGCTGCTGCTGCTGCTGCTGCTGCTGCTGCTGCTGCTGCTGCTGCTGCTGCTGCTGCTGCTGCTGCTGCTGCTGCTCATAAACTGATTCGATTTCAGGGCAGTTATGCGATGGTCGGACTGGTCGTGATGGCGGTGCTGCACCTGCTGTTGCCGCTGCTGGTGGTGCCAACAGTGCGAGTGATGGTGGTGGTGATGGTGAGAGATGAGGTGGTGGAGGAGGTGGGGTGTGTGAGACAGCCACAGGAGATTCACCTACATCCACAGCCAAGGTGGGGCTCAAGGCAAAACCGCTGATACCAATGCTGGGTTGGTCTGTGAGCGCGGTGGCAGCGGTTGTAGGGAGAGACGGTATGGGAGATGAGGGAATGGGTGGGATGGGAGGAGGAAACGCCGGAAGAGGCGGCTGCAGGTGAGGCTCTTGGAGCTCCTCTTGCTGCTCCCCATATGTACGTCCCTCTGTCACTCCCTCGCTCTCTTCTTCGCTATCGCCCTCCCTCGCTCCCTCAATCCGCCCTTCCACTTGCTCGGCCGGCTGTGCCACTGGAGGTGTGCTTGTCCCTGGGGACGGAGATACGGGCAATGGGTGTTGAGAAAGGGGTTAAGAGGGAACCAGAACAATGCTCTGCGCTGCTCTCCTATAGCACGAAGCATCAGCTCTGAACCCCACATGAGAAATGCAGTGATTATCGTAGAGGAGCCAAGATTCCATGTGAGAAATAAAGCGGGTCCAACGATACAAAAGAGCAACGAAAAAGGAGGAAGAGAAAAGCGGTTGGGAGGTGCGAGGGGAGGGATGAAAGACGGTACAAGAAAGCAATAAAGGAGGGCTAAAATCAATATCCTCCCACCATTTGTCAAGAGCAGTTGACATCTATCGTCCCCTCCCTCCCTCCCCATGTCTTCACCACCCCCTTCCGCCCTTCCCCTCTCCCCTCGCCTGCCCTCCCCCCCTCCCCCCAGGCGCCACCCCCTTCGGCCCCAGAAGATCCCTGAGAGCGCAGCGAGCCACCGGCCCAGCAGCGAGGGGCGCGTGACGAGCAGGACGAGGTGCAGCGGGGAGAAAGGCACCCGCACGTGCGCCAAGAGCTGTGGTGGGGGGGAGGGAAGAGGGGAGGGAGAAAGGTGGAGGAGGGGGGGGGGGGGGGTTGGGAGGGCGTGGGAAGGGAAGTGGTGTTTGATGGTGACAAGCAGGATGATATGCAGCGGGGAGAAGGGCACCCGCACGTGTGCCAACAGCTGGGAGGGAGGGAGGGGGCGGGGAGACAGAATAGGGGAGGGGGGGAGGGGAGAAGGAGAGGGGAAAAATAGGGGGAAGGGTAAGCGGGAGTTTTTAGAGGGACTGGGAGTGCGCGGGTAGGGAGCGGAATAAGAGTCTGCAGGAGTGGAGAGGAGGAAGGGCGTTGAGGGAGAAATCAAGGAGGGAAGAGACTTCTGATTGGACTCAAAAGTCACCAGGTGACTTTTGCGTCGACTCAAAAGTGTTGTGTGACATTATAACGAGGTGGCTTTTGAGTCGACTCAAAAGTCACCTCCAAAGTCGAGTCGACTCAAAAGAGACTTCTGATTGGACTCAAAAGTCACCAGACTACATTCATTGCTAGCGATTCATAACGTGTGTAAGTCATTTGTCGAAAGTCGTGCAATCCCCACAGAGGGTAAACCTGCAGGGGTGCAGACTAGGGGTGAGCTGGTTTTCCGGAATTCTCAAAAAGCACAAAGGGCGGTACTTACCATGATGCCACTAGCATCGTATCCGCTCCTGAAACTCCCACCACTTGCACCGCCACTGCCACGCCTCATCCTTCCCTGCACCATGCTATTAACCATCGTATCCCCCCTCACGCCATCCCCTCTGCTCCCTCCTCCGTCCCTCCCATCCCCTCCCTCCCCACTCCCCAACACAACCACCTCACTCCCCCTGCTCGCCAACCCCAAGCCCTCTCCCTCATTGTCCCCCTCCCGGCTGGCTCCTTCCCTCCCATCATCTTCCTCCACAGCACCCCTTGCTGCACCTTCAAGTGCTGCAACTGGTACCTCACGCCCAGATCCAGGCTGCTCCTGCACGTGCCTCTGCTGCCCTTGCCCACAACTCTCCTCCTCATCAGCCCCATCCGGCTCCTCTAAGCCGTCTTGGCCTGCTGCCAACTGCCCCTCTCCTTCCCCTCCCTCCTCCCGCAGGTTCCCCCCACCAATGTTTTCTGCCTCCAACCTCTCTCCCTCGCTCCCCGTTTCCTCACCCAACCCACTTTCCCACCTTCCCATCACCACACTACTTCTAGTAGCATCACTCCCATCGCTTCTCCTCTCACCCTCAACACACGTGCTCGTGCTGGTAACTCCTCCCGATTCAGACTCTTCAACAGGCCCAGCTTCGGACTCAGTGCCCTTCAAAACCCCGCTCCTCCTTCCTATCAGCAGGGCCGCCCTTGGATTCTTCTTCTTCAGCCGCGTCAGCCCTTGCACCACAAGCCGTCGTCTCTCCCTGCATGCTGCCCTCCTTGCACCACCCCTTGCAAACGCACCGCCAACTTTGCTGCTGCTGACGCTTGTTCTGCTGCTGCTGCCGGAGCTGCTGCTGCTACTGCTGCTGCTGCTGCCGATATCCCTGTCCTCTTCGTCAGCCCCACCCTCATCAG
Organism: Closterium sp. NIES-67; assembly: GCA_027943415.1. Classification (NCBI taxonomy): domain Eukaryota; kingdom Viridiplantae; phylum Streptophyta; class Zygnematophyceae; order Desmidiales; family Closteriaceae; genus Closterium; species Closterium sp. NIES-67. The sequence continues at coordinate 26,634 of BQMB01000132.1, read as the reverse complement.
TAGCCCCATTCCTATCCTCATTCTGAAATCCACCGCCACTTCTGCTTCCTTTCCACGGCCCTCCACTCTCCATTTGCCTCCTCCTCCTCCCAAGTGCTCCAATACCTCTACTTGAACGCCTACGCCCCTGCCCCTGCCCCTGCCCCTGCCCCTGCCCCTGCCCCTGCCCCTGCCCCTGCCCCTGCCCCTGCCCCTGCCCCTGGTCCTGCCCTGGTGCCTGTGCACTCCCCTGTTCCTGCTCTTGCCCCTCTCCCACATCCATACTTTTAGCTGTGCTGTGTCGGCTGCCGCTGCTCTGACCATCCTCCCAGGAGCTGCTATTGGGTTCAAAGAGGGGGTTGAAACGAGGGGCATAGAGCTTCAAATCCCACACATCCCTCTCCCTCTCCCTCTCCCTCTCCCTCTCCCTCTCCCTCTCCCTCTCCCTCTCCCTCTCCCGCTGATTTCCTCCCACCCACAACCTTTCCCTCTCCCTCTCCCTTCCCCTCCCACCCTGCCTCTTCCTCGTCTCCGAATCATCACACTCCTCCTGTCGTCCCACTGTGGCGTGCGCGGAAGGAAGCACTGCTGCGGCAGTTACTGCGGTGGCTGCTGTTGAAGGAGAATTCGCAGCAGCAGTGGGATTATTCCTCGCAACAGCAGCACCAGCAGAACCAGAACTACCACCACCACCAACAGCCGCACCAGCAGTACCAGCAGCAGCAGAAGCACCAGCAGTTACTCCCTGCACACGGCTGGCACCTGCGAGCCTCAAGTGGTGCACAGCTGGGTGCAGCAGTGAGGTCACAGCAATGGACGGGCGGAGGGTAGGGGTGCGCGAGGTGACATGAGATGGCATGCTATTCTGCTGCTGCTGCAGCTGCTGTTGAAGATGATTGGGGGGAGGAGGCGGGGGTGGAGGCGGAGGAGGGAGGGCGCAAAACGAGGATGACAGAGGGCGGTGAGGTACATTCATGGGACTGGGAATGGCAGCACTGTGGCTTGGCCCTCTAGCTCTAGAAGCAGCATCCACATTAGCATTCACACCAGCATCAGTATCAGCAGCGTCAGTGTCAGCAGCAGCAGCAGCAGCAACAGCAGCAGCAGCAACAGCAGCAGCAGCAGCAGCAGCAGCAGCAGCAGCAGCAGCAGCAGCAGCAGCAGCAGTGGCAGAAGCAGGGGCGCCACCACCGCCATCAGCGCCAGCTCTGCTACCACCAGCAGCTCCAGAGCCATAGCTGCAACCGAAGCCACAGCCCGAGCCTCGCGTCTCAGCAGACACACTAGATTCCCTCTCCTTCGCCTCGTCATCAGCCTCACTGATGCAACTTGCACCTGGTGCTTGCCACGTGGCAGCAGCTTGGTGGGAGGATGGAAGGCCCAGCATGTGCAGGTACCCCCTCTCTCGCGCCCAGAACCGCTGCTCGTTGTTGGTCGGAGGAAGGCAAGGGACGGGAACAAAGACAAGGGACAGGGGAGAAACAGTAATGGTGGGAGGAGAGCAGTCATGAGGGCGAGAGTTGGTGGGGAGGATGGAGCACATAACGCATTAACTATAACGAGTTCAGCACTTACCGAAACAAAGATCAGATCCCTACAAGCGGCAAGGAAGAGGCATGTTAAGTTGCAGGTCCAGGGATGGACAGTCAGATTAGCCAATCAACTCACCACCATGTGATTCTCCCAGTGCTCCCATTGCCCCTTCACTAGAACAACCTCCCCTGATCTGACCCCTCCTCCTCCTGCTGCTGCCCTCACACTGCTCCAACCAGCCGCCCTTGGTTTCCCTCTGGGTCTTCCCAGCCACCCCCCTGCTGGCGGCATCCCTGCTGGAGTAACCACAGCAGGAGCCACAGCTGAAGCCACAGAAGTAGGGCCGTGTGCTAGGGCATCACGTGGTGGAAGGGACGCTGGAGTGGTCATATCTGCCGGATGGGCCCTGGCAGGGAGCTGCTGTGTGGCGTGGTGGAGGGCGGCGACTTGCACTGAGGCACTGGCTTCTGCTGCAGATTTTCCTGCTTCCTTCGCCCCTTCTGCTGCTGCATCATCTGCTGGGCCATGCGCAGGCATCCTGTGAGGAGAGACTTCAGGGGAACTCAGGTGCGAAGGGCCATCACTATCTGTGTCACTGCTGCTGCTGTTGGCGCTGTTGGCTCTGCTTCTGCCACTGCTGCTGCAAGGACTCCCAGGACTCCCAACGTCAATGTCAATGCCAAGCTCGCTCTCCTCCGCTGGGCCTGACTCCACAAGAATCAGATCTCCGAGAGCAGAACGACCAACCCCAGGCCTGCTAGGTATGGGACTTCTCTCAGACTGCTTGCCCCACTGCTGCTGCTGCTGCTGGAGCTCCTTGGGATGCTGCCAGGCTTTTTGCCCTGGGAAGAGGAATCGACCATTCCTGTTGGCCTGGCTCTGCTGCTGCTGAATGCGGATGGCCCGCCTCCCCATGACAACACCGGAGGAGCCTTCCACAAGGGCGTCCCAGGTGAAGGCTGGCAGGCGCGTGAACTGAAAGTGGGCGGCGATAGGAGGGGGGAGGGGGGGGGGGGGGGGGGGGGGGGTTTGGTAGAACGAGGGGTGTCGGAAAAGGGGGTGGGAGAACGAGCACGGCCGAATTGTTCCCCGTCGGATGCAACGTGTTATTTGGTGCAGCCACATTGCTGCCTGGTGCAGGCTCACAACATGCACAGCATGCCACAATTGGACTGAATCAAAACTACAACGCATCCATTAATACCTGAGTGGACTGTGTTGTAAGGAGATTCATGATTCCAGCTTCCACGCTTTCACCGAGCTCCCCCCCTGCTTCGCCAATGCCATTGCCAGTGACATCATTATCCGTAGCTGTAGTGTCGGTTGTTCCACCAAAGGAGCTACTGGCACTGGCGCTTGTTGAAGAGATGCATTCGGCAGTGCCGCTTGTGGTGCTGCTGTTGCTCGTTCTGGCAGTGCAGCGGCGCCTCTCAGAATTGAATTCTTGCAGTTCGGTTGCAAGCTGGTATCAATGGTGCAAAGAAAAAAAAAATTAGAGAAGTTTTGCTCTTGGTACATAACATTCAATAGAGGGAGTGACTTGGGCATACCATGTTATATGCTAAGCGGTGTACGTTTTATGAGTGTATGTGTACCTCGGCATCTCTTCCCTCAGCGGAGTCCACGCCACGTCCTCCGCTTTGCCCTCCCGCAATGCCCTCCAACTCGCGCCTCGCACGCTCCAGCCACGCAAGCGCCCCAACAGCTGCACCAACAACACCACCACCACCACCACCAAGCAGCCCTGCTGCTCGCCCCTTGCCTTCCCCTCGGATTCCTGCTGACGTGCCTTGCGGAGGAGCAGCGGCAGCAGCAGCAGCAGCTCGGTGATGGCCTGTGGCGGTCATGGAAGATTGCTCCACCAGCGCGCGCAGGGCGTCCAGCTGCAGCCGCAAAGGCAGGCGGAATGGAACGGAAACGACGGGTCAAAAGTTCAGAAGAACGCAATCCTTCGAGGTAGTTTGTAGAGAAAAATACGCGGCTCCTTCAGGTGCTCCTGTCTAAACCCAGGAAAAACTACTCGGTCAACTCACTCACCCTTACTGAGCCCCCTGTCCCAGCTCACCTCGTGTCGAAGAGCTCACCTCGTGTCGAAGAGCTCACCTCGTGTCGAAGAGCTCGCCTCGTGTCGAAGAGCTCACCTCGTGTGGAAGAGCTCACCTCGTGTGGAAGAGCTCACCTCGTGTCGGATCTTGTCCCACCACTGGCAGTCCACTGCCACCCCACGCTGCGGCGGCGCCGTCTCGCGTCGTGGCACCTGCATCGCATCGCATGATCACCGCACAGCACGACCCGTAAGCCGCAGTACGACGACTAGTAGTCCGCAATCAGACGATGGCGCTACGACGCAGCGAAACGACGACGCAACGAAGCTAAGGGAAGGGGACAGGCACTGGTTCACACTAGGAAAAGGCTTCTGAGACGGGTTTAGAAACCCAAAAAGGTAGCATCTGCACTTGTCGCGTTTTCCGCGCGCTTCCCACTCACCCGTCCCGCGCCATGTAGCCCATGATCATTATCCGAAGGAACAATGGCGGTCGCCGTCCTCGCAGTGACTCCTCCCGTACCCTCCTCCACCCCCTCCTCCTCTCCTTCCTCTTCCTCCCTCTCCTCTTCCCCCTCCTCCTCTCCTTCCTCTTCCTCCCTCTCCTCTTCCCCCTCCTCCTCCTCGCTATACCCGTCGGCGGCCTGCCCGCGACCCTCTCCATCTCCCCCGCCCCCCTCCCACGAGAACGACAGTCGGCGAAACACCGTGTTACCCAATCCCGATCGCGACCTCGCGAGTGCCGAGCGGCTCATAGCAGGCGTAGTGCCGTGGTTTCCACTCCCACCGTAACCCACACCACCGGTTCTAGCTGTGCGAGCAGAACGAGTAGCACTCGCGGAACCATCTCGGCGCGCAAAGGCCGCTGCACTGCCGGCCGAAGACGTCGCGTCTAGATGCTGCTGCTGGTACTGTTGCCCGTACAGAGAAGCGCCGTATCGCGGACGGCCCCCCCTGACCCTGCTGCTCTTGCTGCTCGTGCCGCCCGTCCGGCCACCCACCGCGTTGCTGTCGCTCACACTCTTGCTTCTCTGGTACCCCGGGCTGCAACTCCCCTCCACGCTCTGGCTTCGTAGCAGCTTGCCCCGCTCGTTCATGATGCTTTGCTCTCCGCCAATCCTCTCGCTCCGCTTACTACTTCTAATAGTACTACCGCCAGAGGCGGGCGCAGAAGCACTGCTGGGTGAGGAATCTGCAACACTGGTGCCGCTAGCCACCCAGCTAGCTCCCGCGATCGCAGACGTCGCAGCAGTCGCGAAAGTCGCAGCCGGCGTCGCAGAAGTCGCAGCAGTCGCGTAAGTCGCAGCAGCCGCACCTGTCGCACCAGTTGCACGGGTCGCAGCAGCAGCAGCATCGGGGCGCGAGAACATGGAGAAGCTTCGTGAGCGTCGCAACATCATCGCACGGGCTGCTACTTGGTGAGGCGTTCTCGAAGGTAACGGTGAGCCGGCCACCTCGCCTCGTCGTTCCTTCGCAGATGTAGCGGCTGTAGCGGCTGAAGCAGCTGTAGCGGATGTAACGGATGCAGGAGGAGACGTAAACGACGCTGACGGCGACCTCCATAGGGACGACGATGACGGGAAGTTATGACGGCCGTCCATCGGGTTTCGACGACCGTCCGTCGGGTTCTGACGCGAGCTCGCATGGCCGCGGCGACGACTAGCGGCTGACTCAGAGGCTGGAGCGCTGACGTCGGATGAGTCAGAAGCGACCGATCCAGCGCTGGAGGCGGCGTCCGCCGCCGCTGCCACGTCAGCTGCTCTGTGGGCCGATTTGCTCGCCCCTGCCGCTCCTCCTGGACGCTGGATCGTGTGGTGGCTGGTGTGACTGACGCCTGGCGCGATGCCTTGACGGAAATCGTGACGGAAACCGTGACGGGAAGCCAGCACTTCTCCGTCGTCCATGGACTTCTGCTGCCGGTGTCTAGTTAAGTGCTCGTGTCCTCGACGGCTATCTTGTCGGTAGTGGTGGGGGGAGTGGCTCTGACCGCCATGCAGTGATCCCTTGTGCCTGGTGATTGTAGACGCAGTAGCGCGGGACGCGAAGATATCAGCAGCGGTAATAATTCCACTGCCGGCGCTGCTGTCCGTGGTCCCACTCCCGTCCCTCTCCGAGCCTCCTGTACTACTAGCGCCGTGATCTCGTGCGCCGCCTCCCGCGCTACCGCTTCGAATCAGAGCTGGTCGACGCAGGGAAAACGGCGATGCGGAGCCGCCACCGCCGCCGACTCCAGCTGCAGCTGCGCTTGACGGACTTTTTATCCGTCCAACGGTGGCCGTCACAGCAGACGATGCTCCGCCTCCCGATTTCGGTGCTAACGGGGAGCCTGATAACGAGGATGCGCTGCGCTTGATGTGCGGGGAGAGAGTACGGCTGGCGGCGCCGGAATGGAGACGATGCGAAGATTCCAGCGCTTGACCGGCAAGGGGTTGCTCGGGGCTCCCATGCGGTGAAAGGTCGCCGCCTTTCTTCGTGCTGGAAGCGGACAGCGATGCCTGAGCGCGGTTGAAATCTCTTCCCGTGGCCTTAAAAATAAACGCCATCCCCTTCTCTTGACTCGTGTCGCGAGCGTGCGATCCGTTAGTAGCTGAAGCGGGGGTTGATGTTCCTGATGAGGTCGACGCCGATTCGCTGGCTTTGAGCAGTGCTTGCTTCTCCTCTGCGGACGAATCCCGGCTGTAGTAACCGTTACTCCCCGACGACCGTCGCTTTCCGTCGCCTAACGCCCTGAATCGCTTCCGAATCTGCTTGCTCAGACGAATCAGCCAGTACAACCCGCGCGGTTTCGCTCCTAGGCGATGATGAGACCTGTGCCTACTACTACTACTAGTAGTAGGAGTTACACGAGGCGTTCGTTTCGACGACACGCCGTGGGATTCACGGACGCGGAAGAAGGAAAATCCCATTCCAAAGCCCGAGGACCGTACTCTATCCGTCGCCCTAACACTTGGATTCCGTGTCTGCAGCCTGCCTTGTCATGACAACTGATAATCAACGAGTCAGCCTGACGGGGAAGCTTGTTGCTGCTCCTGCTCCTGCTGCTGCTTGCTCCTGAGAGCTTCGGGAATTGCTGGCAGAGAAACCAGCCTCTGGGAACTCCTGAATGCCTCCTGTGAGGAGGGGCAGGGACAGCGTGGGGCAAAGCGTGAGCTGGCATGGGTTATCGTTGGGGCTGGTCCCACGCCATTCTTGGTGGCACACACTGCTGATGCTCGTGCATTGGCCCCTTGCTGGCTCACGATCCCTCCGAGTGGTCTTCCTGTGACAAGCTCAAGGCTAGGGGGGGGGAAGGGGAATCCCTTGATTCCATCTCAAGCTGCTGTTGGGTGGTGGCTGCTGTGGGGGGGACTGGAGGGGCAAGTAATGCCGAGCCGCGTGCCTTGGGAATTGGAGACAAAATCGAGGCGTTGCTCCAGGAGCACCGCAACGCAACCTCGCATCTGGGGAGGTCGGAAGGACAAAACAACATACGCGATATAGCATACGCCGTTGCGGTTAGAAGGTTTCCAGCCACCTGAGGAAGTGCATATGTACGATATCTGCCTCATTGCTAAGGTAACTAATGAACATGTGATTATGCTCGCTTGCGATTCCTTCATAACAAAAACCTTCTGCTGCAATACTCTGCAGCCTTGAATAGGTTTGAGCAAGCTCAGCAAATTACTCGCTTTGGGGGGGAGGGGGGGGGAGGGGGGAAATGACAATGTGGTACATATTGTTAGGAAACAGGTCCCAAAAGGTAAAACATGTTGCAGGGCGGTGCAGCACGGTGTGGTGAGGTGATTCAGCACCAGAATGTGGTCCAGCAGTTCAAACACTACAGCTCGATGCTGAACTTGAAAGGAACTTGTAGAAATGTCCCAGAATCGCCCCTGACACCTCCCCCTCATGTGTCCCCTCCCTCCCTCCTCCTTGGTATACAGTAGTACAGCAAATGGCAATCTTCTGTGCTTCAGGTTGTTGCATTTCCTGATTGAATGTGTAGCACAGAGATTTCTTCGTATCTCCCGTCTCGACCGTGATTCTGATACCTGCTTGGACCCAGAGATTAGCGCGTGCTGCGTGCTGCGTGCTGCGTGCTGCGTGCTGCTTGGTAGCGCCTGACACCTTTCCCTACTGCTAATAGGTAGCAGACGATCCGAGACATTTGAGAGAAGAATCGACGGTATCGGAGGTGACTTAGGTTGGAGCGAAACTCAACCGAGATTTGTTGGAGCAAGTACAGGTCTTCCCGGCTTTTCGAGTTCTGAAAGGTTGCCGTGTGTGCGCACTAACTCCGGTCACACAATCGGGTCGCGCCTCTTGGACGATCGCGTTGACCTTTCAGGCGCGTACAGTGATAGGTGCCACCGGCGCGACGGGCGCGACCGGCGGGATTGACGCGATGGGCTACTAAGCTTCTGGGATTTGTTAGTTTAGTAGCATCTAGCAACATCTAGTAGCGTCCTTAGCGACTCCTAGCATATTGTAGCAGGCGATTAGCTGGTCACAACCACACATACAGTCACATTCGCACGTGTCACGTGCTGCAATTCCCAGCATACGCTCGCGGCACGCCGCACCCTGCCATTCTTTCGTTTCGTCCTCCACTTCCTCCACTTCCTCCACTTCCTCCTCTTCCTCTTCCCTCCTCTTCCTTCCTCGTCCTTCCTCTTCGCCGAATCTTCCACGACCGCAATTTATCCGCCATGGCTGCGCTCAGTCCCTCCTCCCCTCCCCGCCCCTCCCTCCCTCGCCTCCTCTCCCTCCTCCCTTCCTCCCTCCCATCCTCCCTCCTCTTCCTCCTCCTCCTCCTCCTCGTCGTCTCCCCGCTCCCCTTCGCGCGCGGCGAGATCTCCGACGCGCTGCTCGAGGCGGACAAGCGCGCGATCGTCCTCTTCGACACGTTCGGGTTCGAATCTAACGGCCACGTGGACATGAACGTGACGTCCGTGGAGGTGCTGCTGCCGGAGAACGGCGCGCCGGCCGACAAGACGCTGATGGGGTTCTTCCTGACCACGGCGGAGGATGAGTTGGAGCTGCAGAACGACTTCCAGGCCGGCCACTGCGTGCTCGCCAACACGCACGTGCACCGCCTCTTCACGCTGCAGGTATGTGCTCTGGGAGTGCGTGCTCTGGCTTTTCACGCTGCACGCGGGTGCTGCGCGTGTGCGTGTGTTGCGTGCTGTGGTTGTGGTGCTGGTGGGGTGGGGTGACCGGAAGGTGGCTTGTACAGGTGACCAAAAGGTGCTCTGAAGGAAGGTGCTCTGAAGGTGCTCTGAAGGTGCTCTGAAGGTGCTCTGTGTGCTCGCCAACGCGCACGTGCACCGCCTGTTCATGCTGCAAGCTCGTGCTCTCGGTGTGGTAGTCGCGACCTGCAGGCTCTTCACGCTGCACGTGTGTCATCTGTCTGAGCGCCCTACGTGCCTTGTGTTGGAGGAATGGGTCTGTTTGTTGTGCCGAATCTCTTGGAGTTGCAAAAGGGAAGCAAGGAATGGGACTGAGGGGGGTATCGGCTGTGCGAACAGGGTATGTAGGTGTGATTACTCCTGTTGTTGGGAGGGCGGCGGCGGGGGCAGGGGTGGTGTTCGTGCCCGAAAGGGTGCCTGATGCACCCTTAGGGGGTGTATAAAGTAAACGGGCAATGCCCGATAAGCTATTTTGACGTCATTCGGCGACGTCCGCGCGACGTCAAATTTGCTTATTCCGAGGGCTACACAAGCACATTGAACAATGACGAAATGTGAAACATGACAGAAACTTTTTTTAGGGTGCCGATACCGAGACGTGATGTGACCAAAAAGGATGGCATAAAATATTGTTGTAGCGTGCGAAAAAGGCGAGAGATTGCACATAGCATTCAATTCTAGACCACACGGCACAGGTGGCTGCACCGAGCGAAAATCCCTCTCTCGCGAGCTGGTTCTTGCTTTCGCTGCATGTTTGGGTTTGTTTTTTCGACCCCTGCCCATGCGCATTGCTTTGGGCAGCGCAAAATGTGCTGGGACGTCAGCTCGGATGCGTCCTATTTTCCGCTGAACACTGACAGTGCGTCTACAGTAGTTGTTACAGGTGGTAACCACACTAAGCGGCCGCTGACGTCCCAGGACGTCACTCTCGGTTTCACTCTATACACCCCCTCACTATGGCACAGGGGATCTCGAGAATCTGCCGTGCTAGGATGGACGAATGCTGTGCAACATCCTGTCGTGCTGTGGGTGGGGCGTCACGTGGTGGCCGTCTGTGTTCAAAACCCTGACTCTATCTCTCTATTCAGCCCAGTCTCGCCCCGCTACTTCCCTTTCCTTCTCATTCGTCCCTTCCTGTCCTCCATCCCCCTTCCTTCTTCCTTTCTCTTCTCCCTTCTCTTCTTCCTTCCCCCCGTCTCTTCACCCTCCGTTTTTCCATTCCCACACCCCCATCTTAAATCCCTTCGGCACCTCCTCTCCCCCTCCCTCCCCCTACACTCCGCCCACTCTCCCTCACCCCACCCCACCCATGCCCACCCACCTCCAGGACGTTTACTCGCAGCAGCAGGGACCAGACAGCCTTTTCACCTTCCGCTACTCGGTCCCCGACGCCCGAGAGTACTCGCTCTTCTTTGCCAACTGCCAGCCGCACGCGCGCGTCTCCCTCAACTGCTCCTTCGCGCTCTACAACGTCGCGCCCGGCGGCCGCATCGACTACCTCCCGGGCGGCAAGACCCAGCTGCCCCTGCTCTACAGCGCCTTCTACCTCGCGTACATGGTGGCCGGCATCATTTGGATCTACTTGTGCCACAAGCACTGGGCGACAACCCACCGGATCCACATCCTCATGGGGGTGCTGGTGCTGCTCAAGGCGTTCACAGTGCTGTCCCAGGCTGGGGAATATGCGTACATCCGGGCGACGGGGGACCCGCAGGGGTGGAACATTGCGTTCTACGTGTTCAGCTTCTTCCGGGGCATCATGCTGTTCACTGTGATTGTGCTGATCGGCACCGGGTGGTCGGTGCTGAAGCCGTACCTCCAGGACAAGGAGAAGAAGGTCATCCTCATCGTCATCCCGCTGCAGGTGAGGGCCAGAGAGGGGGGGAAAGGGGGGGGGGGGGGGGGGGGAGGGAGGAAACGAGGAAGAGGGTAGGGGTGGGGTTGGGGGGCGAATCGAAGTGGGAGGGGAGATAAGGAGTCCGTGCTGGTCCTGGCGAGTGTTTGAAAGATGGTGAGGCTGAACCCATTATGGCCGATTGTTGTGCGGGGGTCCTTTACACATGTCATTTTCATTATCTCGGCAAGCCAATTCCTGCACAAACAGACAGCGAACCCACCCACACATGCCCGTCCACCAATTCTCCTGTTCACCTCGTCCTGTGCAGGTGTTTGCCAACATCGCGACAATCATTCTGGACGAGAGCGGGCCGTCGTCGCAGTCGTGGTTCACGTGGCGGGACATCTTCCACCTGCTGGACATCCTCTGCTGCTGCGCCGTCTTCTTCCCCATCATCTGGTCCATCAAGCACCTCAGGGAGGCTGCTCATTCGGACGGGAAAGCTGCTCGCATCATGGCCAAGCTGCAGCTCTTTAGGCACTTCTACGTGCTCGTGGTGTGTTACATCTACTTCACGCGCATTGTGGTGTACCTTTTGCGGTCCACCATGCCGTATCACTACGCGTGGACGGCGGATCTGGCGGGGGAAGTGGTGACGCTGGTGTTTTACTGCGTTACGGGTTACCAGTTCCGGCCGATGGATGCGAACCCGTACTTCTCAGTGCATGATGACGAGGAGGCGGGCGGAATAGAGATGGATAAGGCTGTGAGCAAACCACTAAAGGCAGGTGACGATGAGGACGATGAGTTTGATCTGTGAGGCATGGTTCAGGATGCAGAATGGAATGGGGGACAGGATGGAGGCTGGTGTGAAGGGAAGCTACCGTAATGGAAGGTTTGGTTGGCATTGCTTTAATTGAAAAATCCATGTACTATGGCTGGTTGTCACACGTGCTCGTGTCAGGCTGTGCCAGTGTGGTGGAATGTACAACAATTGTTGTGCTTGTTGAAATCTTCACTCCATCCCATTTTGTGTTGTGTTCTTGGATGATTGACATTTTGATAACTGTTAACTGCACTTCGTTTGTTCGTGATGCACTTATATTCTACTGGAGGTGGTTATGGAGAGTGCGGGGGCAACGAATGTCATCCGTCGATTCCGCGACGAAGGAATCTTTGCTGATTTCGCTGTGCGCGACTATGCCAAGGCGATTGGGTCCTTTTGACACGTGTCCTCGTGCTGAGTGGCTACCGCTCGCCTTTCCCAAAGCCCAGGGAGTGTTTTTCTGTGCCTCTTGAACGAGGCTCGCTCCACCTTCCGTTTTGAACTGCAATTGGTCAGCAGCTGAATATTCTCGCTCTCGGGCAGCCTGGATTGCCCAAAATTGCACACATTGAGCACTTCCAGCCACAATGCGCGCCGCCGTGGGACCACATTGGCGTCGGGAGTGTCCAGTGAGCAATCAGAGCGCGGTTGTTGGGTGAGGCTGAGCTGGCGAACCACCACGCAAGCGCGGTTGCACTCCTTCGCACCCCCCCCCCCCCCCCCCCCTCTTGATCATTTCCCGTGCCACGCCACGCCACTAACCGCACTCTCACTCCCTCAAGGTTCTCCTCTTGACTGGGCTCAGCCTGACTCATCTCGTCTCCAGTCCGTTTTGATCACCCCCTCTCCTCCCCCTCTCTATCCTCCCCTTGATTGCCCTGCTCACTGCGCCCCCCTCGCTTGAAGGCCCCCTCTCTCTCTTTCCCTCGCCCGCCTCCACCCCCCACACGCCTCCCAACGAGCGTTTATTAGGCCGAGGCTGGTCATTCTGACAGCCAACAATCGGCCAGTTCACCTTTCCGCCTGCTCGGCTTCACGCAGCAGCGGCTGCTGTTCCACCATTCCCCCCACCCAGGTCCTCCCATACTCCTCTCCCCCGCAGCAACCACCACCATCTCCACGAATCGCCTACTTACCTTCCCATCCGATCTCCCTCAAATCGATCTTGACTAGATCGCTCACCGCCTCATACTCGATGGCCTTTTCATCCACCGACAGGAGACACGGCCTCCTCCCCTCGTCGCTCTACTCGACAGCAGCCGCCGCTGCGCTCCGCAGAGCCTCGGCTCAGCCCGAGGTCAGCAGGTCGGTCGAACTGCCCGCCACGTCGGCTCTGGTTCCCGCGAGGAACGGGCTCGACTTGGCCAGGAGAGTGGGCTTCGCTGGGATCAGCGGCAGCAGCACCAGCGCCAGCAGCGGTAGCAGCAGCGTCAGCAGGAGCAGCAGCGGTACCGGTAGCCGGTTCTTCGTGCCAGCGGCCGCAGAAGGCAAGGGGATCGCGATGCACTCGCCGCAGTTCTACGCGGCCTGCACGGCGGGCGGCATCCTCAGCTGCGGGCTCACGCACATGGCGGTGACGCCGCTCGATCTCGTCAAGTGCAACATGCAGGTAAGCGATGGATCGTGATCTTGATTCGATCGATATCTGGATCGATATGTCTGATCCAGTGTTGATCCAAATCGGGTGGTGATACTGATCGGATCGCGATCCCTTTTTCAGCGCATTGAGGAACGTGGATTGGGTTGTGATAGTCTGATCGGACGGTGATCAGATCGTGAAGCTGACTCGGTCATTGTTTGATCCGATCGTTCCGTGGTCTGGACCTCTAATCTCTTTCCTCGTCATCCGATAACGTCTTAATTTATGAAACAATTGAGTCGGCAGCAGGAATCGGACAGATTATTCATAAGTGCGATACCGTGATGGTGACCGGGATCGGGATTGGGATCAAACAACGATGTCGAGTGGCTTCGTGCTCTGGTTCAAGCCGTAATCTTTACGGGATGCCAATGTTGGTTGGTCATCATCCTTCGTAAAGCCGCTGGACCGAACCCAAGAAAGTTAGGAGCTTTCTGTTGTTTCCTTGACCCACTATCTGTGCTGATCAAGCTTAATGTCTGGCCCCTGACCGCGTTACGTCCCTGGTACCCAGATATATGGCTCAGGCGGCCACGATTTCCGGCCTCCCGTTACTTGAACCCTTCCTACTGCGTGCCTTGTGTCCCCCGATCCGTCCCCCGATCCGCTCGTCGATCCGTGGGTTTCAGATCGATCCCGTCAAGTACAAGAGCATCTCGTCGGGCTTCGGCGTTCTGTACCGCGAGCAGGGCTTCCGCGGCTTCTTCCGGGGCTGGGCGCCCACTCTTATTGGGTACAGCGGGCAGGGCGCGTGCAAGTTCGGCTTCTACGAGTATTTCAAGAAGCTCTACAGCGATTTGGCAGGCCCGGAGTTCAGCAACAAGTACCGCACGCTGATCTATCTGGCGGGATCCGCGTCAGCCGAGGTGATTGCTGACCTGGCGCTGTGCCCGTTTGAGGCGGTGAAGGTGCGCGTGCAGACGCAGCCGGGCTTCGCGCGGGGGCTTCTCGACGGGTGGCCCAAGTACATCGCTGCTGAGGGATACGCCGGGTGAGTCACCTCCACATACATGTATATGTCGTATAATGAACTTAGAATGGCTACAAGAGCCGAAAATATGCAGGATATATCCGCGCAAACGTGTTTTCTCACCAAACGGGACGGATTTTTATATTGTTTTTTCGTCGTTAAGCTTTGATTCGAATTGTCGTCGCTTATGTGTGATCCTTCACCTCTTGCCGCTTGCGTCCTGTGCAGGCTGTACAAGGGTATCGGACCGCTATGGGGCCGTCAAATTCCCTGTAAGTCGAGACGAATAAGTCAAGTCTAGCAACGCTGGCTGTGGCATTGCGATGCGTGTCCTTCCCCCTCTTCTCTCCTTCCTCCCCCCCCCCCCCCCCCCCCCCCACCCACCTTCCTTAAACCCTGCCCCCTGATGGTCGTTTTCAGCTGACCACACTACCACGCACTCTCCTATAGCTTTTCCGCGTCTCGTGTTCCAGTCGTGGTAGCAAACGCAGCTTAACGACGTTGCAAGCATCCGTCCAGCCAATCCACCCTCGCTCCTCCCCTTCCCCCCCTCTCCCTCCCCTCCCCCTTCCCTCCCTTACCTTCCTCCAGACACGATGATGAAGTTCGCGTGCTTTGAGAAGACGGTGGAGACGCTGTACAAGTACGTGGTGCCGTACCCCAAGGACGAGTGCTCCAAGCGCACGCAGCTGGGCGTCAGCTTCGCCGCGGGGTACATTGCTGGAGTCTTCTGCGCGGTCGTCTCGCACCCCGCTGACAACCTCGTGTCGTTCCTCAACAACGCCAAGGGCGCCACTGTTGCCCAGGTACTGAGTTGGAGAGTCTCGTTTTTACCTCCAGATGGATTCTTCCTTCAATTTCCATAACGCGTTATTTGTTGTGCCAGCTTAAATACTAGCCCAAGTAGGTCAAGGTCAGCCCTGCACCGACTGCTGATGGCTCCCTCCTCACGACTACCTACTTCTGCCCTTGCCTTGTGCGTTCTCGTGTGCTCCCCTGGCCAAACAGGCGGTGGAGAAGATGGGCATCGTGGCTCTGTGCACTCGCGGTCTGCCCCTGCGCATTGTGATGGTGGGCACGCTCACAGGGCTGCAATGGGGCATCTACGACGCCTTCAAGGTCTTCGTTGGCCTGTAAGTTTCCCTTTCCTCCCTTCCCCCCCCCCCCCCCCTCGCCCTCTTACCGTCTCTGTAGGCATGTATGCACCTCGTCCCGTGCTTGTAGGGTTCTGCTACTAGCTATGCTTGTGGTTGAGCGTGGTTGGTTGTTATTGAGTTGTTTTAATTTATTGTGGTTGTGTTATGCAGGCCAACCACGGGGCATGTGGAGAAGAAGGTCGAGAAGACGGACTAAATGTAGCATGTTGTTTCTGGCTGCTGGTTTCTCAACTTGGAAATGCGTTGGTTTGGGAGATGGTGACACCCTGTGTTGTGAGCCGTGTTTGTTTCTACTGTGTCCAGCCCTCACCTAATATGTACTGCAAAGATTATCTTTCGTATCTTCAACTACACCACCCTTCAGTATGCGATTACCAAGTCGTGTGGTTCACCGCACGTTGTGATGGCCAAGATATTGCTATAAAGAGGGACATTAGCTGAAGCTGGACCTAACCAGAAGGGTGTCCTCTTGTCTTGAGTCTCTCTCAAGAAGTTAACTTGTAACGATGCTGAAGAACACTAAATACAGGTACGTCTATTTTATTTACTGCGCTACACCGCATCAAACCTCGAATGCTGCCAGTCTGGTTGAATCTGAGCCACGGGCGGGATCCTCGCGCACCGCACTGCCGTTGCTTTCGCGCTCAGCTTTGGCCCCGTCCCAAGCGATCATCCGAACCCCATGCCTGACCAGAGCACGGAGCGCGCGTTTTCCCGAAATCGCAGGCGTCGGTTCGGGACAGTTGGTGCCATCGATTCCGAACCGAAACAGTGGGTGGGGCCCTCGAGGCAGCAGGAAGGCTTCCAAACCAAACCAGATCAGAACCGTTGTGTGTGCCGAATCGCACTTTTGAACCTCGGGAAATTCGCATCACAGCCACAAGGCAGTGCGACACACGGGGCTTTCTCGGCATTCCCCATCACTCCACTTGAGCATTCGTCAGTCTCTTGGGAATCTGCTCTGTAGGTCTGAATTTCGGGCGAGCGGCCCAGGGATTCCTTGTCCGTCCCATCAATTCCTTCCGCCTTCACGATTGCTCCCTCTCTTGAGAACCGACTCCGCGTGGTTAGTCGTCCGCCTTGTGTCATCCATCACCTTCCGCTTCCACGCCTCGACCTTTTTCATCCCCTTTCCGACTCAAGCAATTGCCAGTCAGGGCGCATCAGCGTTCGCTGCTGAGCGCTTCCTACCCACGGAGTGAAACGACAAACGAGGACGAAGAGCAGCAAGTCTCCGTCTGCATGTATTCCTTGTCATCGCCAGCTGGGCTCGTGTAGTCGCGCTTGCGGTTTTCGTGAAGTTTCGTTAAGTTTCGTTCAGTTTCGTTCAGATCAGCCTGAACTGAGCCATGGGTCCCCGCGCGGCTAATCAGCCCAGCAACACCATAGCGGTCGCGACCGTGCTAATCCTTATCGGAACATGGCTTCTAACCAGACCAGGGAGCGACAAGGTGAGCTGTGCAGAAAACTTGTTGCCACCTGGAATTCCCAATCTCAAATGCTAAAACCTTCGCGTTAATATTTTCTTTGACTTCTCAATCTTCCTTTCTTTTCTCTCAATTCATTTCCCCTCGCCTCCCGCATATCCCTCTCCTTCCCTTCATCCCCTTATTCCTCGTACTCCCCCATTCCCCCCCCTCTCCCCGCGCCTCCTCATCCGCAGACCTCCCGCTCCCCCGACTCGGCGGGCGCGGTGACGGGCAGCATGCTGCTCCCCGCGATCCCCGACTCGTTCCCGCTGTGCGACGCGGTGCGCGACGACTACATCCCGTGCCTCGACAACACCAAGGCGATTAAGAAGCTGCGCACCACGAAGCAGTACCAGCACCGCGAGCGGCACTGCCCCAAACCGCAGGAGATGCCGCGCTGCGTCGTGCCCATGCCCGACGGGTACAAGCCGCACGTGCCATGGCCCGAGAGCCGCGACCAGGTGAGACGCGCGCACGAGGGGAGATGGGCGAATGGGGAAAGGGTAACGGGGGAGGAGGGAAGAGAGTGGGGACGGGTGGGAGGGACCGGGTGGCTAGCAGTTCAGAGGGGAAGGGAAGGGGGAACGTCTTTCCGCCACGAGCTCGTGAACGAAAGGTGCTTCCTGATGTGTGGGTCCGTTACTGATTCTGAATTGCCCGGATCTCCTGCCCATATCCCGCCTATCAACGCCTATCCGCGCCCATCCACGCTCATCCACACCCATCCACACCCATCCACCCCATCCACACCCATCTCCCACCCATCCACGTACGTCCCCTCGTCGCAGATCTGGTTCAACAACGTGCCGCGCACGTCCCTAGCCAACTACAAGGCCGACCAGAACTGGCTCAAAGTCCAATCGGACCGCTTCATCTTCCCCGGCGGCGGCACGCAGTTTAAGTACGGCGCCGCGACGTACATCGCGTGGCTGGAGCAGGTTCTCCCCGAGCTCGCGTGGGGCCGCCACGTGCAGGTCGCGCTCGACATGGGCTGCGGCGTCGCGAGCTTCGGCGCGTACCTGGACGCGATGAGCGTTAAGGTGCTGTCCGTGGCGCCCAAGGACGAGCACGAGGCGCAGGTGCAATTCGCGCTGGAGCGCGGCGTCCCCGCGCTGGTCGGCGTCATGGGCACGCTGCGCCAGCCGTTCCCCGCGAACTCGTTCGACGCCGTGCACTGCGCGCGGTGCCGCGTGCCGTGGCACGCCAACGGCGGGATGCTTCTGCTCGAGCTTAACCGCCTTATCCGCCCCGGGGGGTATTTCATCTGGTCTGCCACGCCCGTGTGCCTCGACTGCAAGGCGTTCGAGCCGGACGACCGGCAGGTGTGGGCGACGATGGAGGAGCTTACAGCGCGTATGTGCTGGACGCTGCGCGCCAAGCGCGTGAACTCGACGTTCGGGATAGGAGTGGCAGTGTGGCAGAAGCCCACGGACAACCGGTGCTACCGCCACCGCCCTAGCAACTCGTCGCTTGCGCCGCTGTGCTCTATCGCGGACGAGCCCGACGCTGCGTGGTACGTCTTTTTGAGGCACCTCACAAATAGACTCACCACGCTGCGCCGCTGTGCTCGATCGCTGACGAGCCCGACGCTGCGTAATACGTATCTCTTATTGTTCCTGGTAACTAACTCCTGGTTGTTCATCGTCGTTAGCTCGCGTCGTCGTATCGCCTATGTCGCTTGTTCGTTCCTCCAGCACGCAAAACCCTTCGTTCCTCCCTCCCATTCCGGTCCACCCAGTACGAGGCAGGCCCCGTGCCAGCACGCGTAGATCAAATGTACGGTCGTTGTTGCTCGTTCGTCAGCCATTTTCCCCCTCTATCCTCCTGCTCTCGTGCACAAACTTGTCTGCTGCCCTCCCGCTTTTCCGCCCTCCCACTTGTCTACCCTCCGTCGTCTACCCTCCCCCCCTTCCGCCCTCCCAGGTACGTGCCCATGCAGTCGTGCATGCACCGCGTGCCCATGGACCGCGACTCGCAGCACGGCTCGCAGTGGCCCGCGGACGGCGCGGAGCGGCTCACCGCGGAGCCCGTGTGGCTGGACGGCGCGGCGGAAGCGATGGAGAGCCGCACGGTGGCGGAGGAGGAGGAGGTGTGGGAGGAGTTTAACGAGGCCAGCGCGAGCGGCAGCAGTGGCAG
The DNA here is from genome assembly GCA_027943415.1 of Closterium sp. NIES-67. Classification (NCBI taxonomy): domain Eukaryota; kingdom Viridiplantae; phylum Streptophyta; class Zygnematophyceae; order Desmidiales; family Closteriaceae; genus Closterium; species Closterium sp. NIES-67. Next base: position 7,876 of record BQMB01000132.1, on the reverse strand, counting down.
CAGCGGTGGTGGCAGTAGCAGCTTCATTTTCAGCAGCAGTAGTAGCAGCAGTGAGAGCAGGGGCGTGGATGAGAGGCTACAGCTGCGGCTACAGCTGCAGCAGGAGAGGATTGGCGGCGGGGATGGGGAGTGGGATGGGGGTAGGAGGAGGGGCGCGGGAGATGGGTATGGGTACGGGGGGTATGGGGGGTTTGAGAATGATACGGAGAGGTGGCAGCGGGTGCAGCGGACGTATGAGCGGCGGATGGGGTTCGACTGGAGCACGATTCGCAATGTGATGGACATGGATGCTCGCATGGGAGGGTACGTGTGGGCCATGGGTGGGCCATGGGTGGGCCATGGGTGGGCCCCCCTGGTGGGCCAGGGTGTGCATGGTGGTGCATCAGTATGCGTTCATGCGTCCTCCTGTGTATTCCATGTTTCGCTCGTCCCTCCTCATTCATCCATCCATGTCTCATTCCCCAACGCCTAAGGTGCTCCACACCCCACCGCCCAACACCCCACGCCACGCCCCATTCCCATCCCCCCCATCCCCGCTAACTCCAGGTGGGGAGCAGCGCTAGCAGGCACGGGCAAGCCCCTATGGACACTCAACGTGGTGCCCACGTCGCGCCCGGACACTCTTCCCGCGGTGTTTGAGCGCGGGCTGCTGGGCGTATACCACGACTGGTGCGAGTCGTTCTCCACGTACCCGCGCACGTACGACCTGCTGCACGCGGACCACCTGCTCTCCCACCTCAACAAGAACCACCGCCGCGGGTAAGCTGATAAGTCCTCGTATCCTGAGAAGGAAGTACGTGTAAGCTTGATGAGCCTCTAGTAAGCCTGGTCCGCCCTCCTAAGCCTGATAATAAGTGTAGATTTTGTTTGCATGGTGTGACTACCACCCGCCCCACAACCTGCTGCATCCATGCATACCAATTCCGCTTATCCGCCCAAGCTGCCTGGGACTCTGCATCAACGCAGAGGTCACCTGCCCCTCTGCCTCTCCTTATGCCCCTAACCTCCTCTCCTACTCCGCTGCATCCCTCTCCCCAAACCCCAGGTGTGACATTGTGGATGTGATGCTGGAGATGGATCGCATGCTGCGGCCCATGGGGTATGCCATTATCAGAGAGACCAACGCCACAGCCGCTGTGGTGGAAACAGTGGCAGAGGCACTACATTGGGAGGCAGTTGACAGTTACAAGCGTAACACTGACGATACTGTCCTCGCGTTTCAAAAAACCATGTGGAGGCCTGTGCTACAGGCCAGGGAGGAGTGAGACCGGCTTGGGAGGAGCTAGACCGGTTTGGGAGGCCCATGTTAGGTTAGAGCTGACAGTGAAGCAGGGTGTCTGTGAATGTGGGGTTTACAGCTAACATGATGTTAGATGTCGCTATGAATCCATTACACTCGGAGGTGAAGCAATAAATACATGAGCATCCCGGTCAGGCGAGGACCTTGGCACGAGATTAACCAAATCCACTGCTTGTGCCAGGTACGTTCGCTGCCCAGGTGTTATGATAATCCCCGCATAGGAGTCGAGTAATGCAATAGAGGTAGTGATTAAAGTGTCTCGAGTACAAATAAAATACAGGGCTAAATAAAAGCACAGCTAGCTTAGCAAGGGAGCCTCGAGGAGGGCCATGAAAAACACGCGAGTTGGTTTGGGCGCCTCAGGGCTCGGAAGTGTCGGTGACTCAGCGTGTAGGCTTGGGAGCCTCGAACGTAGTTCGTGACCTGGGTTGTAGGGCTGTACTCGATATTTGCGAGGCTTGCTAAGGAAAAAGGGTTTGCCTTGCACCTTCTATCAGAAAGAAAAATGATTGAACTAGAATGTGTGTGTACAAGGATATATAGACTAGGGTGTAGTACCCTCTAAGGCACAATCCAGTATAGTCTACAGTAACTATCAAACAGTGAAATTGATGAATTGAGAGAGAGAGTACACAAACATATATCTAACTGTTGTACTCTCTAGAAGATGACCCTATACAGTCTATACAAGCATGATAACTAAACATGTTTGACACACCCCCTGGACTGCATAGGGGAATGTTCTAGACAAGCAGCTCAGGGTGGCACTACTAGTCCAACCTCTGAGACAAGGGTCTAAAAGACCAGTCAGAAGGAGTACAGGCAAGGCAAGAACTAGTACAGGGCGGCACTACTAGTCCAACCACTGTAAGAGGACACAAGTCCAGTCTGAGTGTACACACAGATATATAGGACAGTACAGAGTCAAGGCCCGAGTAAGTGAGAGACTACAGGAACCAGACCAAGCTGCACACAGTGCCGCTGATGATCTTTAGGCGCAAGCGCCTTCGTAAAGATATCAGCTGTGTTGGCACCGGAGGCTAAGTGTACTACGCGAGCCTGGCGACGCTGCTGTAGCTCACGCAGGAGGAAGTACCGCAGCTGGATGTGCTTCGCTCTGCCCTCGAGTCGAGGCTCCTGACACAGGAGAATCATGGCCCTGTTGTCAGCGTACAGGACCGGGGCAGAGCTAGGCCGCTCACCTAAGTCAGTGAGCAAGAAGGTCAGCCAGCGGAGCTCCTGTGCCGCCATGGCACCGGCGTAGATCTCGGCCTCACAGCTGGACTGGGCAACAGACGAAGAGCGGGTAGCTCTCCACGAGACAGCACCTGAACCAAGGCTAAAGCAGTAGCCCTGGGAAGACCTGAGCGTCTCGGCGTCGTCTGCCCAAGAAGCGTCTGTGTGTCCAGTAAGGACCACTGGCCTGCGTCCGCCTAGCACTAACCCATGCCCGATGTACTTGCAAGATAACGCAAAACCCTCTTAGCGGCAGACCAGTGCTGAGGTCGGTGCCTGCCTGTGGCCACGAAACGAGCCAGGATGCTGAGAGGGTATGCGAGATCTGGGCGAGTGCAAGTCATCAGGTACATGAGGCAACCCACTAGCTCAGCGTAAGGACCACTGGGATCTACCGACTCCTCAGGAACTGGAGCGGAGAGTCTGTGGTCCAGAGGAAGAGGGGTGGGCTGTGCGGAGGAGAACTGAAGGCCGAACCTCTGAAGGACCTGGCGCACCAAGTGTGACTGAGTCAGGGTGATGGTGCGCGCGGCTCTGTCCCTGGAGATCTGCAAGCCAAGGTAACGGCGCAGCTCTCCAAGGTCAGTGCAGGTGTGTCTCTTCAGCAGCTCTGCCTTCACGGAGGCCAGTGCGTCCCTGTCAGCAGTGGCAAAGACCAGGTCGTCTACGTAGACGAGGATGTAGAACGGAGTCGAGCCAGCACGAACGAAGAGCGAGGGGTCTGCAGAGGACGGAAAGAACTGCAGGTCAGCAAGGGTAGCACGCAAAGTGTCGTGCCACTCACGAGGCGCCTGGCGCAGGCCGTAGACTGGCCGCCGCAGAAGCCACTGGGTCCCAGGGGGGAAGGTGCCAGTAAAGCCCTGAGGGCGACGCAGGTAGACCTGCTCGTGAAGGCTGCCCTGAAGAAAGGCAGTGGAGAAGTCGAGGGAGTGAAGCTCGTAGTCACGCTGAGCCGCTACGTGTAGCAGCACCCGAAGAGTAGTCATCTTCGGGGTAGGAGCGAAAGTCTGAAAGAAGTCCACCCCCTCGCGCTGACTGAAGCCTCTAGCCACGTAGCGCGCCTTGAACACAGGCGGCTCTCCAGGAGGGCGCTTCACCTTGAAGAGCCAGCGGCCATCGACCACGTTCACCCCAGGTGGGGGAACTGCGTCGACGAAGGCGCCGGTGGATCTCCAAGATGCCATCTCCTGCTCCATGGCAGCTATCCACTGCGAGGCCCAGGGTCCCGAAACCGCCTCAGCGTAAGTACGAGGGGTCGGGATGTCGAAAGCGTCTGGGTCACCCTCAGGGACTAGCAGCATGGAACAGAGATGGGGAGCAGCCTCGGACAGGAAAGCAAGCTCAAACTGGCGGTCCTCCAGGACGTCACTGCCGAGGGCAGGAGCACCCCCGACAGACGGAGGACAGGCAGGGTCGGAGACCAGAGCGGTAGCGTAGTCAAGGCGGCGGGTAGAGGCGAAGTCAGCGACCGCAGCGACGAGGGCGTCAAGACTCGACACGGGAACAGACGGGTCGGTAACGAGAGAGGCAAGGACCCGAGGAACAAGAGGACGAGCGGCACGAAAGGAGTCGGACAGAGGAGGAGACGCAACGACAAGAGAAGACGGAGGAGGAGACGGGAGGAGGGGAGGTCGAGACGCGTGGGAACGGAGCAACATAGGGTGAGAGCGCGGGACAGGGGAGACAGGACGAGCACGAGAGGGGCGGCGAGACCAGACGTGTGAGGGCGGCGTCGGGTCAGGAGACAGAGGAGGGGACACAGGAGGGGAACGAGGGGGAAGACGAGCCGGGGACGAGTCCGGCAGAGGGAACACGGGGCCGTAGACGGGAAGAGGGGGAGACGGCAGGAGAGGAACAGGCGCAGGGTCAGGAGACGGAAGGCCGAGCAGACGGAGGGCGGACACAGGCGGGGACTGCTGCTGCGGCGACACAACACCAACACCAGGGCCACAAGCTGCGCGACGGCTACCTCCCGAACCCTCCACACCTGCACCCCCAGAAGGGACACCCCCAGAGTCCACAAACGGCGGCAGCGACGACAGCGGCGGCGGCGGCGGCGGCTGCAGCGACGGCTGCGACGGCGGCGGCGGCGGAGACGACGGCTGCAACGGCGGCGGCGGTGGAGACGACGGCTGCAGCAGCTGCGGCGACGGCGGCTGCGGAGGCGGTGGAGGAGGAGACACCGGGGGAGGGACAGACGGCGAGGACTGCGCCGGAGGACTACCAGAGTCAGAAGACTCGTCGACCGGGACGACCGACGGGAGGGGGGTGACGTGAGACACACCAGAGGGGGCCGGACGGGGGGGCGGGGGGGGGGGAGGGGCAGGGACCACCAGGGAGGGAGGAACCAGGAAAAGGGGGGGAGTAACCGAGGGACCACGGTGGGGAAAGCGGCGGTAGAAGGAGACGGACTCGTCAAAGGTGACGTCGCGAGAGTGAAAGAAGCGGTGAGACGGCGGGTGGTAGAAGTGCCAGTCGGACGCGTCAAGGGGGAAACCGAGGAAGACGCAGGGGAGGGTGCGGGCAGTGAGCTTGTCCGTGCCAGAGGCACGAACGTGAGCAAGGCAGCCCCAGACGCGGAACGCAGACGCGTCACCAGGGGACCCGGTCCACAGAAGGGTCGGCGAAACCTGCGGCCGCTGGGGGTGCGGCCACAGGTTAAGCTGGTGAGCGGCGTAGCGCACGGCGAACGGCCACAGAAAATGGGGTGCACCGGCGTGGATCATGGAGGTGCGAGCCACCTCCATGACCAAACCGATGCGTCGCTCAGCGACCCCATTCTGCTGCGGGGAGTCCGGCAGGGTAAACGTCTGGGTGATGCCCTCCGCACGACAGAAGCGACCAAGGACACCTGAGGCAAACTCGCCACCCCGGTCGGAGTGAAGGCGCAAGGCAGGGAGACCGCGGTGGACACGAGCAGAGACAAGCCAGGGGATGAGAACGTCAGGCACGTCGGCCTTCCGCTCCCAGGGGGAAGACGGTGGTGTAGCGCGTGAAGTCGTCGACAAGCACTAGGAAGAAGCGCTCGCGACGCGGCCCATGGACCGGGGCTGGGCCCCAGACGTCCATGTGCAGAGTCTGCAGTGGTGCGGTGGTAGGGGGAAAAGAGGAGGAGTGAGGGGCACGGCGGAGCCGGCCCTCGACACAAGGCGTGCACGGTGGGGCGGGGGAGGAGGGAAACTCGGGGAACGAACCGGGGAGACCAAGGACGAGACCGTGCTGGGACATGTGACGCAGACGTGGGAGTGCAGGGTGACCAAGGCGGTGGTGCCAAAGGAGAGTCGGGTGAGTGAGGGACCGACAGGAGCACGCGGCTGCAACCTGGGTGGACGCAACTACCGGGGGGGAAGACCCAGCCGGGGACGGCGCGGTGTCAAGTGTGAACAGGCCGGACACCGGGTCCCGGGGGAAAGTGGTAAGGGGGGCACCAGTGGCGGCCTCGGTACAGACAGCATACCGCTCGTGACCAGGGAACGTAGTGGTGACGCCAAGGTCCTGGAGGCAGCCGACACCAACTAGGTTCCTGGAGAACGAGGGGATATGCAGACCTGTGAGAGTGCCCGAAGGAACCGCCGGACAGGGAAGGGAGGTGGAACTGCGGGCAACGACGGGACCACCGGAGGGGTCAGCAAGAGTAACTGCAGCGGGAACAGGCAGCGGCGTCAGCGTCGTGGAGTCGCGGAAGAAACACCGGGAGGCGCCAGAGTCCAAGGTGAAGGAAAGCGCAGCAGTCGCGCGAGGCAGCAGTGAAGCGGTGGAAGCACCAAGGCTAAGCAAAGCAGGAGATCCTACGCCTGACGCAGCAGGGGAGTCTACGCTAGGCACCGCTACACTAGGCAACACGGGGTAATAAGAGGGAAGCACACTAGAGTCATCAGCATACATCACATGCAAGGCCGCTACAATGGCATCCATGTCCAAGTCAAAAATCCTAATGCTACGCCTAAGCAAGCTGTGCCAGTCCGGGAGGTCGGGCGCCGGGCCAAAGCGCTGGCGGAACAGGTCGTCCAGGCGACGAAAACAGCGAGGAGTAGAATGACCGATATTACCGCAAACGAAGCCGCGGCGAGGACCGGTCTGGATCTGGTACTGACAGGGCCCGCCTCCAGAACCACCACCCGGTGCACCACCACGCGCACGACCACCACCAGCTCCAGGCCACCCAGGTGGGAGAGTACTCGCCTGCCTCGTCTGCGGCGGCTGCTGCGGCTGCTGCGAAGGCTGCGGCTGCGGCGACTGCTGCTGCTGCGGCTGCTGCAACTGTGGAGGCAGCGGGGCAGCTGGACCGGGCAGGGTCCCCACGTCCGCACCGGCGCGGACGACCCGCCTCCACCACTACCCCACCGCACCCCCGCCGCCTCCGCCGCTCCCAACCTTGGGGCGGCGGCCCTTCGCCGAGCGGGACTGCACTGCAGCAGCAGTCTCAGCCACAGCGACAGAGCCGTCGGAGAAGGTACACTGAGCGGGGGCACAACCCTGAAAGATAGGGACCGGTACTGTACCGCTCGCCAGGGCTATGGAGCGGTGACGAGTCTCTATGGCAGTCAGGGTGTCAACAAAGTCGGTGAGGGTGAGAGCAGCAGGGTGGATGCTAAGGAACTGGTCGCGGCGGCGGCAAGGCGGTCAGGTAGGCGGGTGGCAAGGAGGTAGAGGGTAGAGGTCATGGGAGGCTGGTGGACTCTAAGCTGAGCATCAGTGCAGGCAGCGCGCCAGGCCTCATCTATCGAGCGCAGGTGGGCAGCGAGGTCAGAGACAGTGGGGAAAGACGCCAGGTCAGGAAAGAGCAGGGGAAGGATCAGGCGACCCACTGAGGCAGCAGGAGGGGTAGAATAGCGCTTGATGACAGCGTCGAGGTAGGCCTGGGCGGTAGGAATGGTTCTAAAGCGAGGGCGCTCAGTGGGGGGGAGGGCATTGCTAATGGCGAGCTGAGCAAGGGCATCGCGGGAAAGCCAGACAGAGCGGGCAAGGGCAGCAGCGGCAGTGGACTCGCGCTCAGCGGGCGTGGGATCAGCGGGCAGCACAGCAGGGGGGTCAGGGCAGGGGAGCATACCGTCTAGGTGTGCAGAAAGCGGGTGGCCGTCCTGCCGCTGGCCAGTGAGGTGGCGGCGAAGGTCAACCAACCACGCCTCGAACTCCAGAGGCTGACCCTCAACATCAAAACGAAGCTCAGCAGCCATGAGGGGCAGTGGAGGACAGTGCAGTGCGGTGCAGTGCGATGCAGTGCGGTGCAGTGCGGTGCAGTGCGGTCCAGTGCGGTGCAGTGCGATGCAGTGCGGTGCAGTGCGGTCCAGTGCGGTGCAGTGCGGTCAGTGCGATCCAGTGAGGTGCAATGCGATGCAA
>BQMB01000131.1:0-88758 GCA_027943415.1 Closterium sp. NIES-67 | reverse complement strand
GGATCCGCGTAGTAGCCAAGGTATGATCGTACCACGTGCAGTCCTGTCCGCGGTCCGCTTCCCACTCCTCCCCCGATGCAGCTCCCCTCTTTATAGTCACATCCGCGGTCGTGCCCGCAAGAGGCTCGCCATCTCGCTGGGGCGGAATGGACGCCCATACGTAGTCGCGCTCCGTGGCGTCCTATGCAGAGAGCGGCCCTCCGCAGAGCGGCGCGACATCGCCGCCCGGGCGGTTCGGAGAAGAATCCTCCTTTCTTTTTCCCACTGCCCCCTCCCGGGCACGGGAGCAGGCAGAAATGGGTACGACACGAGGACTTCCCGGGAGGTCACCCTGCCCAGTACTGCTCTCGCCACTGGCGCTTAGCTGCGGAGTTCTGATGGGATCCGGCGTAGTAGCCAAGGTATGATCGTACCACGTGCAGTCCTGTCCGCGGTCCGCTTCCCACTCCTCCCCGAGGCAGCTCCCCTCTTTATAGTCACATCCGCGAACGTGCCCGCAAGAGGCTCGCCATCTCGCTGGGGGCGGAATGGACGCCCATACGTAGTCGCGCTCCGTGGCGTCCTATGCAGAGAGCGGCCCTCCGCAGAGCGGCGCGACATCGCCGCCCGGGCGGTTCGGAGAAGAATCCTCCTTTCTTTTTCCCACTGCCCCCTCCCGGGCACGGGAGCAGGCAGAAATGGGTACGACACGAGGACTTCCCGGGAGGTCACCCTGCCCAGTACTGCTCTCGCCCACTGGCGCTACGCTGCGGAGTTCTGATGGGATCCGGCGTAGTAGCCAAGGTATGATCGTACCACGTGCAGTCCTGTCCGCGGTCCGCTTCCCACTCCTCCCCCGAGGCAGCTCCCCTCTTTATAGTCACATCCGCGTCGTGCCCGCAAGAGGCTCGCCATCTCGCTGGGGGCGGAATGGACGCCCATACGTAGTCGCGCTCCGTGGCGTCCTATGCAGAGAGCGGCCCTCCGCAGAGCGGCGCGACATCGCCGCCCGGGCGGTTCGGAGAAGAATCCTCCTTTCTTTTTCCCACTGCCCCCTCCCGGGCACGGGAGCAGGCAGAAATGGGTACGACACGAGGACTTCCCGGGAGGTCACCCTGCCCAGTACTGCTCTCGCCCACTGGCGCTACGCTGCGGAGTTCTGATGGGATCCGGCGTAGTAGCCAAGGTATGATCGTACCACGTGCAGTCCTGTCCGCGGTCCGCTTCCCACTCCTCCCCCGAGGCAGCTCCCCTCTTTATAGTCACATCCGCGGTCGTGCCCGCAAGAGGCTCGCCATCTCGCTGGGGGCGGAATGGACGCCCATACGTAGTCGCGCTCCGTGGCGTCCTATGCAGAGAGCGGCCCTCCGCAGAGCGGCGCGACATCGCCGCCCGGGCGGTTCGGAGAAGAATCCTCCTTTCTTTTTCCCACTGCCCCCTCCCGGGCACGGGAGCAGGCAGAAATGGGTACGACACGAGGACTTCCCGGGAGGTCACCCTGCCCAGTACTGCTCTCGCCCACTGGCGCTACGCTGCGGAGTTCTGATGGGATCCGGCGTAGTAGCCAAGGTATGATCGTACCACGTGCAGTCCTGTCCGCGGTCCGCTTCCCACTCCTCCCCCGAGGCAGCTCCCCTCTTTATAGTCACATCCGCGGTCGTGCCCGCAAGAGGCTCGCCATCTCGCTGGGGGCGGAATGGACGCCCATACGTAGTCGCGCTCCGTGGCGTCCTATGCAGAGAGCGGCCCTCCGCAGAGCGGCGCGACATCGCCGCCCGGGCGGTTCGGAGAAGAATCCTCCTTTCTTTTTCCCACTGCCCCCTCCCGGGCACGGGAGCAGGCAGAAATGGGTACGACACGAGGACTTCCCGGGAGGTCACCCTGCCCAGTACTGCTCTCGCCCACTGGCGCTACGCTGCGGAGTTCTGATGGGATCCGGCGTAGTAGCCAAGGTATGATCGTACCACGTGCAGTCCTGTCCGCGGTCCGCTTCCCACTCCTCCCCCGAGGCAGCTCCCCTCTTTATAGTCACATCCGCGGTCGTGCCCGCAAGAGGCTCGCCATCTCGCTGGGGGCGGAATGGACGCCCATACGTAGTCGCGCTCCGTGGCGTCCTATGCAGAGAGCGGCCCTCCGCAGAGCGGCGCGACATCGCCGCCCGGGCGGTTCGGAGAAGAATCCTCCTTTCTTTTTCCCACTGCCCCCTCCCGGGCACGGGAGCAGGCAGAAATGGGTACGACACGAGGACTTCCCGGGAGGTCACCCTGCCCAGTACTGCTCTCGCCCACTGGCGCTACGCTGCGGAGTTCTGATGGGATCCGGCGTAGTAGCCAAGGTATGATCGTACCACGTGCAGTCCTGTCCGCGGTCCGCTTCCCACTCCTCCCCCGAGGCAGCTCCCCTCTTTATAGTCACATCCGCGAACGTGCCCGCAAGAGGCTCGCCATCTCGCTGGGGGCGGAATGGACGCCCATACGTAGTCGCGCTCCGTGGCGTCCTATGCAGAGAGCGGCCCTCCGCAGAGCGGCGCGACATCGCCGCCCGGGCGGTTCGGAGAAGAATCCTCCTTTCTTTTTCCCACTGCCCCCTCCCGGGCACGGGAGCAGGCAGAAATGGGTACGACACGAGGACTTCCCGGGAGGTCACCCTGCCCAGTACTGCTCTCGCCCACTGGCGCTACGCTGCGGAGTTCTGATGGGATCCGGCGTAGTAGCCAAGGTATGATCGTACCACGTGCAGTCCTGTCCGCGGTCCGCTTCCCACTCCTCCCCCGAGGCAGCTCCCCTCTTTATAGTCACATCCGCGCGTGCCCGCAAGAGGCTCGCCATCTCGCTGGGGGCGGAATGGACGCCCATACGTAGTCGCGCTCCGTGGCGTCCTATGCAGAGAGCGGCCCTCCGCAGAGCGGCGCGACATCGCCGCCCGGGCGGTTCGGAGAAGAATCCTCCTTTCTTTTTCCCACTGCCCCCTCCCGGGCACGGGAGCAGGCAGAAATGGGTACGACACGAGGACTTCCCGGGAGGTCACCCTGCCCAGTACTGCTCTCGCCCACTGGCGCTACGCTGCGGAGTTCTGATGGGATCCGGCGTAGTAGCCAAGGTATGATCGTACCACGTGCAGTCCTGTCCGCGGTCCGCTTCCCACTCCTCCCCCGAGGCAGCTCCCCTCTTTATAGTCACATCCGCGCGTGCCCGCAAGAGGCTCGCCATCTCGCTGGGGCGGAATGGACGCCCATACGTAGTCGCGCTCCGTGGCGTCCTATGCAGAGAGCGGCCCTCCGCAGAGCGGCGCGACATCGCCGCCCGGGCGGTTCGGAGAAGAATCCTCCTTTCTTTTTCCCACTGCCCCCTCCCGGGCACGGGAGCAGGCAGAAATGGGTACGACACGAGGACTTCCCGGGAGGTCACCCTGCCCAGTACTGCTCTCGCCCACTGGCGCTACGCTGCGGAGTTCTGATGGGATCCGGCGTAGTAGCCAAGGTATGATCGTACCACGTGCAGTCCTGTCCGCGGTCCGCTTCCCACTCCTCCCCCGAGGCAGCTCCCCTCTTTATAGTCACATCCGCGGTCGTGCCCGCAAGAGGCTCGCCATCTCGCTGGGGGCGGAATGGACGCCCATACGTAGTCGCGCTCCGTGGCGTCCTATGCAGAGAGCGGCCCTCCGCAGAGCGGCGCGACATCGCCGCCCGGGCGGTTCGGAGAAGAATCCTCCTTTCTTTTTCCCACTGCCCCCTCCCGGGCACGGGAGCAGGCAGAAATGGGTACGACACGAGGACTTCCCGGGAGGTCACCCTGCCCAGTACTGCTCTCGCCCACTGGCGCTTAGCTGCGGAGTTCTGATGGGATCCGGCGTAGTAGCCAAGGTATGATCGTACCACGTGCAGTCCTGTCCGCGGTCCGCTTCCCACTCCTCCCCCGAGGCAGCTCCCCTCTTTATAGTCACATCCGCGAACGTGCCCGCAAGAGGCTCGCCATCTCGCTGGGGGCGGAATGGACGCCCATACGTAGTCGCGCTCCGTGGCGTCCTATGCAGAGAGCGGCCCTCCGCAGAGCGGCGCGACATCGCCGCCCGGGCGGTTCGGAGAAGAATCCTCCTTTCTTTTTCCCACTGCCCCCTCCCGGGCACGGGAGCAGGCAGAAGTGGGAACGACACGAGGACTTCCCGGGAGGTCACCCTGCCCAGTACTGCTCTCGCCCACTGGCGCTACGCTGCGGAGTTCTGATGGGATCCGGCGTAGTAGCCAAGGTATGATCGTACCACGTGCAGTCCTGTCCGCGGTCCGCTTCCCACTCCTCCCCCGATGCAGCTCCCCTCTTTATAGTCACATCCGCGGTCGTGCCCGCAAGAGGCTCGCCATCTCGCTGGGGGCGGAATGGACGCCCATACGTAGTCGCGCTCCGTGGCGTCCTATGCAGAGAGCGGCCCTCCGCAGAGCGGCGCGACATCGCCGCCCGGGCGGTTCGGAGAAGAATCCTCCTTTCTTTTTCCCACTGCCCCCTCCCGGGCACGGGAGTAGGCAGAAATGGGTACGACACGAGGACTTCCCGGGAGGTCACCCTGCCCAGTACTGCTCTCGCCCACTGGCGCTACGCTGCGGAGTTCTGATGGGATCCGGCGTAGTAGCCAAGGTATGATCGTACCACGTGCAATCCTGTCCGCGGTCCGCTTCCCACTCCTCCCCCGAGGCAGCTCCCCTCTTTATAGTCACATCCGCGAACGTGCCCGCAAGAGGCTCGCCATCTCGCTGGGGGCGGAATGGACGCCCATACGTAGTCGCGCTCCGTGGCGTCCTATGCAGAGAGCGGCCCTCCGCAGAGCGGCGCGACATCGCCGCCCGGGCGGTTCGGAGAAGAATCCTCCTTTCTTTTTCCCACTGCCCCCTCCCGGGCACGGGAGCAGGCAGAAATGGGTACGACACGAGGACTTCCCGGGAGGTCACCCTGCCCAGTACTGCTCTCGCCCACTGGCGCTACGCTGCGGAGTTCTGATGGGATCCGGCGTAGTAGCCAAGGTATGATCGTACCACGTGCAGTCCTGTCCGCGGTCCGCTTCCCACTCCTCCCCCGATGCAGCTCCCCTCTTTATAGTCACATCCGCGGTCGTGCCCGCAAGAGGCTCGCCATCTCGCTGGGGGCGGAATGGACGCCCATACGTAGTCGCGCTCCGTGGCGTCCTATGCAGAGAGCGGCCCTCCGCAGAGCGGCGCGACATCGCCGCCCGGGCGGTTCGGAGAAGAATCCTCCTTTCTTTTTCCCACTGCCCCCTCCCGGGCACGGGAGCAGGCAGAAATGGGTACGACACGAGGACTTCCCGGGAGGTCACCCTGCCCAGTACTGCTCTCGCCCACTGGAGCACGTGCAGGGGCGGCTGCTGGTGCGGCAGGGATAGGAGAGCCGCCGGAGGCGGCAGCAGCGGCAAGGCTACCTACGGCGGAGGAGGCAGGAAAGGGAGCTGTTGTACGCGCTCTCGCACGGGCTATTACCGGGGGGGGGATGTATGCACGTCTGGCAGCTGCTGCGGCAGCAGCGGAGGAGGCAGAGATAGGGGCCGCTGCGGGGAAGGCAGCCAGGGGGAGCGCCACAGGGAAACCAGCAGCAAGTGCTGCGGCAGGGAAGGCAGCAGCGGGGGCAGCGGCAGGGAAAGTAGCAATGGGTCCCGCTGTTTCGCAGGCAGCGGCTAGCAGGGCCGCGACAGCGGCGGCGGCGGCAACGGCGGCGGCGGCGGCTGCGGTGGTGTCAGCGGAAAAAGGGGCAGCAGGGGGTGCCGCACCGGGGGGCAGTAGCGGAAGCGGCTGCAGGGAAGGTAGCAGCAGGATCAGCAGGGCGTGCCGCGGGGGAGACAACTGCCGGGGTAGCTGCGGGGATGGCAGCAACAGGAAGGGCAGCTGGGGCGGCAGCAGGGAAGGCAGCAACAGCAGCAACACGGGCAGCGGCAAGAGGTGCTGCACGGGAGAGGGCAGCGGGAGCCGCTGCAGGAAGGGCAGCAGCTGCGGCAGCTCCAGCAGGAGGTGTGGTGAGAGAGACAGCAGCCGGAGCGGCCGAAGGTAAGGCAGTAACTGGGACGAGGGCTAAGGAGGCAGGACACAGGGCAGCACCTGGGCCGGAAGAGACTGTCTCATCCCCTCCCACCCCCTCCATCTCCCCCCTCCCCCCCCCTCCTTCCCCTCCTCCCCCTACTTCCCTTGCGGTCCCCCGTCCCCCCCTTCCCCCCCTACTCCCAATCCCATGCATGCAGGGGCTTCACCAGCGGCGCAGGGCCCTCGCCGTGGGCTACAACCCAGGGCTATGGGCGGGGCGGCCCGAGCCTTGGCGTTTTTGGCGGACCCCTGTACACCCGAGCCAATGATCGGGACGCAGTCTCACCACTCCCTCTCCCCCCACACCCTCCCCTTACAGCCGAGTGTGCCCCACGAGGCGGCCGCCGAGGATGGCTCGGACAATGATGGCCCGCTCGCCGGATATATCTTGGTCGACTCAACCCTTCCATGCTCTCCCTCATCAGCCCTCGCGCCGGCGCCAGGAGCACAAACAACAGCCGGGCAGGTTGCTCCCTCCCCCTCCCCACCCACGCAGGCTGTCGCGCCGGACGCCTCGACCTGGGTAGCACAAGGAGGGGCGGCTCTTGCCCAACCCCCTCGTCAGTCCGCCCCAACCCTGTTCCACCCCAGGTGCCTCCCGCCCGGCACAGGGCACACACCCTGTCGGCCACATGGGCGCTTCCCATAGGAACGGTGAGCGGGGTGCACCCCCGGCAAGGGGGAGCAACCCGAATCAACTCCCTCTCGGCCCTCGCCGTCTCACCCCGGCTGATCCCACTTCCCAAGCCCCACAGCTAAGCTTCGGGCAAGGCGGGGGTCCCTCGGCGCCCACTCTGCTTCCCTTCCAGGCCGTGGGCCCTACCTTGCCCGCGTCCCGCCCCCCCCCTCCCTCTCCCACACATCCCACCCGCCCCCTTTCCCCGGCAATCCAGCCGGAACTCCCCTCGCGCCCTTTCGTGCAGCCCCCAGGTTTCATGTCCCGCACGGCAGGCGACCACGGGAGTGCCTCCCTCTTGGGCCCTCCCTTGTCACTTCCGTCTCACACACCCTCCAGCCCAGCGCTGGGGCACCCACCCTTCCCACCCCCTCCATTGAGCGTCCCACCCACGCTTAACCCTTACCCTACTGCCCAACCACCTCTCTTGCCCTGCCCCCCCACTCCCGCCCGGCCCATCAGCGCGAACAGGGGCGAGGCGAGGGCGGCCCCCCCATCTCACCCTCCCCCTTCCTGCCCCACACACTCCTTGCCCGTCAGTATTCAGGTGGTCGCAGCGAGCCACCCATCCGCGATGGACGTCGACACAACAGGAGTAGGGGACCTGCATGATGTCTCCTCCCAACCCTACATCCCCCTTACCGTCGCTCCGCACAGGCAGCGATGTCGGCAGACGCCCAGGGGGAAGGGGACGGGAAGGTGTCGGGGGAGGGCGGGGCCTCACGGATGGCGCTGCCGATTCCACCACCGCCACCACCCCTCTCTTTCCCCCCCTGTCCCCATCTGCACCCGCCCCAGGGCAGGCCGCCATCCATGCGCAGGCTAGCCCATCGCGGCAGGCGGCCATCGGCGGCCACACCCCCTCACCCTCCCAGCTGCCCCATTCTCACACTCCTCACCCACAGCAGGGGGCGGTCACACGGCAGCCACTGATTGGACAGTTTGCCCAACCCCACACAGGTCGCCGGAAGAAGGGCAAGGGCAAGGGGACACCCGGGGCAGCCCGGCGCTCGGAGCAGCCGGACACGACTCCACCCTCTGCTGGCGCGCAGCCCTTACCAGCCACCACCCCTCAGGCGACCCCATCATTGCCCCCGGCCTGCCACCCACTGCCCTCCCATAACCAGGATGGCGAGCTTCGGACGGTCTCCCTCCCTCGCCCCACCCAGGCCTCACTCCCCTGTCACCCCCCCATCCCGCCCCTGGCCCCCCACCAGACAGTCGCCGCCGATGCCCCATCCGCGATGGAAATCGAACCGGCGGTGGAAGAGGGGTCGCTAGCCTCTCGCAAGCAAGCCTATATCCCCCCCCAGCGTCGGTCCCCACCACCCGCTTCTTTGTCCCCCTCCGGTCCACAACCTCCGACCCAGGCCAGGTCCCACGGTGGTTCGCCCACCACGACCAACCAGCCTGCCCTGCTCCCCCTACCCACAGGCGGACAGTCGCAGGGGGCAGATGGGGAGACGGAGGCGGCAGTTGCCGACCTTCTCAGGATATGGGACGCGTCCGCCACCCCCTCTGCGCCCGCTTGTCCGGGTCGGGTGGGGGGGGCACCGTGGACCCTGCTCCAGACATCTCCCATGCCCCCCCTTCCCCCCCGTCCACCGCCCTCACACCGGAGCGCATGGTGATCGATGACTCCGACGCGGCCCCCGACCACCCCCTCTGCCCAGACGCATCCACTGCTCCAGCTGCCCACACCCCAGCTCCTACGTCCCCCGGCGAGGCCACTGAGCTAGCCTGCCATCCAGACGCATGCCCCGCCCTAGCCACTGTCCCCTTGGTCGTACCATCCTCACCCACGCCCGCGCATCCCGCCGTCGCTCCTCCCCCCCGGCCATTGCCTTGCCCGCCCCAGACGCACGGCCCGCCCCCCACTTGGGCCACCGACCTCGGACAGGGGCCCATCGAAGAGGCGGTCGTCGGCGCTGATAGCTCGGAGAGCACGATGCCAGTCCCCCCGCACGACACAGCGGTGCCGACAGGAGGACTAGCGGTCACGTGTCCTACCTGCCGGAGCACCTTGGTGAGCAGCCACGCTCTTGCTCTCCATGCACCCCATTGCCAGCCCGCCGATGCTCTACGCAGGGCGGAGGCCCTGCAGGATGCCACCTCTTCCCCTCCCTCATTCAGCGAGCCACGCGCCTCCGTCGTCACATTCTCGGACGTCCAGTGGTCGTCCTTGGATGCGGTCGATTGGACGGATTATTTCTCACCGAGACGCATGCATGCTCGCCCGCTCCGGCGTATCCCGCCGAGGGTTCGCGGGGGGTACGTGGATGTCCTCTGCGCGATCTTGCAGCGCATCAGCCAGCACCCCAGGGCGGGCGGGCCGACGTTTCTGCTGTTGGCCATCCCGACCCTCCTCCTCACGCCCGCTACACCACCTGCACGATCACATACGGCGGCCATCACTGCGCGCATTGCGCGCTTCCTTGGTGGAGATTGGGACGCCCTCATAGCAGAGGCGCTCCACCGCCGCACACCCCTCGCGGCATGCACGACACGCCGCGCCCGCGCCGCGACTCCGACGCCTGACGAGCGCCGCATTGCCCGTTGCCTCCGCCTGGCAGCGTGCAATGAGACGTCACGTGCTTGTGCGGCCTTGGAGTCGGCAGAGGCGGCCCCGGACGGAGATCAGACGGTGCACCGCCTACGGGCGAAGCACCCTTGCGCGGAGCGCCCCATCCCAGCATGGGTGGCCTCCTTCCGGGATGCAGCCCTGGTCCTGAGCATTGAGCATCTGCGCAGGGCCATTTTCACCGCTCCGAGGGGCTCTTCGGGAGGACCTTCGGGATGGGTGGCCGAGCACTTCCGCGACACCTTCTTGGCCTTCCCGAAGGCCCTCCCTACCTTGCTTGCTGTCTACCAGCAGTGGCTCCGGGGCGACTGCGCCCCGGCCGCACTTCCCATGCTGGCATCATCCACCCTCGTCGCGCTCTCCAAGCCGAACATGGACGTTCGGCCGATAGCCATAGGCGAGGTCCTTGCGCGCCTACTCCAGCGGGCGGCATGCCTGCAGTTGCGCGAGCCGATGGCTCGAGTCTTTCTACCATCACAGCAGTTCGGGGTCGGGGTGACCTGCGGTACTGAGCTGGTCGTTAGGGGCGTCCGTCGCGGCAGGGCGGACCACCCGGACTGGGTGGTCGTCGAGCTCGACGTGGCGAACGCCTTTAACTCGTATCACCGCGATCGCTTGTTCGAGGCACTGCGAGCGAGCTCCGAGTTTCGCTGCCTCATCCCTTTCGTTGCCCTTTTCTACGGCACGCCATCCTCGCTGTTCTTTCGGACCGGGCGAGGAGTCACCACCATCCGCTCAGAGCGAGGATCTCGTCAGGGCGACCCTCTGAGCCCATTTCTCTTTGCCCTGACACAGAGGCTGGCACTGGAGCCAGTGCTGGCGGACGGGGACGTGCAGCTGTGGTCATACGCGGATGACACGTACGTCCTGGGCACACCAGAGAGGGTGTTGCAGAGCTTCACTGCCATTCAGAGGCGCTTGGGCGAGCTGGGCCTCTCGGTCCAGCCGCACAAGTGCCTGGTCTACCCAGCGGCGTCCACACGACCGGAGGAGTTGGCAGGCTTCACCGCCCTCGGCCTCGATGTCGCGCGCCGGGGTTTGACGGTTGCGGGGGTGCCTGTCGGCACGGAGGATTTCGTCCACACGAGACTCAGGGAGCGCCTGGAGCGGATGGCCCGAGTGCTGCCGTGGCTGCCTAGGTTGCGTGACCCCCAGGTGGCTGCGCACCTGCTCTCAGCATGCGTCAGCACGCGCCCTCAGTACCTAGCGCGCACGGTCCCGCCCACACAGGCGGTGCGCTCCATCTTCGCGCGCTGGGACGATGGCCTCGGCGAGGCCTTCCAGCGGCTATTCGTCGCGGGCACCTGGAGCGGAGGAGGAGAGATACGCGGCGCGGCCTTGGACCAGGCATTTCTGCCCATTAGGCTGGGCGGATTCGGCATCCGCCGCATGGCGCGCGCGGCGCCAGCGAGCTACCTCTGCTCCTGGGCGCAGTGCGCCCCCATCCTCTGCTCCCTCCCACAGATCGGTGAGTCCTTCAGACGGGCGCTCGCGGCGGATGACCCCGCAGGGATCGATCCCCACATCGCGACGGCTTTGGCAGACCTCCCACCGTCAGTCCGGGCCTTGCTGCCACCCCTGTCCTCTTGCATCTCGAGCGCGCCGGACGGTCTGTTTTCTGAGGTGAGTCGGCACCTAGAGGCGGCGGCATTAGAGTCCGTTCGTGGACGTCACACTGACCCTTTGCATCTTGCCCGTTTGACATCCCTTCAGGGCGCAGATGCAGGCGCGTGGCTCACGGCGGTCCCTTATGCAGATCCACTGCGCATCCCGGAGGCGCAGTGGCAGGTGGCTTCATGTTTTCGCCTTGGTCTGTCTATCCCCCAGTTAGCCCTTACAGGTCATTGCTCGTGCGGACGGGAGATCGAGGACATGTCGGTGCCCCACCACGTCGTACGCTGTCAGCACTACCACGTCACCACGACCGTCCACAACGCCGTGAAGTACGTCCTCCGCGACATCGCGCGCGAGGCGGGTTTCGCGGTCAGGGTGGAGGACACGGCGCTCATCCCACACCTGGAGGAGGTGCGACGGCGCTTAACAGCCCAGCAGCAGCGGGAGGGGGCACAGGCGGGAGGGCCTACGCTGGCACAGGGACGGACTCGGACAGGACGGGGGGCACAGAGGGCCCAGGGAGGGGAGGAGGGACTGCAGGGAGGGGGGGAGGGACAGCAGGGAGGGGGGGAGGGACAGCAGGGAGGGGGGAGGGACAGCAGGGTGGGGGGGAGGGACAGCAAGGAGGGGGGAGGGGCAGCAGGGTGGGGGGGAGGGACACGAGGGAGGGGGGGGAGCACCAGGACAGCAGGGAGTGTGGGGACTGCCGGGACGGTCGGGACAGCAGGCACGGCTGGTGCCGCAGACGCGGGGGACAGAGGCGGGAGTCCTTGGACAGGGGCCACGGCCACAGGGACAGCCCGTTTCACACGGTAGGACGGTACAGCCGCAGCAGCCGCAGCTGAGGGAGGGCCAGGGGAGGCGCCTGGGGCGAGGGAGACGGGGGGCTCAGGAAGGGGGAAGGGCGGATGGGGCTCGGGGGGAAAGGACTCAGGGTACCGCAGGAGAGGGGGGGGCAGCCCGACCACAGGGTGGTGGGGGGGAGGAGATCGAGGAGATAGTCATGGTCGAGGGAGGGGGTCAGATAGCAGGGGACCGAGCACGGGACGGGCCAGAGGCAGCTAGAGGGGCCAGAGGGGGTGTGGAGCTTGATCCCCGCCAGGGGACAGGGGCACAGGAGGGCGAGAGAGTGGCACGGGGAGGGGGGATAGCAGGGGGGACGGGGGGGGCGAGGGAGTGGGGAGGACGGGAGGAGCGGGGCAGGTAGATGGAGAGGGTCTGGGGGAGGGGATAGGAGAGGCAGGTGGGTTGGGAGGGGTAGGGGCAAGGGAAAGGGAAGGGAGGGTGAGAGAGGAGGATGAGGGGGGGACAATGGCACAAGGAGGAGGGGGACCAGGGGACACGACTAGGCAGCAGCCCACACTGCAGCACAGCACAGCCGGACGCGCAGGCCGCGCAGGAGCACCCGCACGCATCCCCGACCTCACATGCCGCGACGCTGAGAAGGCACTCATGATTATTATAGACGTGTCGATAGCGGATCCACAGCGGGGTGGGAACGCACAGTTTCGGCGAGCGGCATCCACACAGCGGGGGGTGGCGGCGACGAGGCGGGTGCAGGAGAAGATCAGGGACTGGCGGCCGGCCTTGGTAGGAGTGCAGCCGGAGCCGATGTTCTATGCGTGCGTTGCTGAGACTTTCGGGCACTTGAGCGTGCCACTGCGAGATTTTCTGGGGCTCTGCTCACAGCGCATAGCGACGCAGCGGCGGGACGCGGGTAGTGGGGAGGAGGCATCGGCGCGGATCTTTGAGTGCGCTCTCACCACGCGAGTTTCAGTGGCGCTGCAGCGTGCGCAGGCGAACATTATCACACAGCATGCAGTGCGACAGCTGGGAGAGTCGGACGATGCATGGATGCCGATACCGGTACCGCTTGGCGCAGGCAGCTGGAGCGGACATCACATCAGTGGCTGCTTTGACAGTGTGGCCGATATGCAGTACCTGTTTGATGGCTATGTGTAGATCAAAACAAGAGTAGGCTGTGCTTGAAACGCTGTGTCTGCGCTGTAGGCGCGGGTTGCTGCTTTGTCGTGTCCCTTGGACCCCTCCCTCCTTACAGTCACACCCCTCCTCTCTTCCACCTCTCTCACCTCCCCCTTTCTTTTCCCTTACTCCTATCTTTCTTGATCCTCCTACTTCTTCTATCCTTCTCTTTCTTTCCCTCTCTTTCTACCTTCCCTTCTCTTCTTTTCCTCTCTACTTTCTCTTCTCTTCTTTCCCTTCTCTTCCTAACTTCCAAAAACATTACTGTGGTCGTATAGCGTAACATTCATGCCGAAATTTCCAACTTCGGTTTCATATTGGCTATATGACTTGTAACTCTCTTTGTTATTAATAAAATAACTGCTCTCGCCCACTGGCGCTTAGCTGCGGAGTTCTGATGGGATCCGGCGTAGTAGCCAAGGTATGATCGTACCACGTGCAGTCCTGTCCGCGGTCCGCTTCCCACTCCTCCCCCGATGCAGCTCCCCTCTTTATAGTCACATCCGCGGTCGTGCCCGCAAGAGGCTCGCCATCTCGCTGGGGGCGGAATGGACGCCCATACGTAGTCGCGCTCCGTGGCGTCCTATGCAGAGAGCGGCCCTCCGCAGAGCGGCGCGACATCGCCGCCCGGGCGGTTCGGAGAAGAATCCTCCTTTCTTTTTCCCACTGCCCCCTCCCGGGCACGGGAGCAGGCAGAAATGGGTACGACACGAGGACTTCCCGGGAGGTCACCCTGCCCAGTACTGCTCTCGCCCACTGGCGCTACGCTGCGGAGTTCTGATGGGATCCGGCGTAGTAGCCAAGGTATGATCGTACCACGTGCAGTCCTGTCCGCGGTCCGCTTCCCACTCCTCCCCCGATGCAGCTCCCCTCTTTATAGTCACATCCGCGGTCGTGCCCGCAAGAGGCTCGCCATCTCGCTGGGGGCGGAATGGACGCCCATACGTAGTCGCGCTCCGTGGCGTCCTATGCAGAGAGCGGCCCTCCGCAGAGCGGCGCGACATCGCCGCCCGGGCGGTTCGGAGAAGAATCCTCCTTTCTTTTTCCCACTGCCCCCTCCCGGGCACGGGAGCAGGCAGAAATGGGTACGACACGAGGACTTCCCGGGAGGTCACCCTGCCCAGTACTGTAACGGGAGGGTATCGGCAACGGCTACGAGCGGGTGAGACGGAAGCGGCGGCGAACACGACCCTGCGGTGTCGAGCGATTTTTCGCCACCCCCGTCGATCTCGCCATCCCACCCCGGCTAAGTCCCCCGTCACTCTCGCTCGCCTCCCACCCTCCTCCCTCTCTCTCTTCTAGTTCACCGCGTCGCGCTTTTCTCAGCTTTCTAGTTTCTAAGCTTAGATCCGCGCCACGCCACCTAACCCTAAAATCGGTCGCCAGCACCAGTTCGTTTTTCCGTTCGTTACAGCGTCCTCTCTCCCCCTCTCACTTAGCGCACCCTTCGTGTATTCCCTGGCGCGCCGTCCCCGTATTTCGTTCCCGCGCGAAACTAGGTGAGAACCACGGCTGCATTTGATAGCGCGGTTACCAACTCCTAGCTCGCCGTTCACCTCCTTCCCTTCCCGCCGTTTTCCCTCCCTTCCTCCCGCCGTCCCCCACGTTTCCTGCCCGCGCGTCACCCCTCTCTCCCAGCGCGCGTCACTCCCTTCCCTTCCCTGCTCGTCGTCCCTCCCTTCCCACCGTCGCCGTCCCTTTTCTCCCGTGCTCGCCGTCCCCTACCCCCCAGCTCGTCGTTCCCCCCATTCCCAGCTCGCCTTCCCCCCCTTTCCCTGCCCGCCGTCCCCCCCCTTATTCCCTGCTCGCCGCCTCCCCCTCTCCCAGCTCGCCGTTCCCCCTTTCCCTGCTCGCCGTCCCCCCTTTTCCCAGCTCGCCGTTCCCCCCTTTCCCAGCTCGCCGTCCCCCCCCTTCCCCAGCTCGCCATCCCCCCTTTCCCTGCCCGCCGTCCCCCCCTTTCCCAGCTCGCCGTCCCCCCCGTTCCCAGCTCGACGTCCCCCCCCTTTCCCTGCTCGGCTTACCCCCCCTTCCCTGCCCGCCGTCCCCCCCTTTCCCTGCTCCCCGTTCCCCCCTTTCCCAGCTCGCCGTCCCCCCGTTTCCCTGCCCGCCGTCCCCCCCTTTCCCTGCTCTCCGTTCCCCCCGTTCCCAGCTCGACGTCCCCTCCGTTCCCAGCTCGACGTCCCCCCCCGTTCCCAGCTCGACGTCCCCCCCGTTCCCAGCTCGACGTCCCCCCCTTTCCCAGCTCTCCATCCCCCTCTTTCCCTGCTCGCCGTCCCCCCCGTTCCCAGCTCGACGTCCCCCCCCTTTTCCCTGCTCGGCTTACCCCCCCTTCCCTGCCCGCCGTCCCCCCCTTTCCCAGCTCGCCGTCCCCCCCTTTCCCTGCTCGCCGTTCCCCCCTTTCCCAGCTCGCCGTTCCCCCCCTTTTCCCTGCCCGCAGTCCCCCCTTTCCCTGCTCGCCGTTCCCCCGTTCCCAGCTCGACGTCCCCCCCTTCCCAGCTCGACGTCCCCCCCTTCCCTAGCTCGCCATCCCCCCTTTCCCTGCTCGCCGTTCCCCCTTTCCCAGCTCGCCGTCCCCCCCGTTTCCCTGCCCGCCGTCCCCCCCTTTCCCTGCTCTCCGTTCCCCCCGTTCCCAGCTCGACGTCCCCTCCGTTCCCAGCTCGACGTCCCCCCCCGTTCCCAGCTCGACGTCCCCCCGTTCCCAGCTCGACGTCCCCCCCCTTTCCCAGCTCGCCATCCCCCCCTTTCCCTGCTCGCCGTCCCCCCCGTTCCCAGCTCGACGTCCCCCTCCTTTTCCCTGCTCGGCTTACCCCCCCTTCCCTGCCCGCCGTCCCCCCTTTCCCAGCTCGCCGTCCCCCCTTTCCCAGCTCGCCGTTCCCCCCTTTCCCAGCTCGCCGTTCCCCCCCTTTTCCCTGCCCGCCGTCCCCCCCTTTCCCTGCTCGCCGTTCCCCCCTTTCCCAGCTCGCCGTTCCCCCCTTTCCCAGCTCGCCGTCCCCCCTTTCCCAGCTCGCCGTTCCCCCCTTTCCCAGCTCGCCGTTCCCCCCTTTTCCCTGCCCGCCGTCCCCCCTTTCCCTGCTCGCCGTTCCCCCCGTTCCCAGCTCGACGTCCCCCCCCTTCCCAGCTCGACGTCCCCCCCCTTCCCTAGCTCGCCATCCCCCCCTTTCCCTGCTCGCCGTTCCCCCCTTTCCCAGCTCGCCGTTCCCCCCTTTCCCAGCTCGCCGTCCCCCCGTTCCCAGCTCGCCGTCCCCCCTTTCCCTGCTCGCCGTTCCCCCTTTCCCTGCTCAACGTCCCCTCTGCCCCTGCTCGCCATTTCCCCCCCTGCCTAGCTTGCCGCTTTCCCCTTTCCCCCGGCTCGCAATTTCTCCCTCTCCCCAGCTCGCCACCTCGCCCTCTGTCCAACTCGCCGCTGCCCCTTCCCCCCAGCTCGCCGCTTCCCCGGCTCCACAGCTCGCCGTTTCCCCCCCTGCCGCTGCCTTTCCCCACGTTCCCCGCTGCTTTTCCACCCCCGCCCGGTACTTCTCCCCCCTCTGCCCGCCGCTTCCCCCCTTGCCGCTGCTTTCTCCCCCTCGCCCGCTGCTCCTCCCTCTCGCCCGCTGCTGTTCCCCCTCCTTAGCTCGCTGTTTCTCCCCTTTTTTGCCGCCGCTTCCCCCCCCCTTGCCTCTACTCTCCCTCCCTTGTCGCCGATTTTCCCCCCCTTTGCCTCTTGCTTTTCCCCCCTTGTCCATGGCTTCCCCCCCCAAGCCACTGCTCTGTCCCTCCTAGCCCGCAGTTTTTCCCTCGCCCGCCCGCTGTCTTTCACCCTGTGCCGCTCATTGTCCCCCCAATGCACGGTGCTGAGCTGTTTTCCCCCACTTGCCCGCTGCTTTTCCCCCCTTGCCCGTTGCCTTTTTCCCCCTCGCCCGTTGCCTTTCCCTCACTCGCCCTTGCTCTTCCCCCCTTACCCGCTGCTATTCCCTCCCACGGACGCTGTTTCTCCCCCCTCTGCCCACTGCTCTTCCCCCCTTGCCCGCCGATTTTCTCCCCCTTGCCCGTTGTTTTTCAGTCCCTTGCCCCTGCCTTAGCCCCCTTGCCCGCTGTTATTCCCCCCTTGTCCGCTGCTTTTCCCCCCTGTTCTGCTGCTTTTCCCCCCTTCGCCCGCTGCTTTTCCCCCCTTCTTTGCCTCGCTGCTATCCTCCCCCCCCCCCCCCTAGCCTCTGCTTTTCCCCACTTCACCTGCCCGCCGCTCTCCCGCTTCCCTGCCCGCTGCTCTCCCGTTTCCCTGCCTGCTGCTCCCCCCCACTTTCCCTGCCCACTGCTCCCCCACTTTCCCTGCCCGCTGCTCCCCCGCTTCCCTGCCCGCTGCTCCCCGGCTTCCCCCACTCCCCCCCAGGTCTCCCCCCTTTTTCCCCACCAGGCTTCCCCATATACCCCCTCCAGTTTCCCCCTAGTACCTCCCTGTCTCCCCCACCCCTCTTCCCGGTTCCGTGATATCTCCCCCCACTGTTTCCCAGGAGTCTGCCCTCCGTTTTCCCCATCCCTCCCCCCGTGCCCACTACTCTTCCCCCTCCTTGTCCACTGCTGTTCCCCCTCCTTGCCCACTGCTTGTCCCTACTTGCCCACTAACTCTACGCACTTACCCACACATTTTCTCTCCCGGCCCACGCGTTTCCCCCCCGTGCCCATTGCTTTTCCCCCGTGCCCACTGCCATTCCCCTCCTTGCCCCCCACTTTGGTCCAGTATCGTTCCCCCTCACTGCCCGCTGCTACTTTTCCCTGCTGCCTTTCCTCACGTGCCCGCTGCTTCTCCCCCCTTGCCGCCGCTTTTCCCCCCTTGCCCGCTTGCTCTTCTACTCTCGCCAGTTGCTTTTCCCGTCCTTGCCCCTGCTTTTCCCCCCCTCGCCCGCGGTTATCCCCCCCTTGTCCGCCGCTTGTCCCACCCCTTGCCCGCTGTTTTCCCCTCTTTGCCCGTTGCCTTCCCCTCCCTTGGCCCTGCCTTTCCCCCCATTGCCCGCTGTTATTTTCCCCCCATTACCCGCTGCTTTTCCCCCTGGCCTGTTGCTTTTCCCACTGGCCTGTTGCTCGCCCGTTGCCTTTCCCACCCTTGCCCGTTGCCTTTCCCCCCCTTGCCTGTTGCTTTTCCCCCTTTGCCGCTCGTCTTCCCCCTTACCCGCTGATTCTCCCCCCCTTGCCCGCTGCTTTACCCTCTCTTGCCCCTGCTTTCCCCCCCTTGCCCGCTGTTATTCGCCCATTGCCAGCTGCTTTTCCCCCTGGTCCGCTGCTTCTCCTCCCTTGCCCGCCGCCATTCCCCCCCTGGCCCGTTGCTTCCCCCCCCCCCCCTGTGTTCCCGCTGCTTTCCCCCCCGCCTCCCCGCTGTTCTTCCCCCCTGCCCGTTTTGCTGCCCATTTGGGTCCCACCCATCCTCCGGTCCTCTCTCCACTCCCGACCCTCTCCTTTGATTACCCACTTCCCCCCCGCTTTCCCCCATTTTCTTCGTGTTCCTCCCCCCTTTCCCCCCTTGGTTCCCCCACTCTTATCCCCGCCCGCTCTCCCCTACTGTCCCCCGTTGTTTCCCCCTCGTATTCTATCCTGCTTTCCACTCTTTTCCCCTTGTTTCCCCCTCCCTTCCCCCTAGCCCACTACTTTTCTCCCATTGCCCACTGCTTTTCCCCCCTCGCCCACCATTCCTCCCCCCATTGCCCACTGCCTTTCCCCTCCTTGCCCACCCCCTTCCTCCCCATTGCCCACTGCTGTTCCCCGCCCTGCCCTCTACTCTTCCCCCGCTGCCCACTGACCTTCCCCCTGGCCCACTGATTTCCCCCCCTTGCCCACTGCTCTTCGCCTCTTTTGCCCAGTGCGTTTTCTCCCTCTTCCTCGCTGCTTTTCCGCCCCTCGCCCTCTGATTTTTCCCTCCTTGCTCCCACCAACTCACACGTCAGTTTCCACCCCCGAAATCGTCCCGCCCCACACCCGGTGC
The DNA here is from genome assembly GCA_027943415.1 of Closterium sp. NIES-67. Classification (NCBI taxonomy): domain Eukaryota; kingdom Viridiplantae; phylum Streptophyta; class Zygnematophyceae; order Desmidiales; family Closteriaceae; genus Closterium; species Closterium sp. NIES-67. The sequence goes on along the minus strand of BQMB01000131.1, from coordinate 69,899 downwards.
TCTTCACTCCTCCCCCTCCTCTCCTTCCAGTTCCCCCTGTCCCTGCAGGCTGTTTCTTTCCATCTTGTCCTATCCCCGTTTCCCCACCTTCACCCCGTACGTCTCCCCACAGTCGAGCGCCATAACCCTCCTCTAATCGCCGCCCCCTGTTCTCTCCCTATCCTCCCCCCCCTGTCCCCCTCCCCACTCCACGCAGTTTCTCTGATCTCACCTTCTTTCCCCGCTGTTTTCCTCCCTCCCTTCCCCCCCTGCTTCCCCCTCCTCCCCCTCTTCTAGCATGCAGTCCCCGTGGCCATGACCCACACCCCCTGCAATGCGGGGGAGGGCGGCCCCGGTGCTCTCCGACGGTCAGGCAGAGCCGGTGGCCGCCCTTCCCCCTACTCATCGTCTTCCATCCCCCCACCCAACAGTATCGCCCCGCCAGCCCGCGTCGAGGTGACCGTCGGCAAGGGCGGGGACCAGGTGCGCTCTGCCTCGCGAGGCCGGAAACGACCACGGGAGAAGGCAGAGGAAGGCCCCGCCTCACGCCTGGAGAAGCAGGAGCGCGAAGCCACACGCTCGCGCTCCCATGGTCGCAAAAAGTCATCTGCCCCCCCTCCGCCACTCCCACAGGCCAACACTAGCGCCAGGAGAGCCCCCACCTCCTCCACACCCATGGCCACAGGTAGCAAGGCTGGCACAGGTGAGGCCGCAGCAGGGCCTGTGGCAGGGGAGGGGGATGCGGCAGCACCGGGGGGTCCTGCAGAGGTGGCAGCAGAGATGGGGGTGTGGGAGGTGAAAGTGGGGGTGACGGAGAGGGCGGAGGGGGAAAGATCGGCAGAGACGGTGGGGGCTGGTGAGGACTCAGAGTGGGACGAGGCCGGGGACTCGGATGGGGACAACGCGAAGGACTCGGATTGGGTTTTGGAGGGCGCCGAGGACTCGGATGAGGACGTAGTTGAGCTCATAGCACCCGCTCCTAGTGCAGCCAGGCTCGAGGCCGTGTCCTCAGCAGGGGAGCCAGCGACGGGAGCCGTGGAGTTGGCAGGAGCGGCAGCTGGAGCGGAGGCGGAGGGGGAGGTGGCACGGGCTGGGGTAGAGAGGGCAGCATTAGAGGGTATGGCCCGGGCCTATGCGCGGTCCATGGCCGCATGTGGTGCGGCGCCGGAGGCAGCAGCAGGAGAGGCTGCAGGTGTGGCAACTGCAGGGGCGGTTGCAACAGTGGCAGCCATCAGGACCGCGGCAAAGGAGGCTGCCGCAGGAGTCACCGCAGGGGGTACTCCAGCGGAAGCTGCTATGGCAGAGGCGGAGGCAGGAGAGGCTGCATGGGGGAAGGTGGAAAAGGCGGCTGCAGAGGCGGCAGCAGCACGGGCTGTAGCCGCAGGGGGAGGAACGACAGCCGTGGTGGGAGGGGCGGCTGTGGGGGCTGCCGCAAAGGTCTTTGCAGAAGTGGCAGCAGCTCCAGCACCGGCAGAGGCGCAGGCACCTGGGCCAGCTGCAGCGGGGGCGGCAGAAGGAGACCCTGCAGAGGTAGCAGCCGCTGGGGGTGGGGCCGCTCCAGAGTTGGCAGCAGCCGGGGGGGTGGTCGCGGCGGCGGCAGCAACAGCTGGGGCTGCAGCAGAGACGGTGGCAGCGGGAGCATGGGCAGCGGCGGCAACAGCTGGGGCCTCCGCGGAGGAGGCGGCAGCAATGGATCATGCAAGAGGTGCATCGGCTCGGGCTCGGGCTCGGGATGCGGCAGAGGCAGCAGCAGCAGGGGCCACAGGGGCAGCCGGGGCGGATTTGGGGACAGCAGCAACAGCAGGCGCCCCTGCAGAGGCGGCAGAGGCGGGAGCAGCGGCGGTGCAGGCGGCGACAGCGGCAGGAGCTGGAGCTGCCACCGCAGAGGAGGCAGCAGCAGCCGATCTTGCGAGGGGCGCAGCGACCGGGGCTCGGGATGCCGCAGAGGCGGTGATGGCTGGGGCCGCTGCAGCGGCCAGGGTGGCTGCCGGGGAAGCAGATGAAGGAGTCCCTGCTGAGGCGGCGGGGGCAGGGACAACGGCAGAGGCAGCAGCAGCAGCAGCGGCAGCAGCAGCAACAGGAGCACGTGCAGGGGCGGCTGCTGGTGCGGCAGGGATAGGAGAGCCGCCGGAGGCGGCAGCAGCGGCAAGGCTACCTACGGCGGAGGAGGCAGGAAAGGGAGCTGTTGTACGCGCTCTCGCACGGGCTATTACCGGGGGGGGGATGTATGCACGTCTGGCAGCTGCTGCGGCAGCAGCGGAGGAGGCAGAGATAGGGGCCGCTGCGGGGAAGGCAGCCAGGGGGAGCGCCACAGGGAAACCAGCAGCAAGTGCTGCGGCAGGGAAGGCAGCAGCGGGGGCAGCGGCAGGGAAAGTAGCAATGGGTCCCGCTGTTTCGCAGGCAGCGGCTAGCAGGGCCGCGACAGCGGCGGCGGCGGCAGCGGCGGCGGCGGCGGCTGTGGTGGTGTCAGCGGAAAAAGGGGCAGCAGGGGGTGCCGCACCGGGGGCAGCAGCGGAAGCGGCCGCAGGGAAGGTAGCAGCAGGATCAGCAGGGCGTGCCGCGGGGGAGACAACCGCCGGGGTAGCTGCGGGGATGGCAGCAACAGGAAGGGCAGCTGGGGCGGCAGCAGGGAAGGCAGCAACAGCAGCAACACGGGCAGCGGCAAGAGGTGCTGCACGGGAGAGGGCAGCGGGAGCCGCTGCAGGAAGGGCAGCAGCTGCGGCAGCTCCAGCAGGAGGTGTGGTGAGAGAGACAGCAGCCGGAGCGGCTGAAGGTAAGGCAGTAACTGGGACGAGGGCTAAGGAGGCCGGACACAGGGCAGCACCTGGGCCGGAAGAGACTGTCTCATCCCCTCCCACCCCCCCCATCTCCCCCCTCCCCCCCCCTCCTTCCCCTCCTCCCCCTACTTCCCTTGCGGTCCCCCGTCCCCCCCTTCCCCCCCCTACTCCCAATCCCATGCATGCAGGGGCTTCACCAGCGGCGCAGGGCCCTCGCTGTGGGCTACAACCCAGGGCTATGGGCGGGGCGGCCCGAGCCTTGGCGTTTTTGGCGGACCCCTGTACACCCGAGCCAATGATCGGGACGCAGTCTCACCACTCCCTCTCCCCCCACACCCTCCCCTTACAGCCGAGTGTGCCCCACGAGGCGGCCGCCGAGGATGGCCCGGACAATGATGGCCCGCTCGCCGGATATATCTTGGTCGACTCAACCCTTCCATGCTCTCCCTCATCAGCCCTCGCGCCCGCGCCAGGAGCACAAACAACAGCCGGGCAGGTTGCTCCCTCCCCCTCCCCACCCACGCAGGCTGTCGCGCCGGACGCCTCGACCTGGGTAGCACAAGGAGGGGCGGCTCTTGCCCAACCCCCCTCGTCAGTCCGCCCCCAACCCTGTTCCACCCCAGGTGCCTCCCGCCCGGCACAGGGCACACACCCTGTCGGCCACATGGGCGCTTCCCATAGGAACGGTGAGCGGGGTGCACCCCTCGCAAGGGGGAGCAACCCGAATCAACTCCCTCTCGGCCCTCGCCGTCTCACCCCGGCTGATCCCACTTCCCAAGCCCCACAGCTAAGCTTCGGGCAAGGCGGGGGTCCCTCGGCGCCCACTCTGCTTCCCTTCCCGGCCGTGGGCCCTACCTTGCCCGCGCCCCGCCCCCCCCCTCCCTCTCCCACACATCCCACCCGCCCCCTTTCCCCGGCAATCCAGCCGGAACTCCCCTCGCGCCCTTTCGTGCAGCCCCCAGGTTTCATGTCCCGCACGGCAGGCGACCACGGGAGTGCCTCCCTCTTGGGCCCTCCCTTGTCACTTCCGTCTCACACACCCTCCAGCCCAGCGCTGGGGCACCCACCCTTCCCACCCCCTCCATTGAGCGTCCCACCCACGCTTAACCCTTACCCTGCTGCCCAACCACCTCTCTTGCCCTGCCCCCCCACTCCCGCCCGGCCCATCAGCGCGAACAGGGGCGAGGCGAGGGCGGCCCCCCCATCTCACCCTCCCCCTTCCTGCCCCACACACTCCTTGCCCGTCAGTATTCAGGTGGTCGCAGCGAGCCACCCATCCGCGATGGACGTCGACAAAATAGGAGTAGGGGACCTGCATGATGTCTCCTCCCAACCCTACATCCCCCCTTACCGTCGCTCCGCACAGGCAGCGATGTCGGCAGACGCCCAGGGGGAAGGGGACGGGGAAGGTGTCGGGGGAGGGCGGGGCATTGCGGATGGTGCTGCCGATTCCACCACCGCCACCACCCCTCACTTTCCCCCCCTGTCCCCATCTGCACCCGCCCCAGGGCAAGCCGCCATCCATGCGCAGGCTAGCCCATCGCGGCAAGCGGCCATCGGCGGCCACACCCCCTCACCCTCCCAGCTGCCCCATTCTCACACTCCTCACCCACAGCAGGGGGCGGTCACACGGCAGCCGCTGATTGGACAGTTTGCCCAACCCCACACAGGTCGCCGGAAGAAGGGCAAGGGCACGGGGACACCCGGGGCAGCCCGGCGCTCGGAGCAGCCGGACACGACTCCACCCTCTGCTGGCGTGCAGCCCTTACCATCCACCACCCCTCAGGCGACCCCATCATTGCCCCCGGCCCGCCACCCACTGCCCTCCCATAACCAGGATGGCGAGCTTCGGACGGTCTCCCTCCCTCACCCCACCCAGGCCCCATTCCCCTGTCACCCCCCCATCCCGCCTTTGGCTCCCCACCAGACGGTCGCCGCCGATGCCCCATCCGCGATGGAAATCGAACCGGAGGCGGAAGAGGTGTCGTTAGCCTCTCGCAAGCAAGCCTATATCCCCCCCCAGCGTCGGTCCCTACCACCCGCCTCTTTGTCCCCCTCCGGTCCACAACCTCCGACCCAGGTCAGGGCCCACGGTGGTTCGCCCACCACGACCAACCAGCCTGCCCTGCTCCCCCTACCCACAGGCGGACAGTCGCAGGGGGCAGATGGGGAGACGGAGGCGGCAGTCGCCGACCTTCTCAGGATATGGGACGCGTCCGCCACCCCCTCTGCGCCCGCTTGTCCGGGTCGGGTGGGGGGGGGCACCGTGGACTCTGCCCCAGACATCTCCCATGCCCCCCCTTCCCCCCCGTCCACCGCCCTCACACCGGAGCGCATGGTGATCGATGACTCCGACGCGGCCCCCGACCACCCGCTCCCCTCCCCCCAGGATGCAGGGGCCGCACCTAGGCCCTCGGGCCCCCCGCCGATCCCTCCCCCTCTTTCGACATCGCCGCCGCCGCTGACCCCTGTCCGACCCCAGGTGGCAGGTGAGCCTCCTTCCCCGAGGGCGGGCGACTATCGACCGGACCCGGTCGTCGAGCCGGCCGCCTCCACCGCGAGCTCTGACGATACCGCCCACACCGATCACGCGGACGAGTCCACGCCAGCCCATGAGGTGAGATGTCCCACGTGTCTGAACCTCATGGCGGACGATAGAGCTCTCCGCCACCACACACCTCACTGCACCCCGAGCGATGAGGCACGCCGTGTGCAGGCCCGCCAGGAGGCCGCCTCGGTCGGCGGGTCACTCTCACGCCCGGGTTCATCTGTCCCGGTCTTTTCCGACGCGCAGTGGGCGCAGCTGGACTCTGTGGATTGGAGGGAGTATTTCTCTCCGTCCCGGACGCATGCTCGCCCGCTCCGGCGCATTCCGCCGAGGGTCCGCGGAGGCATCTCTGATGTCCTCCGCGCGATCACCGCCCGTATGGAGCAGTATCCGGATGCCGACGGGCCCCACTTCTTGTTCACGGCAGTGCCGACGCTGTTCTTAGCGCCAGCTACTCCACCAGAGCGGGGCCACACAGCTTCCATCGCGGCTCGCGTCGCGCGCTTCTTCCGAGGTGAGTGGGACTCTCTCTTCTCCGACGCGCTGCGTCGTCGCACGCCCCTGCCCACCCGCACATCACGTCGCACCCCCGTCACCACCACGTCGGGAGACGAGCGTCGGATTGCGCGTTGCCTGCGCTTGGCAGCGTGCAACGAGACATCTCGTGCGTGCGCGGCACTGGAGTCGGCCGAGGCGGCTCCAGACACGGATCGCACGGTGCATAGCCTACGGGCTAAGCACCCTAGCGCGGAGCGCCCTCTACCGGAGTGGCTCTCCACCTTCCACGAGGACGGCCTCGTGCTCTCTGCCACCCACTTGCGCCAGGCCATTTTCACTGCACCGCGGGGCTCGTCGGGGGGACCGACCGGATGGGTGGCAGAACACCTCCGTGACACCTACTTGGCATTCCCACAGACCCTACCCTCCTTGCTGTCTGTGTACCAGCTCTGGCTCGGAGGACGCTGCCCCTCAGCTGCGCGTTCTCTTTTGGCCTCGTCCACCCTTGTGGCTCTCGCGAAGCCGAACGGGGACGTGCGGCCGATCGCCATTGGAGAGGTGCTCGTGCGCGTCCTCTCCCGCGCAGTCTGCCTCCAGCTCCGCGACCAGATGGCGAGAGTGTTCCTCGCGTCACAGCAGTTCGGAGTCGGGGTCACGTGTGGCACAGAGGTCACCGTTAGAGGCGTTGTCCGCGCTCTAGCTGACCACCCAGGCTGGGTGGTTCTGCAGCTGGACGTGGCCAACGCCTTTAACTCTTTCTTTCGCGACGTCTTGTTCCAGGCACTGCATGCCAGTCCTGAGTTCAGGTGCCTCATTCCTTTCATCCGTCTTTTCTACGGCACGCCGTCCGATCTGCTCTATCGGACCGGCAGGGGAGTCACCACGATGCACTCGGAGCGCGGCACTCGGCAGGGAGACCCGCTGAGCCCGTTTCTCTACGCCCTCACGCAGCGCCTTGCCCTGGAGCCCGTCCTGGCAGGGGGTGACGTCCAGCTCTGGTCGTACGCCGACGACACCTACCTCGTGGGCCCTCCGGACAGGGTGCTGCACCACTTCACGGAGGTCGTGAGGCGCTTGGGCGGGTTGGGCCTTGCTGTCCAGCCGCACAAGTGCCTTGTCCATCACACGTCGGTGATCCTGCCTCGCGACGTGCAGGCTTTCACCGATCTGGGCATCGAGGTCGCACGCCGGGGGCTCACCGTGACGGGCGTCCCGGTTGGCACCGAGACCTTTGTGACGACCAGCCTGCGGGACCGACTGGAGAGGATGGCCGGGGTGCTGCCGTGGCTCCCGAGGCTGCGGCAGCCACAGACAGCGGCGCGCCTGCTCTCCGCGTGTGTCAGCACACGTCCGCAGTACTTGGCGCGGACAGTCCCCCCATCACCAGAGGTACGTGCCATCTTTGCAGCGTGGGACGCGCGCTTGGGAGCGACCTTCCAGCAGCTCCTGGTGCGAGGTACGTGGAGGGAGGGGGACGCGATCTGCGGGGCAGCCCTGGAGCAGGCTTTCCTCCCGATTCGCATCGGGGGCTTCGGCATCCGACGCATGGAGCGCATCGCCCCGGTGAGTTATCTCTGTTCGTGGGCGCAGTGCGCACCGATTCTCTGCTCGTTGCCGTCGGTGGGGGAGGGCTTCCGTCAGAGCTTCGCATCAGGTGAGCCCGCCCAGATCGATCCGCACATCATGATGGCTCAGGAGGCCCTGCCGGCGGACGTCCTACGCCTCATGCCGGCCTGGCCTTCTTGCGCGACAGGAGCACCGGACGGCCTTTTCAGAGAGGCCAGCAGACACATCGAGGCGCACGCTTTGGAGTCGGTACGTGCCCGTCATACTGATCCCCTGCATCTTGCCCGTTTGACATCCCTTCAGGGTCCAGGTGCGGGAGCTTGGCTTACGGCGGTGCCCTACGCGGACTCCCTGCGCATTCCGGAGGCGCAGTGGCAGGTGGCTTCATGCTTTCGTCTCGGTCTCCCCATTCCCCAGTTAGTCCTGGCAGGTCAGTGCTCGTGCGGAGAGGAGATCGCCGACATGTCGGTGCCGCATCACGCGGTGAGGTGCGCGCGCTTCGCGGTCGCCACGACCATCCACGACACAGTGAAGTTCATGCTTCGTGACTTCGCAGACGAGGCCGGCTTCGCTGTCCAGGTGGAGGACACGGCGCTCATTCCGCACCTGGAGGCGGCGCGAGCTCGACTGCAGGTTTTGCACGCGGGGGAGGGGCAGGGGCAGGAGCGGGCAGGACAGACAGGACGGCAGCAGCGGCGGGATCAGGAGGGGGGGAGAGGCAGGCGGGTGAGGAGGGAGAGAGGCAGGGGGCGGAGGAGGAGCAGGAGGGGCAGCAGCGGCGGTTCGGCAGGGAGGATCAGCAGCAGCAGCAGCAGCAGCAGCAGCAGCAGCAGCAGCAGCAGCAGCAGCCGCAGCAGCAGCAGCAGCAGCAGCAGCAGCAGCCGCAGCAGCAGCAGCAGCAGCAGCAGCAGCAGCAGCAGCAGCAGCAGCAGCCGCAGCAGCAGCAGCAGCAGCAGCAGCAGGGCACGGGGGAGAGCCGGCGGGAGGAGGAACAGCAGCAGCAGCGGCAGGGTGGCGGAGAGGGGCAGCAGCGGCGCGCGTGGGGAGAGGGGCAGGTACAGCTGCCGCAGGGAGCTCAGGCAGGGCCGCAGCAGGGGGCCCAGGCAGGACAGCAGCAGGGGACAGGGGACGGGCTCTTGGGCAGGGCACCACCGAGGCGTGAGCGTTTCGCGCGCGAGGCGGTAGGAGAGGCGCACGCGGAGGGGAGGACAGGCGAGGGTGGGCCAGAGGGGTCGGTAGTAGGCGGGGGTATAGGAGGGACGGAGGGCGGGAGGGGAGGGGGGGCGGGAGGGAGAGAGGAGATGGCGGAAGGGGCGGGGGTGGCAGGGGGAGTGGGGGAGGGGAGAGCGGGAGGGAGGAGAGGGAGGGTGAGAGGGGGAGTTGGGAGGGGGACCACGACGACCAGAGGAGGGGCATCAGGGGACCAGACAGAGCAGCAGCCCGCGCAGCAGCAGCAGACGCCAGCCGCTCGCACAGGCCGCATAGGGGCACCCGCCCGCATTCCCGACCTCACTTGCAGGGCGCCGCGAGATGCATTGATGGTGATTGTAGACGTCTCGGTGGCCAACCCACAGCGGGAGGGGAATGCGCAGTTCAGGCGGATGGCACCCACTCAGATTGGCGGCGCAGCAGCTAGGCGGGTGCATGACAAGCTGCGACACTGGAGGCCGGTGTTACAGGGGTTGCAGCCGGATCCAGAGTTTTACGCCTGCGTAGTGGAGACTTTTGGGTGCCTGAGTGAGCCACTGCGGCAGTTCCTAGGGCTGTGTGCATCGCGGACAGCACGGCGGAGGAGAGATTCAGGGGCAGGGGATGACGGGTCGGCACGGATATTTGAGACGAGCCTCACTACGCGTCTCTCCGTGGCACTGCAGCGCGCGCAGGCAAATGTGATCATGCAGCATGCATTGCGGCAGCTGGGCGGCTCCGACAATGGATGGATGCCAGCGCCTGTACCTTTGGGCGCTGGGCAGGGGAGTTGGCATCACATCACAGGGTGCTTCGAGAGTGCAGCGGATATGCAGTACATGTATGATGCATATGTGTAGAAAAACATATATAGGCCGTGCTTGAGACGCTGTGCCCGCGCTGTGCGCGTGGGCTGTTGTTTTGTTAGGTCCCAGGATGTCCCTTTGATATAGTCACACCCCCCCTCCCCTCTTCCCCTCTTCTCTTTCTCTCCTCTTTCTCGCTCTCTTCTCCCCCACTCTTTCTGCTACCTTCTTCCTTCCACTATCTTCTCTCTCTTTCCTTCTCTATCTCTTCTCTCTCTCTTTTTCTCTTCTATACCTCTAAACGCTACTATGTCATAATAGCGCAACGCTCATGCCGAAAATCTCATCTTTGGCTTTAGAATTGCTATATGACTTGTAACCCTCTTCATTTTTAATAAAATAACTGCTCTCGCCCACTGGCGCTTAGCTGCGGAGTTCTGATGGGATCCGGCGTAGTAGCCAAGGTATGATCGTACCACGTGCAATCCTGTCCGCGGTCCGCTTCCCACTCCTCCCCCGAGGCAGCTCCCCTCTTTATAGTCACATCCGCGAACGTGCCCGCAAGAGGCTCGCCATCTCGCTGGGGGCGGAATGGACGCCCATACGTAGTCGCGCTCCGTGGCGTCCTATGCAGAGAGCGGCCCTCCGCAGAGCGGCGCGACATCGCCGCCCGGGCGGTTCGGAGAAGAATCCTCCTTTCTTTTTCCCACTGCCCCCTCCCGGGCACGGGAGCAGGCAGAAATGGGTACGACACGAGGACTTCCCGGGAGGTCACCCTGCCCAGTACTGCTCTCGCCCACTGGCGCTACGCTGCGGAGTTCTGATGGGATCCGGCGTAGTAGCCAAGGTATGATCGTACCACGTGCAGTCCTGTCCGCGGTCCGCTTCCCACTCCTCCCCCGATGCAGCTCCCCTCTTTATAGTCACATCCGCGGTCGTGCCCGCAAGAGGCTCGCCATCTCGCTGGGGGCGGAATGGACGCCCATACGTAGTCGCGCTCCGTGGCGTCCTATGCAGAGAGCGGCCCTCCGCAGAGCGGCGCGACATCGCCGCCCGGGCGGTTCGGAGAAGAATCCTCCTTTCTTTTTCCCACTGCCCCCTCCCGGGCACGGGAGCAGGCAGAAATGGGTACGACACGAGGACTTCCCGGGAGGTCACCCTGCCCAGTACTGCTCTCGCCCACTGGCGCTACGCTGCGGAGTTCTGATGGGATCCGGCGTAGTAGCCAAGGTATGATCGTACCACGTGCAGTCCTGTCCGCGGTCCGCTTCCCACTCCTCCCCCGATGCAGCTCCCCTCTTTATAGTCACATCCGCGGTCGTGCCCGCAAGAGGCTCGCCATCTCGCTGGGGGCGGAATGGACGCCCATACGTAGTCGCGCTCCGTGGCGTCCTATGCAGAGAGCGGCCCTCCGCAGAGCGGCGCGACATCGCCGCCCGGGCGGTTCGGAGAAGAATCCTCCTTTCTTTTTCCCACTGCCCCCTCCCGGGCACGGGAGCAGGCAGAAATGGGTACGACACGAGGACTTCCCGGGAGGTCACCCTGCCCAGTACTGCTCTCGCCCACTGGCGCTACGCTGCGGAGTTCTGATGGGATCCGGCGTAGTAGCCAAGGTATGATCGTACCACGTGCAATCCTGTCCGCGGTCCACTTCCCACTCCTCCCCCGAGGCAGCTCCCCTCTTTATAGTCACATCCGCGAACGTGCCCGCAAGAGGCTCGCCATCTCGCTGGGGGCGGAATGGACGCCCATACGTAGTCGCGCTCCGTGGCGTCCTATGCAGAGAGCGGCCCTCCGCAGAGCGGCGCGACATCGCCGCCCGGGCGGTTCGGAGAAGAATCCTCCTTTCTTTTTCCCACTGCCCCCTCCTGGGCACGGGAGCAGGCAGAAATGGGTACGACACGAGGACTTCCCGGGAGGTCACCCTGCCCAGTACTGCTCTTGCCCACTGGCGCTACGCTGCGGAGTTCTGATGGGATCCGGCGTAGTAGCCAAGGTATGATCGTACCACGTGCAGTCCTGTCCGCGGTCCGCTTCCCACTCCTCCCCCGATGCAGCTCCCCTCTTTATAGTCACATCCGCGGTCGTGCCCGCAAGAGGCTCGCCATCTCGCTGGGGGCGGAATGGACGCCCATACGTAGTCGCGCTCCGTGGCGTCCTATGCAGAGAGCGGCCCTCCGCAGAGCGGCGCGACATCGCCGCCCGGGCGGTTCGGAGAAGAATCCTCCTTTCTTTTTCCCACTGCCCCTCCCGGGCACGGGAGCAGGCAGAAATGGGTACGACACGAGGACTTCCCGGGAGGTCACCCTGCCCAGTACTGCTCTCGCCCACTGGCGCTACGCTGCGGAGTTCTGATGGGATCCGGCGTAGTAGCCAAGGTATGATCGTACCACGTGCAATCCTGTCCGCGGTCCGCTTCCCACTCCTCCCCCGAGGCAGCTCCCCTCTTTATAGTCACATCCGCGAACGTGCCCGCAAGAGGCTCGCCATCTCGCTGGGGGCGGAATGGACGCCCATACGTAGTCGCGCTCCGTGGCGTCCTATGCAGAGAGCGGCCCTCCGCAGAGCGGCGCGACATCGCCGCCCGGGCGGTTCGGAGAAGAATCCTCCTTTCTTTTTCCCACTGCCCCCTCCCGGGCACGGGAGCAGGCAGAAATGGGTACGACACGAGGACTTCCCGGGAGGTCACCCTGCCCAGTACTGCTCTCGCCCACTGGCGCTACGCTGCGGAGTTCTGATGGGATCCGGCGTAGTAGCCAAGGTATGATCGTACCACGTGCAATCCTGTCCGCGGTCCGCTTCCCACTCCTCCCCCGAGGCAGCTCCCCTCTTTATAGTCACATCCGCGAACGTGCCCGCAAGAGGCTCGCCATCTCGCTGGGGGCGGAATGGACGCCCATACGTAGTCGCGCTCCGTGGCGTCCTATGCAGAGAGCGGCCCTCCGCAGAGCGGCGCGACATCGCCGCCCGGGCGGTTCGGAGAAGAATCCTCCTTTCTTTTTCCCACTGCCCCCTCCCGGGCACGGGAGCAGGCAGAAATGGGTACGACACGAGGACTTCCCGGGAGGTCACCCTGCCCAGTACTGCTCTCGCCCACTGGCGCTACGCTGCGGAGTTCTGATGGGATCCGGCGTAGTAGCCAAGGTATGATCGTACCACGTGCATCCTGTCCGCGGTCCGCTTCCCACTCCTCCCCCGATGCAGCTCCCCTCTTTATAGTCACATCCGCGGTCGTGCCCGCAAGAGGCTCGCCATCTCGCTGGGGGCGGAATGGACGCCCATACGTAGTCGCGCTCCGTGGCGTCCTATGCAGAGAGCGGCCCTCCGCAGAGCGGCGCGACATCGCCGCCCGGGCGGTTCGGAGAAGAATCCTCCTTTCTTTTTCCCACTGCCCCCTCCCGGGCACGGGAGCAGGCAGAAATGGGTACGACACGAGGACTTCCCGGGAGGTCACCCTGCCCAGTACTGCTCTCGCCCACTGGCGCTACGCTGCGGAGTTCTGATGGGATCCGGCGTAGTAGCCAAGGTATGATCGTACCACGTGCAATCCTGTCCGCGGTCCGCTTCCCACTCCTCCCCCGAGGCAGCTCCCCTCTTTATAGTCACATCCGCGAACGTGCCCGCAAGAGGCTCGCCATCTCGCTGGGGGCGGAATGGACGCCCATACGTAGTCGCGCTCCGTGGCGTCCTATGCAGAGAGCGGCCCTCCGCAGAGCGGCGCGACATCGCCGCCCGGGCGGTTCGGAGAAGAATCCTCCTTTCTTTTTCCCACTGCCCCCTCCCGGGCACGGGAGCAGGCAGAAATGGGTACGACACGAGGACTTCCCGGGAGGTCACCCTGCCCAGTACTGCTCTCGCCCACAGGCGCTACGCTGCGGAGTTCTGATGGGATCCGGCGTAGTAGCCAAGGTATGATCGTACCACGTGCAATCCTGTCCGCGGTCCGCTTCCCACTCCTCCCCCGAGGCAGCTCCCCTCTTTATAGTCACATCCGCGAACGTGCCCGCAAGAGGCTCGCCATCTCGCTGGGGGCGGAATGGACGCCCATACGTAGTCGCGCTCCGTGGCGTCCTATGCAGAGAGCGGCCCTCCGCAGAGCGGCGCGACATCGCCGCCCGGGCGGTTCGGAGAAGAATCCTCCTTTCTTTTTCCCACTGCCCCCTCCCGGGCACGGGAGCAGGCAGAAATGGGTACGACACGAGGACTTCCCGGGAGGTCACCCTGCCCAGTACTGCTCTCGCCCACAGGCGCTACGCTGCGGAGTTCTGATGGGATCCGGCGTAGTAGCCAAGGTATGATCGTACCACGTGCAATCCTGTCCGCGGTCCGCTTCCCACTCCTCCCCCGAGGCAGCTCCCCTCTTTATAGTCACATCCGCGAACGTGCCCGCAAGAGGCTCGCCATCTCGCTGGGGGCGGAATGGACGCCCATACGTAGTCGCGCTCCGTGGCGTCCTATGCAGAGAGCGGCCCTCCGCAGAGCGGCGCGACATCGCCGCCCGGGCGGTTCGGAGAAGAATCCTCCTTTCTTTTTCCCACTGCCCCCTCCCGGGCACGGGAGCAGGCAGAAATGGGTACGACACGAGGACTTCCCGGGAGGTCACCCTGCCCAGTACTGCTCTCGCCCACAGGCGCTACGCTGCGGAGTTCTGATGGGATCCGGCGTAGTAGCCAAGGTATGATCGTACCACGTGCAATCCTGTCCGCGGTCCGCTTCCCACTCCTCCCCCGAGGCAGCTCCCCTCTTTATAGTCACATCCGCGAACGTGCCCGCAAGAGGCTCGCCATCTCGCTGGGGGCGGAATGGACGCCCATACGTAGTCGCGCTCCGTGGCGTCCTATGCAGAGAGCGGCCCTCCGCAGAGCGGCGCGACATCGCCGCCCGGGCGGTTCGGAGAAGAATCCTCCTTTCTTTTTCCCACTGCCCCCTCCCGGGCACGGGAGCAGGCAGAAATGGGTACGACACGAGGACTTCCCGGGAGGTCACCCTGCCCAGTACTGCTCTCGCCCACAGGCGCTACGCTGCGGAGTTCTGATGGGATCCGGCGTAGTAGCCAAGGTATGATCGTACCACGTGCAATCCTGTCCGCGGTCCGCTTCCCACTCCTCCCCCGAGGCAGCTCCCCTCTTTATAGTCACATCCGCGAACGTGCCCGCAAGAGGCTCGCCATCTCGCTGGGGGCGGAATGGACGCCCATACGTAGTCGCGCTCCGTGGCGTCCTATGCAGAGAGCGGCCCTCCGCAGAGCGGCGCGACATCGCCGCCCGGGCGGTTCGGAGAAGAATCCTCCTTTCTTTTTCCCACTGCCCCCTCCCGGGCACGGGAGCAGGCAGAAATGGGTACGACACGAGGACTTCCCGGGAGGTCACCCTGCCCAGTACTGCTCTCGCCCACAGGCGCTACGCTGCGGAGTTCTGATGGGATCCGGCGTAGTAGCCAAGGTATGATCGTACCACGTGCAATCCTGTCCGCGGTCCGCTTCCCACTCCTCCCCCGAGGCAGCTCCCCTCTTTATAGTCACATCCGCGGTCGTGCCCGCAAGAGGCTCGCCATCTCGCTGGGGGCGGAATGGACGCCCATACGTAGTCGCGCTCCGTGGCGTCCTATGCAGAGAGCGGCCCTCCGCAGAGCGGCGCGACATCGCCGCCCGGGCGGTTCGGAGAAGAATCCTCCTTTCTTTTTCCCACTGCCCCCTCCCGGGCACGGGAGCAGGCAGAAATGGGTACGACACGAGGACTTCCCGGGAGGTCACCCTGCCCAGTACTGCTCTCGCCCACTGGCGCTACGCTGCGGAGTTCTGATGGGATCCGGCGTAGTAGCCAAGGTATGATCGTACCACGTGCAATCCTGTCCGCGGTCCGCTTCCCACTCCTCCCCCGAGGCAGCTCCCCTCTTTATAGTCACATCCGCGTCGTGCCCGCAAGAGGCTCGCCATCTCGCTGGGGGCGGAATGGACGCCCATACGTAGTCGCGCTCCGTGGCGTCCTATGCAGAGAGCGGCCCTCCGCAGAGCGGCGCGACATCGCCGCCCGGGCGGTTCGGAGAAGAATCCTCCTTTCTTTTTCCCACTGCCCCCTCCCGGGCACGGGAGCAGGCAGAAATGGGTACGACACGAGGACTTCCCGGGAGGTCACCCTGCCCAGTACTGCTCTCGCCCACTGGCGCTACGCTGCGGAGTTCTGATGGGATCCGGCGTAGTAGCCAAGGTATGATCGTACCACGTGCAATCCTGTCCGCGGTCCGCTTCCCACTCCTCCCCCGAGGCAGCTCCCCTCTTTATAGTCACATCCGCGAACGTGCCCGCAAGAGGCTCGCCATCTCGCTGGGGGCGGAATGGACGCCCATACGTAGTCGCGCTCCGTGGCGTCCTATGCAGAGAGCGGCCCTCCGCAGAGCGGCGCGACATCGCCGCCCGGGCGGTTCGGAGAAGAATCCTCCTTTCTTTTTCCCACTGCCCCCTCCCGGGCACGGGAGCAGGCAGAAATGGGTACGACACGAGGACTTCCCGGGAGGTCACCCTGCCCAGTACTGCTCTCGCCCACAGGCGCTACGCTGCGGAGTTCTGATGGGATCCGGCGTAGTAGCCAAGGTATGATCGTACCACGTGCAATCCTGTCCGCGGTCCGCTTCCCACTCCTCCCCCGAGGCAGCTCCCCTCTTTATAGTCACATCCGCGAACGTGCCCGCAAGAGGCTCGCCATCTCGCTGGGGGCGGAATGGACGCCCATACGTAGTCGCGCTCCGTGGCGTCCTATGCAGAGAGCGGCCCTCCGCAGAGCGGCGCGACATCGCCGCCCGGGCGGTTCGGAGAAGAATCCTCCTTTCTTTTTCCCACTGCCCCCTCCCGGGCACGGGAGCAGGCAGAAATGGGTACGACACGAGGACTTCCCGGGAGGTCACCCTGCCCAGTACTGCTCTCGCCCACTGGCGCTACGCTGCGGAGTTCTGATGGGATCCGGCGTAGTAGCCAAGGTATGATCGTACCACGTGCAATCCTGTCCGCGGTCCGCTTCCCACTCCTCCCCCGAGGCAGCTCCCCTCTTTATAGTCACATCCGCGAACGTGCCCGCAAGAGGCTCGCCATCTCGCTGGGGGCGGAATGGACGCCCATACGTAGTCGCGCTCCGTGGCGTCCTATGCAGAGAGCGGCCCTCCGCAGAGCGGCGCGACATCGCCGCCCGGGCGGTTCGGAGAAGAATCCTCCTTTCTTTTTCCCACTGCCCCCTCCCGGGCACGGGAGCAGGCAGAAATGGGTACGACACGAGGACTTCCCGGGAGGTCACCCTGCCCAGTACTGCTCTCGCCCACAGGCGCTACGCTGCGGAGTTCTGATGGGATCCGGCGTAGTAGCCAAGGTATGATCGTACCACGTGCAATCCTGTCCGCGGTCCGCTTCCCACTCCTCCCCCGAGGCAGCTCCCCTCTTTATAGTCACATCCGCGAACGTGCCCGCAAGAGGCTCGCCATCTCGCTGGGGGCGGAATGGACGCCCATACGTAGTCGCGCTCCGTGGCGTCCTATGCAGAGAGCGGCCCTCCGCAGAGCGGCGCGACATCGCCGCCCGGGCGGTTCGGAGAAGAATCCTCCTTTCTTTTTCCCACTGCCCCCTCCCGGGCACGGGAGCAGGCAGAAATGGGTACGACACGAGGACTTCCCGGGAGGTCACCCTGCCCAGTACTGCTCTCGCCCACAGGCGCTACGCTGCGGAGTTCTGATGGGATCCGGCGTAGTAGCCAAGGTATGATCGTACCACGTGCAATCCTGTCCGCGGTCCGCTTCCCACTCCTCCCCCGAGGCAGCTCCCCTCTTTATAGTCACATCCGCGAACGTGCCCGCAAGAGGCTCGCCATCTCGCTGGGGGCGGAATGGACGCCCATACGTAGTCGCGCTCCGTGGCGTCCTATGCAGAGAGCGGCCCTCCGCAGAGCGGCGCGACATCGCCGCCCGGGCGGTTCGGAGAAGAATCCTCCTTTCTTTTTCCCACTGCCCCCTCCCGGGCACGGGAGCAGGCAGAAATGGGTACGACACGAGGACTTCCCGGGAGGTCACCGTGCCCAGAACTGCTACGAGCGGGTGAGACGGAAGCGGCGGCGAACACGACCCTGCGGTGTCGAGCGATTTTTCGCCACCCCCGTCGATCTCGCCATCCCACCCCGGCTAAGTCCCCCGTCACTCTCGCTCGCCTCCCACCCTCCTCCCTCTCTCTCTTCTAGTTCACCGCGTCGCGCTTTTCTCAGCTTTCTAGTTTCTAAGCTTAGATCCGCGCCACGCCACCTAACCCTAAAATCGGTCGCCAGCACCAGTTCGTTTTTCCGTTCGTTACAGCGTCCTCTCTCCCCCTCTCACTTAGCGCACCCTTCGTGTATTCCCTGGCGCGCCGTCCCCGTATTTCGTTCCCGCGCGAAACTAGCTCGCCACCTCGCCCTCTGTCCAACTCGCCGCTGCCCCCTTCCCCCCAGCTCGCCGCTTCCCCGGCTCCACAGCTCGCCGTTTCCCCCCCTGCCGCTGCCTTTCCCCACGTTCCCCGCTGCTTTTCCACCCCCGCCCGGTACTTCTCCCCCCTCTGCCCGCCGCTTCCCCCCTTGCCGCTGCTTTCTCCCCCTCGCCCGCTGCTCCTCCCTCTCGCCCGCTGCTGTTCCCCCTCCTTAGCTCGCTGTTTCTCCCCTTTTTTGCCGCCGCTTCCCCCCCCCTTGCCTCTACTCTCCCTCCCTTGTCGCCGATTTTCCCCCCCTTCTCCTCTTGCTTTTCCCCCCTTGTCCATGGCTTCCCCCCCAAGCCACTGCTCTGTCCCTCCTAGCCCGCAGTTTTTCCCTCGCCTGCCCGCTGTCTTTCACCCTGTGCCGCTCATTGTCCCCCCAATGCACGGTGCTGAGCTGTTTTCCCCCACTTGCCCGCTGCTTTTCCCCCCTTGCCCGTTGCCTTTTTCCCCCTCGCCCGTTGCCTTTCCCTCACTCGCCCTTGCTCTTCCCCCCCTTACCCGCTGCTATTCCCCCCCACGGACGCTGTTTCTCCCCCCTCTGCCCACTGCTCTTCCCCCCTTGCCCGCCGATTTTCTCCCCCTTGCCCGTTGTTTTTCAGTCCCTTGCCCCTGCCTTAGCCCCCTTGCCCGCTGTTATTCCCCCCTTGTCCGCTGCTTTTCCCCCCTGTTCTGCTGCTTTTCCCCCCTTCGCCCGCTGCTTTTCCCCCCTTCTTTGCCTCGCTGCTATCATCCCCCCCCCCCCCCCTAGCCTCTGCTTTTCCCCACTTCACCTGCCCGCCGCTCTCCCGCTTCCCTGCCCGCTGCTCTCCCGTTTCCCTGCCTGCTGCTCCCCCCCACTTTCCCTGCCCACTGCTCCCCCCACTTTCCCTGCCCGCTGCTCCCCCGCTTCCCTGCCCGCTGCTCCCCGGCTTCCCCCACTCCCCCCCAGGTCTCCCCCCCTTTTTCCCCACCAGGCTTCCCCATATACCCCCTCCAGTTTCCCCCTAGTACCTCCCTGTCTCCCCCACCCCTCTTCCCGGTTCCGTGATATCTCCCCCCACTGTTTCCCAGGAGTCTGCCCTCCGTTTTCCCCATCCCTCCCCCCGTGCCCACTACTCTTCCCCCTCCTTGTCCACTGCTGTTCCCCCTCCTTGCCCACTGCTTGTCCCTACTTGCCCACTAACTCTACGCACTTACCCACACATTTTCTCTCCCGGCCCACGCGTTTCCCCCCCGTGCCCATTGCTTTTCCCCCGTGCCCACTGCCATTCCCCTCCTTGCCCCCCACTTTGGTCCAGTATCGTTCCCCCTCACTGCCCGCTGCTACTTTTCCCTGCTGCCTTTCCTCACGTGCCCGCTGCTTCTCCCCCTTGCCGCCGCTTTTCCCCCCTTGCCCGCTTGCTCTTCTACTCTCGCCAGTTGCTTTTCCCTTCCTTGCCCCTGCTTTTCCCCCCCTCGCCCGCGGTTATCCCCCCCCTTGTCCGCCGCTTGTCCCACCCCTTGCCCGCTGTTTTCCCCTCTTTGCCCGTTGCCTTCCCCTCCCTTGGCCCTGCCTTTCCCCCCATTGCCCGCTGTTATTTTCCCCCCATTACCCGCTGCTTTTCCCCCTGGCCTGTTGCTTTTCCCACTGGCCTGTTGCTCGCCCGTTGCCTTTCCCACCCTTGCCCGTTGCCTTTCCCCCCCTTGCCTGTTGCTTTTCCCCCTTTGCCGCTCGTCTTCCCCCCTTACCCGCTGATTCTCCCCCCCTTGCCCGCTGCTTTACCCTCTCTTGCCCCTGCTTTCCCCCCCTTGCCCGCTGTTATTCGCCCATTGCCAGCTGCTTTTCCCCCTGGTCCACTGCTTCTCCTCCCTTGCCCGCCGCCATTCCCCCCTGGCCCGTTGCTTCCCCCCCCCCCCCCTGTGTTCCCGCTGCTTTCCCCCCGCCTCCCCGCTGTTCTTCCCCCCCTGCCCGTTTTGCTGCCCATTTGGGTCCCACCCATCCTCCGGTCCTCTCTCCACTCCCGACCCTCTCCTTTGATTACCCACTTCCCCCCGCTTTCCCCCATTTTCTTCGTGTTCCTCCCCCTTTCCCCCCTTGGTTCCCCCACTCTTATCCCCGCCCGCTCTCCCCTACTGTCCCCCGTTGTTTCCCCCTCGTATTCTATCCTGCTTTCCACTCTTTTCCCCTTGTTTCCCCCTCCCTTCCCCCTAGCCCACTACTTTTCTCCCATTGCCCACTGCTTTTCCCCCCTTGCCCACCATTCCTCCCCCCATTGCCCACTGCCTTTCCCCTCCTTGCCCACCCCCTTCCTCCCCATTGCCCACTGCTGTTCCCCGCCCTGCCCTCTACTCTTCCCCCGCTGCCCACTGACCTTCCCCCTGGCCCACTGATTTCCCCCCCTTGCCCACTGCTCTTCGCCTCTTTTGCCCAGTGCGTTTTCTCCCTCTTCCTCGCTGCTTTTCCGCCCCTCGCCCTCTGATTTTCCCCTCCTTGCTCCCACCAACTCACACGTCAGTTTCCACCCCGAAATCGTCCCGCCCCACACCCGGTGCTCTTCACTCCTCCCCCTCCTCTCCTTCCAGTTCCCCCTGTCCCTGCAGGCTGTTTCTTTCCATCTTGTCCTATCCCCGTTTCCCCACCTTCACCCCGTACGTCTCCCCACAGTCGAGCGCCATAACCCTCCTCTAATCGCCGCCCCCTGTTCTCTCCCTATCCTCCCCCCCCTGTCCCCCTCCCCACTCCACGCAGTTTCTCTGATCTCACCTTCTTTCCCCGCTGTTTTCCTCCCTCCCTTCCCCCCCTGCTTCCCCCTCCTCCCCCTCTTCTAGCATGCAGTCCCCGTGGCCATGACCCACACCCCCTGCAATGCGGGGGAGGGCGGCCCCGGTGCTCTCCGACGGTCAGGCAGAGCCGGTGGCCGCCCTTCCCCCTACTCATCGTCTTCCATCCCCCCACCCAACAGTATCGCCCCGCCAGCCCGCGTCGAGGTGACCGTCGGCAAGGGCGGGGACCAGGTGCGCTCTGCCTCGCGAGGCCGGAAACGACCACGGGAGAAGGCAGAGGAAGGCCCCGCCTCACGCCTGGAGAAGCAGGAGCGCGAAGCCACACGCTCGCGCTCCCATGGTCGCAAAAAGTCATCTGCCCCCCCTCCGCCACTCCCACAGGCCAACACTAGCGCCAGGAGAGCCCCCACCTCCTCCACACCCATGGCCACAGGTAGCAAGGCTGGCACAGGTGAGGCCGCAGCAGGGCCTGTGGCAGGGGAGGGGGATGCGGCAGCACCGGGGGGTCCTGCAGAGGTGGCAGCAGAGATGGGGGTGTGGGAGGTGAAAGTGGGGGTGACGGAGAGGGAGGAGGGGGAAAGATCGGCAGAGACGGTGGGGGCTGGTGAGGACTCAGAGTGGGACGAGGCCGGGGACTCGGATGGGGACAACGCGAAGGACTCGGATTGGGTTTTGGAGGGCGCCGAGGACTCGGATGAGGACGTAGTTGAGCTCATAGCACCCGCTCCTAGTGCAGCCAGGCTCGAGGCCGTGTCCTCAGCAGGGGAGCCAGCGACGGGAGCCGTGGGGTTGGCAGGAGCGGCAGCTGGAGCGGAGGCGGAGGGGGAGGTGGCACGGGCTGGGGTAGAGAGGGCAGCATTAGAGGGTATGGCCCGGGCCTATGCGCGGTCCATGGCCGCATGTGGTGCGGCGCCGGAGGCAGCAGCAGGAGAGGCTGCAGGTGTGGCAACTGCAGGGGCGGTTGCAACAGTGACAGCCATCAGGACCGCGGCAAAGGAGGCTGCCGCAGGAGTCACCGCAGGGGGTACTCCAGCGGAAGCTGCTATGGCAGAGGCGGAGGCAGGAGAGGCTGCATGGGGGAAGGTGGAAAAGGCGGCTGCAGAGGCGGCAGCAGCACGGGCTGTAGCCGCAGGGGGAGGAACGACAGCCGTGGTGGGAGGGGCGGCTGTGGGGGCTGCCGCAAAGGTCTTTGCAGAAGTGGCAGCAGCTCCAGCACCGGCAGAGGCGCAGGCACCTGGGCCAGCTGCAGCGGGGGCGGCAGAAGGAGACCCTGCAGAGGTAGCAGCCGCTGGGGGTGGGGCCGCTCCAGAGTTGGCAGCAGCCGGGGGGGTGGTCGCGGCGGCGGCAGCGACAGCTGGGGCTGCAGCAGAGACGGTGGCAGCGGGAGCATGGGCAGCGGCGGCAACAGCTGGGGCCTCCGCGGAGGAGGCGGCAGCAATGGATCATGCAAGAGGTGCATCGGCTCGGGCTCGGGCTCGGGATGCGGCAGAGGCAGCAGCAGCAGGGGCCACAGGGGCAGCCGGGGCGGATTTGGGGGCAGCAGCAACAGCAGGCGCCCCTGCAGAGGCGGCAGAGGCGGGAGCAGCGGCGGTGCAGGCGGCGACAGCGGCAGGAGCTGGAGCTGCCACCGCAGAGGAGGCAGCAGCAGCCGATCTTGCGAGGGGCGCAGCGACCGGGGCTCGGGATGCCGCAGAGGCGGTGATGGCTGGGGCCGCTGCAGCGGCCAGGGTGGCTGCCGGGGAAGCAGATGAAGGAGTCCCTGCTGAGGCGGCGGGGGCAGGGACAACGGCAGAGGCAGCAGCAGCAGCAGCGGCAGCAGCAGCAACAGGAGCACGTGCAGGGGCGGCTGCTGGTGCGGCAGGGATAGGAGAGCCGCCGGAGGCGGCAGCAGCGGCAAGGCTACCTACGGCGGAGGAGGCAGGAAAGGGAGCTGTTGTACGCGCTCTCGCACGGGCTATTACCGGGGGGGGGATGTATGCACGTCTGGCAGCTGCTGCGGCAGCAGCGGAGGAGGCAGAGATAGGGGCCGCTGCGGGGAAGGCAGCCAGGGGGAGCGCCACAGGGAAACCAGCAGCAAGTGCTGCGGCAGGGAAGGCAGCAGCGGGGGCAGCGGCAGGGAAAGTAGCAATGGGTCCCGCTGTTTCGCAGGCAGCGGCTAGCAGGGCCGCGACAGCGGCGGCGGCGGCAGCGGCGGCGGCGGCGGCTGTGGTGGTGTCAGCGGAAAAAGGGGCAGCAGGGGGTGCCGCACCGGGGGCAGCAGCGGAAGCGGCCGCAGGGAAGGTAGCAGCAGGATCAGCAGGGCGTGCCGCGGGGGAGACAACCGCCGGGGTAGCTGCGGGGATGGCAGCAACAGGAAGGGCAGCTGGGGTGGCAGCAGGGAAGGCAGCAACAGCAGCAACACGGGCAGCGGCAAGAGGTGCTGCACGGGAGAGGGCAGCGGGAGCCGCTGCAGGAAGGGCAGCAGCTGCGGCAGCTCCAGCAGGAGGTGTGGTGAGAGAGACAGCAGCCGGAGCGGCTGAAGGTAAGGCAGTAACTGGGATGAGGGCTAAGGAGGCCGGACACAGGGCAGCACCTGGGCCGGAAGAGACTGTCTCATCCCCTCCCACCCCCCCCATCTCCCCCCTCCCCCCCCCTCCTTCCCCTCCTCCCCCTACTTCCCTTGCGGTCCCCCGTCCCCCCCTTCCCCCCCCTACTCCCAATCCCATGCATGCAGGGGCTTCACCAGCGGCGCAGGGCCCTCGCTGTGGGCTACAACCCAGGGCTATGGGCGGGGCGGCCCGAGCCTTGGCGTTTTTGGCAGACCCCTGTACACCCGAGCCAATGATCGGGACGCAGTCTCACCACTCCCTCTCCCCCCACACCCTCCCCTTACAGCCGAGTGTGCCCCAGGAGGCGGCCGCCGAGGATGGCTCGGACAATGATGGCCCGCTCGCCGGATATATCTTGGTCGACTCAACCCTTCCTTGCTCTCCCTCAGCAGCCCTCGCGCCGGCGCCAGGAGCACAAACAACAGCCGGGCAGGTTGCTCCCTCCCCCTCCCCACCCACGCAGGCTGTCGCGCCGGACGCCTCGACCTGGGTAGCACAAGGAGGGGCGGCTCTTGCCCAACCCCCCTCGTCAGTCCGCCCCCAACCCTGTTCCACCCCAGGTGCCTCCCGCCCGGCACAGGGCACACACCCTGTCGGCCACACGGGCGCTTCCCATAGGAACGGTGAGCGGGGTGCACCCCTCGCAAGGGGGAGCAACCCGAATCAACTCCCTCTCGGCCCTCGCCGTCTCACCCCGGCTGATCCCACTTCCCAAGCCCCACAGCTAAGCTTCGGGCAAGGCGGGGGTCCCTCGGCGCCCACTCTGCTTCCCTTCCCGGCCGTGGGCCCTACCTTGCCCGCGCCCCGCCCCCCCCCTCCCTCTCCCACACATCCCACCCGCCCCCTTTCCCCGGCAATCCAGCCGGAACTCCCCTCGCGCCCTTTCGTGCAGCCCCCAGGTTTCATGTCCCGCACGGCAGGCGACCACGGGAGTGCCTCCCTCTTGGGCCCTCCCTTGTCACTTCCGTCTCACACACCCTCCAGCCCAGCGCTGGGGCACCCACCCCTCCCACCCCCTCCATTGAGCGTCCCACCCACGCTTAACCCTTACCCTGCTGCCCAACCACCTCTCTTGCCCTGCCCCCCCACTCCCGCCCGGCCCATCAGCGCGAACAGGGGCGAGGCGAGGGCGGCCCCCCCATCTCACCCTCCCCCTTCCTGCCCCACACACTCCTTGCCCGTCAGTATTCAGGTGGTCGCAGCGAGCCACCCATCCGCGATGGACGTCGACAAAATAGGAGTAGGGGACCTGCATGATGTCTCCTCCCAACCCTACATCCCCCCTTTCCGTCGCTCCGCACAGGCAGCGATGTCGGCAGACGCCCAGGGGGAAGGGGACGGGGAAGGTGTCGGGGGAGGGCGGGGCATTGCGGATGGTGCTGCCGATTCCACCACCGCCACCACCCCTCACTTTCCCCCCCTGTCCCCATCTGCACCCGCCCCAGGGCAAGCCGCCATCCATGCGCAGGCTAGCCCATCGCGGCAAGCGGCCATCGGCGGCCACACCCCCTCACCCTCCCAGCTGCCCCATTCTCACACTCCTCACCCACAGCAGGGGGCGGTCACACGGCAGCCGCTGATTGGACAGTTTGCCCAACCCCACACAGGTCGCCGGAAGAAGGGCAAGGGCACGGGGACACCCGGGGCAGCCCGGCGCTCGGAGCAGCCGGACACGACTCCACCCTCTGCTGGCGTGCAGCCCTTACCATCCACCACCCCTCAGGCGACCCCATCATTGCCCCCGGCCCGCCACCCACTGCCCTCCCATAACCAGGATGGCGAGCTTCGGACGGTCTCCCTCCCTCACCCCACCCAGGCCCCACTCCCCTGTCACCCACCCATCCCGCCATTGGCCCCCCACCAGACGGTCGCCGCCGATGCCCCATCCGCGATGGAAATCGAACCGGAGGCGGAAGAGGTGTCGTTAGCCTCTCGCAAGCAAGCCTATATCCCCCCCCAGCGTCGGTCCCTACCACCCGCCTCTTTGTCCCCCTCCGGTCCACAACCTCCGACCCAGGTCAGGGCCCACGGTGGTTCGCCCACCACGACCAACCAGCCTGCCCTGCTCCCCCTACCCACAGGCGGACAGTCGCAGGGGGCAGATGGGGAGACGGAGGCGGCAGTTGCCGACCTTCTCAGGATATGGGACACGTCCGCCACCCCCTCTACGCCCGCTTGTCCGGGTCGGGTGGGGGGGGGCACCGTGGACTCTGCCCCAGACATCTCCCATGCCCCCCCTCCCCCCCGTCCACCGCCCTCACACCGGAGCGCATGGTGATCGATGACTCCGACGCGGCCCCCGACCACCCGCTCCCCTCCCCCCAGGATGCAGGGGCCGCACCTAGGCCCTCGGGGCCCCCGCCGATCCCTCCCCCTCTTTCGACATCGCCGCCGCCGCTGACCCCCGTCCGACCCCAGGTGGCAGGTGAGCCTCCTTCCCCGAGGGCGGGCGACTATCGACCGGACCCGGTCGTCGAGCCGGCCGCCTCCACCGCGAGCTCTGACGATACCGCCCACACCGATCACGCGGACGAGTCCACGCCAGCCCATGAGGTGAGATGTCCCACGTGTCTGAACCTCATGGCGGACGATAGAGCTCTCCGCCACCACACACCTCACTGCACCCCGAGCGATGAGGCACGCCGTGTGCAGGCCCGCCAGGAGGCCGCCTCGGTCGGCGGGTCACTCTCACGCCCGGGTTCATCTGTCCCGGTCTTTTCCGACGCGCAGTGGGCGCAGCTGGACTCTGTGGATTGGAGGGAGTATTTCTCTCCGTCCCGGACGCATGCTCGCCCGCTCCGGCGCATTCCGCCGAGGGTCCGCGGAGGCATCTCTGATGTCCTCCGCGCGATCACCGCCCGTATGGAGCAGTATCCGGATGCCGACGGGCCCCACTTCTTGTTCACGGCGGTGCCGACGCTGTTCTTAGCGCCAGCTACTCCACCAGAGCGGGGCCACACAGCTTCCATCGCGGCTCGCGTCGCGCGCTTCTTCCGAGGTGAGTGGGACTCTCTCTTCTCCGACGCGCTGCGTCGTCGCACGCCCCTGCCCACCCGCACATCACGTCGCACCCCCGTCACCACCACGTCGGGAGACGAGCGTCGGATTGCGCGTTGCCTGCGCTTGGCAGCGTGCAACGAGACATCTCGTGCGTGCGCGGCACTGGAGTCGGCCGAGGCGGCTCCAGACACGGATCGCACGGTGCATAGCCTACGGGCTAAGCACCCTAGCGCGGAGCGCCCTCTACCGGAGTGGCTCTCCACCTTCCACGAGGACGGCCTCGTGCTCTCTGCCACCCACTTGCGCCAGGCCATTTTCACTGCACCGCGGGGCTCGTCGGGGGGACCGACCGGATGGGTGGCAGAACACCTCCGTGACACCTACTTGGCATTCCCACAGACCCTACCCTCCTTGCTGTCTGTGTACCAGCTCTGGCTCGGAGGACGCTGCCCCTCAGCTGCGCGTTCTCTTTTGGCCTCGTCCACCCTTGTGGCTCTCGCGAAGCCGAACGGGGACGTGCGGCCGATCGCCATTGGAGAGGTGCTCGTGCGCGTCCTCTCCCGCGCAGTCTGCCTCCAGCTCCGCGACCAGATGGCGAGAGTGTTCCTCGCGTCACAGCAGTTCGGAGTCGGGGTCACGTGTGGCACAGAGGTCACCGTTAGAGGCGTTGTCCGCGCTCTAGCTGACCACCCAGGCTGGGTGGTTCTGCAGCTGGACGTGGCCAACGCCTTTAACTCTTTCTTTCGCGACGTCTTGTTCCAGGCACTGCATGCCAGTCCTGAGTTCAGGTGCCTCATTCCTTTCATCCGTCTTTTCTACGGCACGCCGTCCGATCTGCTCTATCGGACCGGCAGGGGAGTCACCACGATGCACTCGGAGCGCGGCACTCGGCAGGGAGACCCGCTGAGCCCGTTTCTCTACGCCCTCACGCAGCGCCTTGCCCTGGAGCCCGTCCTGGCAGGGGGTGACGTCCAGCTCTGGTCGTACGCCGACGACACCTACCTCGTGGGCCCTCCGGACAGGGTGCTGCACCACTTCACGGGGGTCGTGAGGCGCTTGGGCGGGTTGGGCCTTGCTGTCCAGCCGCACAAGTGCCTTGTCCATCACACGTCGGTGATCCTGCCTCGCGACGTGCAGGCTTTCACCGATCTGGGCATCGAGGTCGCACGCCGGGGGCTCACCGTGACGGGCGTCCCGGTTGGCACCGAGACCTTTGTGACGACCAGCCTGCGGGACCGACTGGAGAGGATGGCCGGGGTGCTGCCGTGGCTCCCGAGGCTGCGGCAGCCACAGACAGCGGCGCGCCTGCTCTCCGCGTGTGTCAGCACACGTCCGCAGTACTTGGCGCGGACAGTCCCCCCATCACCAGAGGTACGTGCCATCTTTGCAGCGTGGGACGCGCGCTTGGGAGCGACCTTCCAGCAGCTCCTGGTGCGAGGTACGTGGAGGGAGGGGGACGCGATCTGCGGGGCAGCCCTGGAGCAGGCTTTCCTCCCGATTCGCATCGGGGGCTTCGGCATCCGACGCATGGAGCGCATCGCCCCGGTGAGTTATCTCTGTTCGTGGGCGCAGTGCGCACCGATTCTCTGCTCGTTGCCGTCGGTGGGGGAGGGCTTCCGTCAGAGCTTCGCATCAGGTGAGCCCGCCCAGATCGATCCGCACATCATGATGGCTCAGGAGGCCCTGCCGGCGGACGTCCTACGCCTCATGCCGGCCTGGCCTTCTTGCGCGACAGGAGCACCGGACGGCCTTTTCAGAGAGGCCAGCAGACACATCGAGGCGCACGCTTTGGAGTCGGTACGTGCCCGTCATACTGATCCCCTGCATCTTGCCCGTTTGACATCCCTTCAGGGTCCAGGTGCGGGAGCTTGGCTTACGGCGGTACCCTACGCGGACTCCCTGCGCATTCCGGAGGCGCAGTGGCAGGTGGCTTCATGCTTTCGTCTCGGTCTCCCCATTCCCCAGTTAGTCCTGGCAGGTCAGTGCTCGTGCGGAGAGGAGATCGCCGACATGTCGGTGCCGCATCACGCGGTGAGGTGCGCGCGCTTCGCGGTCGCCACGACCATCCACGACACAGTGAAGTTCATGCTTCGTGACTTCGCAGACGAGGCCGGCTTCGCTGTCCAGGTGGAGGACACGGCGCTCATTCCGCACCTGGAGGCGGCGCGAGCTCGACTGCAGGTTTTGCACGCGGGGGAGGGGCAGGGGCAGGAGCGGGCACGACAGACAGGACGGCAGCAGCGGCGGGATCAGGAGGGGGGGGAGAGGCAGGCGGGTGAGGAGGGAGAGAGGCAGGGGGCGGAGGAGGAGCAGGAGGGGCAGCAGCGGCGGTTCGGCAGGGAGGATCAGCAGCAGCAGCAGCAGCAGCAGCAGCAGCAGCCGCAGCAGCAGCAGCAGCAACAGCAGCAGGGCACGGGGGAGAGCCGGCGGGAGGAGGAGCAGCAGCAGCAGCGGCAGGGTGGCGGAGAGGGGCAGCAGCGGCGCGCGGGGGGAGAGGGGCAGGTACAGCAGCCGCTGGGAGCTCAGGCAGGGCCGCAGCAGGGGGCCCAGGCAGGACAGCAGCAGGGGACAGGGGACGGGCTCTTGGGCAGGGCACCGCCGAGGCGTGTGCGTTTCGCGCGCGAGGCGGTAGGAGAGGCGCACGCGGAGGGGAGGACAGGCGAGGGTGGGCTAGAGGGGTCGGTAGTAGGCGGGGGTATAGGAGGGACGGAGGGCGGGAGGGGAGGGGGGCGGGAGGGAGAGAGGAGATGGCGGAAGGGGCGGGGGTGGCAGGGGGAGTGGGGGAGGGGAGAGCGGGAGGGAGGAGAGGGAGGGTGAGAGGGGGAGTTGGGAGGGGGACCACGACGACCAGAGGAGGGACATCAGGGGACCAGACAGAGCAGCAGCCCGCGCAGCAGCAGCAGACGCCAGCCGCTCGCACAGGCCGCATAGGGGCACCCGCCCGCATTCCCGACCTCACCTGCAGGGCGCCGCGAGATGCTTTGATGGTGATTGTAGACGTCTCGGTGGCAGACCCACAGCGGGAGGGGAATGCGCAGTTCAGGCGGATGGCACCCACTCAGATTGGCGGCGCAGCAGCTAGGCGGGTGCAGGACAAGCTGCGACACTGGAGGCCGGTGTTACAGGGGTTGCAGCCGGATCCAGAGTTTTACGCCTGCGTAGTGGAGACTTTTGGGTGCCTGAGTGAGCCACTGCGGCAGTTCCTAGGGCTGTGTGCATCGCGGACAGCACGGCGGAGGAGAGATTCAGGGGCAGGGGATGACGGGTCGGCACGGATATTTGAGACGAGCCTCACTACGCGTCTCTCCGTGGCACTGCAGCGCGCGCAGGCAAATGTGATCATGCAGCATGCAGTGCGGCAGCTGGGCGGCTCCGACAATGGATGGATGCCAGCGCCTGTACCTTTGGGCGCTGGGCAGGGGAGTTGGCACCACATCACAGGGTGCTTCGAGAGTGCAGCAGATATGCAGTACATGTATGATGCATATGTGTAGAAAAACATATATAGGCCGTGCTTGAGACGCTGTGCCCGCGCTGTGCGCGTGGGCTGTTGTTTTGTTAGGTCCCAGGATGTCCCTTTGATATAGTCACACCCCCCCTCCCCTCTTCCCCTCTTCTCTTTCTCTCCTCTTTCTCGCTCTCTTCTCCCCCACTCTTTCTGCTACCTTCTTCCTTCCACTATCTTCTCTTTCTTTCCTTCTCTATCTCTTCTCTCTCTCTTTTTTTCTTCTATACCTCTAAACGCTACTATGTCATAATAGCGCAACGCTCATGCCGAAAATCTCATATTTGGCTTTAGAATTGCTATATGACTTGTAACCCTCGTCATTTTTAATGAGAAAACTGCTCTCGCCCACTGGCGCTTAGCTGCGGAGTTCTGATGGGATCCGGCGTAGTAGCCAAGGTATGATCGTACCACGTGCAGTCCTGTCCGCGGTCCGCTTCCCACTCCTCCCCCGAGGCAGCTCCCCTCTTTATAGTCACATCCGCGGTCGTGCCCGCAAGAGGCTCGCCATCTCGCTGGGGGCGGAATGGACGCCCATACGTAGTCGCGCTCCGTGGCGTCCTATGCAGAGAGCGGCCCTCCGCAGAGCGGCGCGACATCGCCGCCCGGGCGGTTCGGAGAAGAATCCTCCTTTCTTTTTCCCACTGCCCCTCCCGGGCACGGGAGCAGGCAGAAATGGGTACGACACGAGGACTTCCCGGGAGGTCACCCTGCCCAGTACTGCTCTCGCCCACTGGCGCTACGCTGCGGAGTTCTGATGGGATCCGGCGTAGTAGCCAAGGTATGATCGTACCACGTGCAGTCCTGTCCGCGGTCCGCTTCCCACTCCTCCCCCGAGGCAGCTCCCCTCTTTATAGTCACATCCGCGACGTGCCCGCAAGAGGCTCGCCATCTCGCTGGGGGCGGAATGGACGCCCATACGTAGTCGCGCTCCGTGGCGTCCTATGCAGAGAGCGGCCCTCCGCAGAGCGGCGCGACATCGCCGCCCGGGCGGTTCGGAGAAGAATCCTCCTTTCTTTTTCCCACTGCCCCCTCCCGGGCACGGGAGCAGGCAGAAATGGGTACGACACGAGGACTTCCCGGGAGGTCACCCTGCCCAGTACTGCTCTCGCCCACTGGCGCTACGCTGCGGAGTTCTGATGGGATCCGGCGTAGTAGCCAAGGTATGATCGTACCACGTGCAGTCCTGTCCGCGGTCCGCTTCCCACTCCTCCCCCGAGGCAGCTCCCCTCTTTATAGTCACATCCGCGTCGTGCCCGCAAGAGGCTCGCCATCTCGCTGGGGGCGGAATGGACGCCCATACGTAGTCGCGCTCCGTGGCGTCCTATGCAGAGAGCGGCCCTCCGCAGAGCGGCGCGACATCGCCGCCCGGGCGGTTCGGAGAAGAATCCTCCTTTCTTTTTCCCACTGCCCCCTCCCGGGCACGGGAGCAGGCAGAAATGGGTACGACACGAGGACTTCCCGGGAGGTCACCCTGCCCAGTACTGCTCTCGCCCACTGGCGCTACGCTGCGGAGTTCTGATGGGATCCGGCGTAGTAGCCAAGGTATGATCGTACCACGTGCAGTCCTGTCCGCGGTCCGCTTCCCACTCCTCCCCCGATGCAGCTCCCCTCTTTATAGTCACATCCGCGGTCGTGCCCGCAAGAGGCTCGCCATCTCGCTGGGGGCGGAATGGACGCCCATACGTAGTCGCGCTCCGTGGCGTCCTATGCAGAGAGCGGCCCTCCGCAGAGCGGCGCGACATCGCCGCCCGGGCGGTTCGGAGAAGAATCCTCCTTTCTTTTTCCCACTGCCCCCTCCCGGGCACGGGAGCAGGCAGAAATGGGTACGACACGAGGACTTCCCGGGAGGTCACCCTGCCCAGTACTGCTCTCGCCCACTGGCGCTACGCTGCGGAGTTCTGATGGGATCCGGCGTAGTAGCCAAGGTATGATCGTACCACGTGCAATCCTGTCCGCGGTCCGCTTCCCACTCCTCCCCCGAGGCAGCTCCCCTCTTTATAGTCACATCCGCGAACGTGCCCGCAAGAGGCTCGCCATCTCGCTGGGGGCGGAATGGACGCCCATACGTAGTCGCGCTCCGTGGCGTCCTATGCAGAGAGCGGCCCTCCGCAGAGCGGCGCGACATCGCCGCCCGGGCGGTTCGGAGAAGAATCCTCCTTTCTTTTTCCCACTGCCCCCTCCCGGGCACGGGAGCAGGCAGAAATGGGTACGACACGAGGACTTCCCGGGAGGTCACCCTGCCCAGTACTGCTCTCGCCCACTGGCGCTACGCTGCGGAGTTCTGATGGGATCCGGCGTAGTAGCCAAGGTATGATCGTACCACGTGCAGTCCTGTCCGCGGTCCGCTTCCCACTCCTCCCCCGATGCAGCTCCCCTCTTTATAGTCACATCCGCGTCGTGCCCGCAAGAGGCTCGCCATCTCGCTGGGGGCGGAATGGACGCCCATACGTAGTCGCGCTCCGTGGCGTCCTATGCAGAGAGCGGCCCTCCGCAGAGCGGCGCGACATCGCCGCCCGGGCGGTTCGGAGAAGAATCCTCCTTTCTTTTTCCCACTGCCCCCTCCCGGGCACGGGAGCAGGCAGAAATGGGTACGACACGAGGACTTCCCGGGAGGTCACCCTGCCCAGTACTGCTCTCGCCCACTGGCGCTACGCTGCGGAGTTCTGATGGGATCCGGCGTAGTAGCCAAGGTATGATCGTACCACGTGCAATCCTGTCCGCGGTCCGCTTCCCACTCCTCCCCCGAGGCAGCTCCCCTCTTTATAGTCACATCCGCGAACGTGCCCGCAAGAGGCTCGCCATCTCGCTGGGGGCGGAATGGACGCCCATACGTAGTCGCGCTCCGTGGCGTCCTATGCAGAGAGCGGCCCTCCGCAGAGCGGCGCGACATCGCCGCCCGGGCGGTTCGGAGAAGAATCCTCCTTTCTTTTTCCCACTGCCCCCTCCCGGGCACGGGAGCAGGCAGAAATGGGTACGACACGAGGACTTCCCGGGAGGTCACCCTGCCCAGTACTGCTCTCGCCCACTGGCGCTACGCTGCGGAGTTCTGATGGGATCCGGCGTAGTAGCCAAGGTATGATCGTACCACGTGCAATCCTGTCCGCGGTCCGCTTCCCACTCCTCCCCCGAGGCAGCTCCCCTCTTTATAGTCACATCCGCGAACGTGCCCGCAAGAGGCTCGCCATCTCGCTGGGGGCGGAATGGACGCCCATACGTAGTCGCGCTCCGTGGCGTCCTATGCAGAGAGCGGCCCTCCGCAGAGCGGCGCGACATCGCCGCCCGGGCGGTTCGGAGAAGAATCCTCCTTTCTTTTTCCCACTGCCCCCTCCCGGGCACGGGAGCAGGCAGAAATGGGTACGACACGAGGACTTCCCGGGAGGTCACCCTGCCCAGTACTGCTCTCGCCCACTGGCGCTACGCTGCGGAGTTCTGATGGGATCCGGCGTAGTAGCCAAGGTATGATCGTACCACGTGCAATCCTGTCCGCGGTCCGCTTCCCACTCCTCCCCCGAGGCAGCTCCCCTCTTTATAGTCACATCCGCGAACGTGCCCGCAAGAGGCTCGCCATCTCGCTGGGGGCGGAATGGACGCCCATACGTAGTCGCGCTCCGTGGCGTCCTATGCAGAGAGCGGCCCTCCGCAGAGCGGCGCGACATCGCCGCCCGGGCGGTTCGGAGAAGAATCCTCCTTTCTTTTTCCCACTGCCCCCTCCCGGGCACGGGAGCAGGCAGAAATGGGTACGACACGAGGACTTCCCGGGAGGTCACCCTGCCCAGTACTGCTCTCGCCCACTGGCGCTACGCTGCGGAGTTCTGATGGGATCCGGCGTAGTAGCCAAGGTATGATCGTACCACGTGCAGTCCTGTCCGCGGTCCGCTTCCCACTCCTCCCCCGATGCAGCTCCCCTCTTTATAGTCACATCCGCGGTCGTGCCCGCAAGAGGCTCGCCATCTCGCTGGGGGCGGAATGGACGCCCATACGTAGTCGCGCTCCGTGGCGTCCTATGCAGAGAGCGGCCCTCCGCAGAGCGGCGCGACATCGCCGCCCGGGCGGTTCGGAGAAGAATCCTCCTTTCTTTTTCCCACTGCCCCCTCCCGGGCACGGGAGCAGGCAGAAATGGGTACGACACGAGGACTTCCCGGGAGGTCACCCTGCCCAGTACTGCTCTCGCCCACTGGCGCTACGCTGCGGAGTTCTGATGGGATCCGGCGTAGTAGCCAAGGTATGATCGTACCACGTGCAGTCCTGTCCGCGGTCCGCTTCCCACTCCTCCCCCGAGGCAGCTCCCCTCTTTATAGTCACATCCGCGAACGTGCCCGCAAGAGGCTCGCCATCTCGCTGGGGGCGGAATGGACGCCCATACGTAGTCGCGCTCCGTGGCGTCCTATGCAGAGAGCGGCCCTCCGCAGAGCGGCGCGACATCGCCGCCCGGGCGGTTCGGAGAAGAATCCTCCTTTCTTTTTCCCACTGCCCCCTCCCGGGCACGGGAGCAGGCAGAAATGGGTACGACACGAGGACTTCCCGGGAGGTCACCCTGCCCAGTACTGCTCTCGCCCACTGGCGCTACGCTGCGGAGTTCTGATGGGATCCGGCGTAGTAGCCAAGGTATGATCGTACCACGTGCAGTCCTGTCCGCGGTCCGCTTCCCACTCCTCCCCCGATGCAGCTCCCCTCTTTATAGTCACATCCGCGGTCGTGCCCGCAAGAGGCTCGCCATCTCGCTGGGGGCGGAATGGACGCCCATACGTAGTCGCGCTCCGTGGCGTCCTATGCAGAGAGCGGCCCTCCGCAGAGCGGCGCGACATCGCCGCCCGGGCGGTTCGGAGAAGAATCCTCCTTTCTTTTTCCCACTGCCCCCTCCCGGGCACGGGAGTAGGCAGAAATGGGTACGACACGAGGACTTCCCGGGAGGTCACCCTGCCCAGTACTGCTCTCGCCCACTGGCGCTACGCTGCGGAGTTCTGATGGGATCCGGCGTAGTAGCCAAGGTATGATCGTACCACGTGCAATCCTGTCCGCGGTCCGCTTCCCACTCCTCCCCCGAGGCAGCTCCCCTCTTTATAGTCACATCCGCGAACGTGCCCGCAAGAGGCTCGCCATCTCGCTGGGGGCGGAATGGACGCCCATACGTAGTCGCGCTCCGTGGCGTCCTATGCAGAGAGCGGCCCTCCGCAGAGCGGCGCGACATCGCCGCCCGGGCGGTTCGGAGAAGAATCCTCCTTTCTTTTTCCCACTGCCCCCTCCCGGGCACGGGAGCAGGCAGAAATGGGTACGACACGAGGACTTCCCGGGAGGTCACCCTGCCCAGTACTGCTCTCGCCCACTGGCGCTACGCTGCGGAGTTCTGATGGGATCCGGCGTAGTAGCCAAGGTATGATCGTACCACGTGCAGTCCTGTCCGCGGTCCGCTTCCCACTCCTCCCCCGATGCAGCTCCCCTCTTTATAGTCACATCCGCGGTCGTGCCCGCAAGAGGCTCGCCATCTCGCTGGGGGCGGAATGGACGCCCATACGTAGTCGCGCTCCGTGGCGTCCTATGCAGAGAGCGGCCCTCCGCAGAGCGGCGCGACATCGCCGCCCGGGCGGTTCGGAGAAGAATCCTCCTTTCTTTTTCCCACTGCCCCCTCCCGGGCACGGGAGCAGGCAGAAATGGGTACGACACGAGGACTTCCCGGGAGGTCACCCTGCCAGTACTGCTCTCGCCCACTGGAGCACGTGCAGGGGCGGCTGCTGGTGCGGCAGGGATAGGAGAGCCGCCGGAGGCGGCAGCAGCGGCAAGGCTACCTACGGCGGAGGAGGCAGGAAAGGGAGCTGTTGTACGCGCTCTCGCACGGGCTATTACCGGGGGGGGGATGTATGCACGTCTGGCAGCTGCTGCGGCAGCAGCGGAGGAGGCAGAGATAGGGGCCGCTGCGGGGAAGGCAGCCAGGGGGAGCGCCACAGGGAAACCAGCAGCAAGTGCTGCGGCAGGGAAGGCAGCAGCGGGGGCAGCGGCAGGGAAAGTAGCAATGGGTCCCGCTGTTTCGCAGGCAGCGGCTAGCAGGGCCGCGACAGCGGCGGCGGCGGCAACGGCGGCGGCGGCGGCTGCGGTGGTGTCAGCGGAAAAGGGGCAGCAGGGGGTGCCGCACCGGGGGCAGTAGCGGAAGCGGCTGCAGGGAAGGTAGCAGCAGGATCAGCAGGGCGTGCCGCGGGGGAGACAACTGCCGGGGTAGCTGCGGGGATGGCAGCAACAGGAAGGGCAGCTGGGGCGGCAGCAGGGAAGGCAGCAACAGCAGCAACACGGGCAGCGGCAAGAGGTGCTGCACGGGAGAGGGCAGCGGGAGCCGCTGCAGGAAGGGCAGCAGCTGCGGCAGCTCCAGCAGGAGGTGTGGTGAGAGAGACAGCAGCCGGAGCGGCCGAAGGTAAGGCAGTAACTGGGACGAGGGCTAAGGAGGCAGGACACAGGGCAGCACCTGGGCCGGAAGAGACTGTCTCATCCCCTCCCACCCCCTCCATCTCCCCCCTCCCCCCCCTCCTTCCCCTCCTCCCCCTACTTCCCTTGCGGTCCCCCGTCCCCCCCTTCCCCCCCCTACTCCCAATCCCATGCATGCAGGAGCTTCACCAGCGGCGCAGGGCCCTCGCCGTGGGCTACAACCCAGGGCTATGGGCGGGGCGGCCCGAGCCTTGGCGTTTTTGGCGGACCCCTGTACACCCGAGCCAATGATCGGGACGCAGTCTCACCACTCCTCTCCCCCCACACCTCCCCTTACAGCCGAGTGTGCCCCACGAGGCGGCCGCCGAGGATGGCTCGGACAATGATGGCCCGCTCGCCGGATATATCTTGGTCGACTCAACCCTTCCATGCTCTCCCTCATCAGCCCTCGCGCCGGCGCCAGGAGCACAAACAACAGCCGGGCAGGTTGCTCCCTCCCCTCCCCACCCACGCAGGCTGTCGCGCCGGACGCCTCGACCTGGGTAGCACAAGGAGGGGCGGCTCTTGCCAACCCCCCTCGTCAGTCCGCCCCCAACCCTGTTCCACCCCAGGTGCCTCCCGCCCGGCACAGGGCACACACCCTGTCGGCCACATGGGCGCTTCCCATAGGAACGGTGAGCGGGGTGCACCCCGGCAAGGGGGAGCAACCCGAATCAACTCCCTCTCGGCCCTCGCCGTCTCACCCCGGCTGATCCCACTTCCCAAGCCCACAGCTAAGCTTCGGGCAAGGCGGGGGTCCCTCGGCGCCCACTCTGCTTCCCTTCCAGGCCGTGGGCCCTACCTTGCCCGCGTCCGCCCCCCCCCTCCTCTCCCACACATCCCACCCGCCCCTTTCCCCGGCAATCCAGCCGGAACTCCCCTCGCGCCCTTTCGTGCAGCCCCCAGGTTTCATGTCCCGCACGGCAGGCGACCACGGGAGTGCCTCCCTCTTGGGCCCTCCCTTGTCACTTCCGTCTCACACACCCTCCAGCCCAGCGCTGGGGCACCCACCCTTCCCACCCCCTCCATTGAGCGTCCCACCCACGCTTAACCCTTACCCTACTGCCCAACCACCTCTCTTGCCCTGCCCCCCCACTCCCGCCCGGCCCATCAGCGCGAACAGGGGCGAGGCGAGGGCGGCCCCCCATCTCACCCTCCCCCTTCCTGCCCCACACACTCCTTGCCCGTCAGTATTCAGGTGGTCGCAGCGAGCCACCCATCCGCGATGGACGTCGACAACAGGAGTAGGGGACCTGCATGATGTCTCCTCCCAACCCTACATCCCCCTTACCGTCGCTCCGCACAGGCAGCGATGTCGGCAGACGCCCAGGGGGAAGGGGACGGGGAAGGTGTCGGGGGAGGGCGGGGCCTCACGGATGGCGCTGCCGATTCCACCACCGCCACCACCCCTCTCTTTCCCCCCCTGTCCCCATCTGCACCCGCCCCAGGGCAGGCCGCCATCCATGCGCAGGCTAGCCCATCGCGGCAGGCGGCCATCGGCGGCCACACCCCCTCACCCTCCCAGCTGCCCCATTCTCACACTCCTCACCCACAGCAGGGGGCGGTCACACGGCAGCCACTGATTGGACAGTTTGCCCAACCCCACACAGGTCGCCGGAAGAAGGGCAAGGGCAAGGGGACACCCGGGGCAGCCCGGCGCTCGGAGCAGCCGGACACGACTCCACCCTCTGCTGGCGCGCAGCCCTTACCAGCCACCACCCCTCAGGCGACCCCATCATTGCCCCCGGCCTGCCACCCACTGCCCTCCCATAACCAGGATGGCGAGCTTCGGACGGTCTCCCTCCCTCGCCCCACCCAGGCCTCACTCCCCTGTCACCCCCCCATCCCGCCCCTGGCCCCCCACCAGACAGTCGCCGCCGATGCCCCATCCGCGATGGAAATCGAACCGGCGGTGGAAGAGGGGTCGTTAGCCTCTCGCAAGCAAGCCTATATCCCCCCCCAGCGTCGGTCCCCACCACCCGCTTCTTTGTCCCCCTCCGGTCCACAACCTCCGACCCAGGCCAGGTCCCACGGTGGTTCGCCCACCACGACCAACCAGCCTGCCCTGCTCCCCCTACCCACAGGCGGACAGTCGCAGGGGGCAGATGGGGAGACGGAGGCGGCAGTTGCCGACCTTCTCAGGATATGGGACGCGTCCGCCACCCCCTCTGCGCCCGCTTGTCCGGGTCGGGTGGGGGGGGGCACCGTGGACCCTGCTCCAGACATCTCCCATGCCCCCCCTTCCCCCCCGTCCACCGCCCTCACACCGGAGCGCATGGTGATCGATGACTCCGACGCGGCCCCCGACCACCCCCTCTGCCCAGACGCATCCACTGCTCCAGCTGCCCACACCCCAGCTCCTACGTCCCCCGGCGAGGCCACTGAGCTAGCCTGCCATCCAGACGCATGCCCCGCCCTAGCCACTGTCCCCTTGGTCGTACCATCCTCACCCACGCCCGCGCATCCCGCCGTCGCTCCTCCCCCCCGGCCATTGCCTTGCCCGCCCCAGACGCACGGCCCGCCCCCCACTTGGGCCACCGACCTCGGACAGGGGCCCATCGAAGAGGCGGTCGTCGGCGCTGATAGCTCGGAGAGCACGATGCCAGTCCCCCCGCACGACACAGCGGTGCCGACAGGAGGACTAGCGGTCACGTGTCCTACCTGCCGGAGCACCTTGGTGAGCAGCCACGCTCTTGCTCTCCATGCACCCCATTGCCAGCCCGCCGATGCTCTACGCAGGGCGGAGGCCCTGCAGGATGCCACCTCTTCCCCTCCCTCATTCAGCGAGCCACGCGCCTCCGTCGTCACATTCTCGGACGTCCAGTGGTCGTCCTTGGATGCGGTCGATTGGACGGATTATTTCTCACCGAGACGCATGCATGCTCGCCCGCTCCGGCGTATCCCGCCGAGGGTTCGCGGGGGGTACGTGGATGTCCTCTGCGCGATCTTGCAGCGCATCAGCCAGCACCCCAGGGCGGGCGGGCCGACGTTTCTGCTGTTGGCCATCCCGACCCTCCTCCTCACGCCCGCTACACCACCTGCACGATCACATACGGCGGCCATCACTGCGCGCATTGCGCGCTTCCTTGGTGGAGATTGGGACGCCCTCATAGCAGAGGCGCTCCACCGCCGCACACCCCTCGCGGCATGCACGACACGCCGCGCCCGCGCCGCGACTCCGACGCCTGACGAGCGCCGCATTGCCCGTTGCCTCCGCCTGGCAGCGTGCAATGAGACGTCACGTGCTTGTGCGGCCTTGGAGTCGGCAGAGGCGGCCCCGGACGGAGATCAGACGGTGCACCGCCTACGGGCGAAGCACCCTTGCGCGGAGCGCCCCATCCCAGCATGGGTGGCCTCCTTCCGGGATGCAGCCCTGGTCCTGAGCATTGAGCATCTGCGCAGGGCCATTTTCACCGCTCCGAGGGGCTCTTCGGGAGGACCTTCGGGATGGGTGGCCGAGCACTTCCGCGACACCTTCTTGGCCTTCCCGAAGGCCCTCCCTACCTTGCTTGCTGTCTACCAGCAGTGGCTCCGGGGCGACTGCGCCCCGGCCGCACTTCCCATGCTGGCATCATCCACCCTCGTCGCGCTCTCCAAGCCGAACATGGACGTTCGGCCGATAGCCATAGGCGAGGTCCTTGCGCGCCTACTCCAGCGGGCGGCATGCCTGCAGTTGCGCGAGCCGATGGCTCGAGTCTTTCTACCATCACAGCAGTTCGGGGTCGGGGTGACCTGCGGTACTGAGCTGGTCGTTAGGGGCGTCCGTCGCGGCAGGGCGGACCACCCGGACTGGGTGGTCGTCGAGCTCGACGTGGCGAACGCCTTTAACTCGTATCACCGCGATCGCTTGTTCGAGGCACTGCGAGCGAGCTCCGAGTTTCGCTGCCTCATCCCTTTCGTTGCCCTTTTCTACGGCACGCCATCCTCGCTGTTCTTTCGGACCGGGCGAGGAGTCACCACCATCCGCTCAGAGCGAGGATCTCGTCAGGGCGACCCTCTGAGCCCATTTCTCTTTGCCCTGACACAGAGGCTGGCACTGGAGCCAGTGCTGGCGGACGGGGACGTGCAGCTGTGGTCATACGCGGATGACACGTACGTCCTGGGCACACCAGAGAGGGTGTTGCAGAGCTTCACTGCCATTCAGAGGCGCTTGGGCGAGCTGGGCCTCTCGGTCCAGCCGCACAAGTGCCTGGTCTACCCAGCGGCGTCCACACGACCGGAGGAGTTGGCAGGCTTCACCGCCCTCGGCCTCGATGTCGCGCGCCGGGGTTTGACGGTTGCGGGGGTGCCTGTCGGCACGGAGGATTTCGTCCACACGAGACTCAGGGAGCGCCTGGAGCGGATGGCCCGAGTGCTGCCGTGGCTGCCTAGGTTGCGTGACCCCCAGGTGGCTGCGCACCTGCTCTCAGCATGCGTCAGCACGCGCCCTCAGTACCTAGCGCGCACGGTCCCGCCCACACAGGCGGTGCGCTCCATCTTCGCGCGCTGGGACGATGGCCTCGGCGAGGCCTTCCAGCGGCTATTCGTCGCGGGCACCTGGAGCGGAGGAGGAGAGATACGCGGCGCGGCCTTGGACCAGGCATTTCTGCCCATTAGGCTGGGCGGATTCGGCATCCGCCGCATGGCGCGCGCGGCGCCAGCGAGCTACCTCTGCTCCTGGGCGCAGTGCGCCCCCATCCTCTGCTCCCTCCCACAGATCGGTGAGTCCTTCAGACGGGCGCTCGCGGCGGAGGACCCCGCAGGGATCGATCCCCACATCGCGACGGCTTTGGCAGACCTTCCACCGTCAGTCCGGGCCTTGCTGCCACCCCTGTCCTCTTGCATCTCGAGCGCGCCGGACGGTCTGTTTTCTGAGGTGAGTCGGCACCTAGAGGCGGCGGCATTAGAGTCCGTTCGTGGACGTCACACTGACCCTTTGCATCTTGCCCGTTTGACATCCCTTCAGGGCGCAGATGCAGGCGCGTGGCTCACGGCGGTCCCTTATGCAGATCCACTGCGCATCCCGGAGGCGCAGTGGCAGGTGGCTTCATGTTTTCGCCTTGGTCTGTCTATCCCCCAGTTAGCCCTTACAGGTCATTGCTCGTGCGGACGGGAGATCGAGGACATGTCGGTGCCCCACCACGTCGTACGCTGTCAGCACTACCACGTCACCACGACCGTCCACAACGCCGTGAAGTACGTCCTTCGCGACATCGCGCGCGAGGCGGGTTTCGCGGTCAGGGTGGAGGACACGGCGCTCATCCCACACCTGGAGGAGGTGCGACGGCGCTTGACAGCCCAGCGGCAGCGGGAGGGGGCACAGGCGGGAGGGCCTACGCTGGCACAGGGACGGACTCGGACAGGACGGGGGCACAGAGGGCCCAGGGAGGGGAGGAGGGACGGCAGGGAGGGGGGGAGGGACAGCAGGGAGGGGGGGAGGGACAGCAGGGAGGGGGGGAGGGACAGCAGGGTGGGGGGGAGGGACAGCAAGGAGGGGGGGAGGGGCAGCAGGGTGGGGGGAGGGACACGAGGGAGGGGGGGGAGCACCAGGACAGCAGGGAGTGTGGGGACTGCCGGGACAGTCGGGACAGCAGGCACGGCTGGTGCCGCAGACGCGGGGGACAGAGGCGGGAGTCCTTGGACAGGGGCCACGGCCACAGGGACAGCCCGTTTCACACGGTGGGACGGTACAGCCGCAGCAGCCGCAGCTGAGGGAGGGCCAGGGGAGGCGCCTGGGGCGAGGGAGACGGGGGGCTCAGGAAGGGGGAAGGGCGGATGGGGCTCGGGGGGAAAGGACTCAGGGTACCGCAGGAGAGGGGGGGGCAGCCCGACCACAGGGTGGTGGGGGGGAGGAGATCGAGGAGATAGTCATGGTCGAGGGAGGGGGTCAGATAGCAGGGGACCGAGCACGGGACGGGCCAGAGGCAGCTAGAGGGGCCAGAGGGGGTGTGGAGCTTGATCCCCGCCAGGGGACAGGGGCACAGGAGGGCGAGAGAGTGGCACGGGGAGGGGGGATAGCAGGGGGGACGGGGGGGGGCGAGGGAGTGGGGAGGACGGGAGGAGCGGGGCAGGTAGATGGAGAGGGTCTGGGGGAGGGGATAGGAGAGGCAGGGGGGTTGGGAGGGGTAGGGGCAAGGGAAAGGGAAGGGAGGGTGAGAGAGGAGGATGAGGGGGGACAATGGCACAAGGAGGAGGGGGACCAGGGGACACGACTAGGCAGCAGCCCACACCGCAGCACAGCACAGCCGGACGCGCAGGCCGCGCAGGAGCACCCGCACGCATCCCCGACCTCACATGCCGCGACGCTGAGAAGGCACTCATGATTATTATAGACGTGTCGATAGCGGATCCACAGCGGGGTGGGAACGCACAGTTTCGGCGAGCGGCATCCACACAGCGGGGGGTGGCGGCGACGAGGCGGGTGCAGGAGAAGATCAGGGACTGGCGGCCGGCCTTGGTAGGGGTGCAGCCGGAGCCGATGTTCTATGCGTGCGTTGCTGAGACTTTCGGGCACTTGAGCGTGCCACTGCGAGATTTTCTGGGGCTCTGCTCACAACGCATAGCGACGCAGCGGCGGGACGCGGGTAGTGGGGAGGAGGCATCGGCGCGGATCTTTGAGTGCGCTCTCACCACGCGAGTTTCAGTGGCGCTGCAGCGTGCGCAGGCGAACATTATCACACAGCATGCAGTGCGACAGCTGGGAGAGTCGGACGATGCATGGATGCCGATACCGGTACCGCTTGGCGCAGGCAGCTGGAGCGGACATCACATCAGTGGCTGCTTTGACAGTGTGGCCGATATGCAGTACCTGTTTGATGGCTATGTGTAGATGAAAACAAGAGTAGGCTGTGCTTGAAACGCTGTGTCTGCGCTGTAGGCGCGGGTTGCTGCTTTGTCGTGTCCCTTGGACCCCTCCCTCCTTACAGTCACACCCTCCCTCTCTTCCACCTCTCACCTCCCTCTTTCTTTTCCCTTACTCCTATCTTTCTTGATCCTCCTACTTCTTCTATCCTTCTCTTTCTTTCCCTCTCTTTCTACCTTCCCTTCTCTTCTTTTCCTCTCTACTTTCTCTTCTCTTCTTTCCCTTCTCTTCCTAACTTCCAAAAACATTACTGTGGTCGTATAGCGTAACATTTATGCCGAAATTTCCAACTTCGGTTTCATATTGGCTATATGACTTGTAACTCTCTTTGTTATTAATAAAATAACTGCTCTCGCCCACTGGCGCTTAGCTGCGGAGTTCTGATGGGATCCGGCGTAGTAGCCAAGGTATGATCGTACCACGTGCAGTCCTGTCCGCGGTCCGCTTCCCACTCCTCCCCCGATGCAGCTCCCCTCTTTATAGTCACATCCGCGAACGTGCCCGCAAGAGGCTCGCCATCTCGCTGGGGGCGGAATGGACGCCCATACGTAGTCGCGCTCCGTGGCGTCCTATGCAGAGAGCGGCCCT
This sequence comes from Closterium sp. NIES-67, assembly GCA_027943415.1. Taxonomy (NCBI): domain Eukaryota; kingdom Viridiplantae; phylum Streptophyta; class Zygnematophyceae; order Desmidiales; family Closteriaceae; genus Closterium; species Closterium sp. NIES-67. The sequence goes on along the minus strand of BQMB01000131.1, from coordinate 26,341 downwards.
CCGCAGAGCGGCGCGACATCGCCGCCCGGGCGGTTCGGAGCAGGCAGAAATGGGTACGACACGAGGACTTCCCGGGAGGTCACCCTGCCCAGTACTGCTCTCGCCCACTGGCGCTACGCTGCGGAGTTCTGATGGGATCCGGCGTAGTAGCCAAGGTATGATCGTACCACGTGCAGTCCTGTCCGCGGTCCGCTTCCCACTCCTCCCCCGAGGCAGCTCCCCTCTTTATAGTCACATCCGCGGTCGTGCCCGCAAGAGGCTCGCCATCTCGCTGGGGGCGGAATGGACGCCCATACGTAGTCGCGCTCCGTGGCGTCCTATGCAGAGAGCGGCCCTCCGCAGAGCGGCGCGACATCGCCGCCCGGGCGGTTCGGAGAAGAATCCTCCTTTCTTTTTCCCACTGCCCCCTCCCGGGCACGGGAGCAGGCAGAAATGGGTACGACACGAGGACTTCCCGGGAGGTCACCCTGCCCAGAACTGCTCTCGCCCACTGGCGCTACGCTGCGGAGTTCTGATGGGCAGGTTGCTCCCTCCCCCTCCCCACCCACGCAGGCTGTCGCGCCGGACGCCTCGACCTGGGTAGCACAAGGAGGGGCGGCTCTTGCCCAACCCCCCTCGTCAGTCCGCCCCCAACCCTGTTCCACCCCAGGTGCCTCCCGCCCGGCACAGGGCACACACCCTGTCGGCCACATGGGCGCTTCCCATAGGAACGGTGAGCGGGGTGCACCCCCGGCAAGGGGGAGCAACCCGAATCAACTCCCTCTCGGCCCTCGCCGTCTCACCCCGGCTGATCCCACTTCCCAAGCCCCACAGCTAAGCTTCGGGCAAGGCGGGGGTCCCTCGGCGCCCACTCTGCTTCCCTTCCAGGCCGTGGGCCCTACCTTGCCCGCGTCCCGCCCCCCCCTCCCTCTCCCACACATCCCACCCGCCCCCTTTCCCCGGCAATCCAGCCGGAACTCCCCTCGCGCCCTTTCGTGCAGCCCCAGGTTTCATGTCCCGCACGGCAGGCGACCACGGGAGTGCCTCCCTCTTGGGCCCTCCCTTGTCACTTCCGTCTCACACACCCTCCAGCCCAGCGCTGGGGCACCCACCCTTCCCACCCCCTCCATTGAGCGTCCCACCCACGCTTAACCCTTACCCTACTGCCCAACCACCTCTCTTGCCCTGCCCCCCCACTCCCGCCCGGCCCATCAGCGCGAACAGGGGCGAGGCGAGGGCGGCCCCCCATCTCACCCTCCCCCTTCCTGCCCCACACACTCCTTGCCCGTCAGTATTCAGGTGGTCGCAGCGAGCCACCCATCGCGATGGACGTCGACACAACAGGAGTAGGGGACCTGCATGATGTCTCCTCCCAACCCTACATCCCCCCTTACCGTCGCTCCGCACAGGCAGCGATGTCGGCAGACGCCCAGGGGGAAGGGGACGGGGAAGGTGTCGGGGGAGGGCGGGGCCTCACGGATGGCGCTGCCGATTCCACCACCGCCACCACCCCTCTCTTTCCCCCCCTGTCCCCATCTGCACCCGCCCCAGGGCAGGCCGCCATCCATGCGCAGGCTAGCCCATCGCGGCAGGCGGCCATCGGCGGCCACACCCCTCACCCTCCCAGCTGCCCCATTCTCACACTCCTCACCCACAGCAGGGGGCGGTCACACGGCAGCCACTGATTGGACAGTTTGCCCAACCCCACACAGGTCGCCGGAAGAAGGGCAAGGGCAAGGGGACACCCGGGGCAGCCCGGCGCTCGGAGCAGCCGGACACGACTCCACCCTCTGCTGGCGCGCAGCCCTTACCAGCCACCACCCCTCAGGCGACCCCATCATTGCCCCCGGCCTGCCACCCACTGCCCTCCCATAACCAGGATGGCGAGCTTCGGACGGTCTCCCTCCCTCGCCCCCTCCCGGGCACGGGAGCAGGCAGAAATGGGTACGACACGAGGACTTCCCGGGAGGTCACCCTGCCCAGTACTGCTCTCGCCCACCTTGCTTACCTACCTACCTTCCTAAGGAGCCTTCTAGCTGCCACTGTTCACGTTACTGTTTCATAAGCTGTTATTAGTGTTTGTATCGGAGGTGTAACGGGAGGGTATCGGCAACGGCTACGAGCGGGTGAGACGGAAGCGGCGGCGAACACGACCCTGCGGTGTCGAGCGATTTTTCGCCACCCCCGTCGATCTCGCCATCCCACCCCGGCTAAGTCCCCCGTCACTCTCGCTCGCCTCCCACCCTCCTCCCTCTCTCTCTTCTAGTTCACCGCGTCGCGCTTTTCTCAGCTTTCTAGTTTCTAAGCTTAGATCCGCGCCACGCCACCTAACCCTAAAATCGGTCGCCAGCACCAGTTCGTTTTTTCCGTTCGTTACAGCGTCCTCTCTCCCCCTCTCACTTAGCGCACCCTTCGTGTATTCCCTGGCGCGCCGTCCCCGTATTTCGTTCCCCGCGCGAAACTAGGTGAGAACCACGGCTGCATTTGATAGCGCGGTTACCAACTCCTAGCTCGCCGTTCACCTCCTTCCCTTCCCGCCGTTTTCCCTCCCTTCCTCCCGCCGTCCCCCACGTTTCCTGCCCGCGCGTCACCCCTCTCTCCCAGCGCGCGTCACTCCCTTCCCTTCCCTGCTCGTCGTCCCTCCCTTCCCACCGTCGCCGTCCCTTTTCTCCCGTGCTCGCCGTCCCCTACCCCCCAGCTCGCCGTCCCCCCCCTTCCCCAGCTCGCCATCCCCCCTTTCCCTGCCCGCCGTCCCCCCCTTTCCCAGCTCGCCGTCCCCCCCGTTCCCAGCTCGACGTCCCCCCCCTTTCCCAGCTCGGCTTACCCCCCTTCCCTGCCCGCCGTCCCCCCTTTCCCTGCTCCCCGTTCCCCCCTTTCCCAGCTCGCCGTCCCCCCGTTTCCCTGCCCGCCGTCCCCCCTTTCCCTGCTCTCCGTTCCCCCCGTTCCCAGCTCGACGTCCCCTCCGTTCCCAGCTCGACGTCCCCCCCCGTTCCCAGCTCGACGTCCCCCCGTTCCCAGCTCGACGTCCCCCCCTTTCCCAGCTCTCCATCCCCCTCTTTCCCTGCTCGCCGTCCCCCCCGTTCCCAGCTCGACGTCCCCCCCCTTTTCCCTGCTCGGCTTACCCCCCCTTCCCTGCCCGCCGTCCCCCCTTTCCCAGCTCGCCGTCCCCCCCTTTCCCTGCTCGCCGTTCCCCCTTTCCCAGCTCGCCGTCCCCCCTTTCCCTGCTCGCCGTTCCCCCCTTTCCCAGCTCGCCGTCCCCCCCTTTCCCTGCTCGCCGTTCCCCCCTTTCCCAGCTCGCCGTTCCCCCCCTTTTCCCTGCCGTCGTCCCCCCCTTTCCCTGCTCGCCGTTCCCCCCGTTCCCAGCTCGACGTCCCCCCCCTTCCCAGCTCGACGTCCCCCCCTTCCCTAGCTCGCCATCCCCCCTTTCCCTGCTCCCCGTTCCCCCCTTTCCCAGCTCGCCGTCCCCCCCGTTTCCCTGCCCGCCGTCCCCCCCTTTCCCTGCTCTCCGTTCCCCCGTTCCCAGCTCGACGTCCCCTCCGTTCCCAGCTCGACGTCCCCCCCCGTTCCCAGCTCGACGTCCCCCCCGTTCCCAGCTCGACGTCCCCCCCTTTCCCTGCTCGCCGTCCCCCCCGTTCCCAGCTCGACGTCCCCCTCCTTTTCCCTGCTCGGCTTACCCCCCCTTCCCTGCCCGCCGTCCCCCCTTTCCCAGCTCGCCGTCCCCCCCTTTCCCAGCTCGCCGTTCCCCCCTTTCCCAGCTCGCCGTTCCCCCCTTTTCCCTGCCCGCCGTCCCCCCCTTTCCCTGCTCGCCGTTCCCCCCGTTCCCAGCTCGACGTCCCCCCCTTCCCAGCTCGACGTCCCCCCCCTTCCCTAGCTCGCCATCCCCCCCTTTCCCTGCTCGCCGTTCCCCCCTTTCCCAGCTCGCCGTCCCCCCCGTTCCCAGCTCGCCGTCCCCCCCTTTCCCTGCTCGCCGTTCCCCCCTTTCCCTGCTCAACGTCCCCTCTGCCCCTGCTCGCCATTTCCCCCCCTGCCTTGCTTGCCGCTTTCCCCTTTCCCCCGGCTCGCAATTTCTCCCTCTCCCCAGCTCGCCACCTCGCCCTCTGTCCAACTCGCCGCTGCCCCCTTCCCCCCAGCTCGCCGCTTCCCCGGCTCCACAGCTCGCCGTTTCCCCCCCTGCCGCTGCCTTTCCCCACGTTCCCCGCTGCTTTTCCACCCCCGCCCGGTACTTCTCCCCCCTCTGCCCGCCGCTTCCCCCCTTGCCGCTGCTTTCTCCCCCTCGCCCGCTGCTCCTCCCTCTCGCCCGCTGCTGTTCCCCCTCCTTAGCTCGCTGTTTCTCCCCTTTTTTGCCGCCGCTTCCCCCCCCCTTGCCTCTACTCTCCCTCCCTTGTCGCCGATTTTCCCCCCCTTTGCCTCTTGCTTTTCCCCCCTTGTCCATGGCTTCCCCCCCCAAGCCACTGCTCTGTCCCTCCTAGCCCGCAGTTTTTCCCTCGCCTGCCCGCTGTCTTTCACCCTGTGCCGCTCATTGTCCCCCCAATGCACGGTGCTGAGCTGTTTTCCCCCACTTGCCCGCTGCTTTTCCCCCCTTGCCCGTTGCCTTTTTCCCCCTCGCCCGTTGCCTTTCCCTCACTCGCCCTTGCTCTTCCCCCCCTTACCCGCTGCTATTCCCCCCCACGGACGCTGTTTCTCCCCCCTCTGCCCACTGCTCTTCCCCCCTTGCCCGCCGATTTTCTCCCCCTTGCCCGTTGTTTTTCAGTCCCTTGCCCCTGCCTTAGCCCCCTTGCCCGCTGTTATTCCCCCCTTGTCCGCTGCTTTTCCCCCCTGTTCTGCTGCTTTTCCCCCCTTCGCCCGCTGCTTTTCCCCCCTTCTTTGCCTCGCTGCTATCATCCCCCCCCCCCCCCCTAGCCTCTGCTTTTCCCCACTTCACCTGCCCGCCGCTCTCCCGCTTCCCTGCCCGCTGCTCTCCCGTTTCCCTGCCTGCTGCTCCCCCCCACTTTCCCTGCCCACTGCTCCCCCCACTTTCCCTGCCCGCTGCTCCCCCGCTTCCCTGCCCGCTGCTCCCCGGCTTCCCCCACTCCCCCCCAGGTCTCCCCCCCTTTTTCCCCACCAGGCTTCCCCATATACCCCTCCAGTTTCCCCCTAGTACCTCCCTGTCTCCCCCACCCCTCTTCCCGGTTCCGTGATATCTCCCCCACTGTTTCCCAGGAGTCTGCCCTCCGTTTTCCCCATCCCTCCCCCCGTGCCCACTACTCTTCCCCCTCCTTGTCCACTGCTGTTCCCCCTCCTTGCCCACTGCTTGTCCCTACTTGCCCACTAACTCTACGCACTTACCCACACATTTTCTCTCCCGGCCCACGCGTTTCCCCCCCGTGCCCATTGCTTTTCCCCCGTGCCCACTGCCATTCCCCTCCTTGCCCCCCACTTTGGTCCAGTATCGTTCCCCCTCACTGCCCGCTGCTACTTTTCCCTGCTGCCTTTCCTCACGTGCCCGCTGCTTCTCCCCCTTGCCGCCGCTTTTCCCCCCTTGCCCGCTTGCTCTTCTACTCTCGCCAGTTGCTTTTCCCTTCCTTGCCCCTGCTTTTCCCCCCCTCGCCCGCGGTTATCCCCCCCCTTGTCCGCCGCTTGTCCCACCCCTTGCCCGCTGTTTTCCCCTCTTTGCCCGTTGCCTTCCCCTCCCTTGGCCCTGCCTTTCCCCCCATTGCCCGCTGTTATTTTCCCCCCATTACCCGCTGCTTTTCCCCCTGGCCTGTTGCTTTTCCCACTGGCCTGTTGCTCGCCCGTTGCCTTTCCCACCCTTGCCCGTTGCCTTTCCCCCCCCTTGCCTGTTGCTTTTCCCCCTTTGCCGCTCGTCTTCCCCCCTTACCCGCTGATTCTCCCCCCTTGCCCGCTGCTTTACCCTCTCTTGCCCCTGCTTTCCCCCCCTTGCCCGCTGTTATTCGCCCATTGCCAGCTGCTTTTCCCCCTGGTCCGCTGCTTCTCCTCCCTTGCCCGCCGCCATTCCCCCCCTGGCCCGTTGCTTCCCCCCCCCCCCCTGTGTTCCCGCTGCTTTCCCCCCCGCCTCCCCGCTGTTCTTCCCCCCCTGCCCGTTTTGCTGCCCATTTGGGTCCCACCCATCCTCCGGTCCTCTCTCCACTCCCGACCCTCTCCTTTGATTACCCACTTCCCCCCCGCTTTCCCCCATTTTCTTCGTGTTCCTCCCCCCTTTCCCCCCTTGGTTCCCCCACTCTTATCCCCGCCCGCTCTCCCCTACTGTCCCCCGTTGTTTCCCCCTCGTATTCTATCCTGCTTTCCACTCTTTTCCCCTTGTTTCCCCCTCCCTTCCCCCTAGCCCACTACTTTTCTCCCATTGCCCACTGCTTTTCCCCCCTTGCCCACCATTCCTCCCCCCATTGCCCACTGCCTTTCCCCTCCTTGCCCACCCCCTTCCTCCCCATTGCCCACTGCTGTTCCCCGCCCTGCCCTCTACTCTTCCCCCGCTGCCCACTGACCTTCCCCCTGGCCCACTGATTTCCCCCCCTTGCCCACTGCTCTTCGCCTCTTTTGCCCAGTGCGTTTTCTCCCTCTTCCTCGCTGCTTTTCCGCCCCTCGCCCTCTGATTTTCCCCTCCTTGCTCCCACCAACTCACACGTCAGTTTCCACCCCCGAAATCGTCCCGCCCCACACCCGGTGCTCTTCACTCCTCCCCCTCCTCTCCTTCCAGTTCCCCCTGTCCCTGCAGGCTGTTTCTTTCCATCTTGTCCTATCCCCGTTTCCCCACCTTCACCCCGTACGTCTCCCCACAGTCGAGCGCCATAACCCTCCTCTAATCGCCGCCCCCTGTTCTCTCCCTATCCTCCCCCCCCCTGTCCCCCTCCCCACTCCACGCAGTTTCTCTGATCTCACCTTCTTTCCCCGCTGTTTTCCTCCCTCCCTTCCCCCCCTGCTTCCCCCTCCTCCCCCTCTTCTAGCATGCAGTCCCCGTGGCCATGACCCACACCCCCTGCAATGCGGGGGAGGGCGGCCCCGGTGCTCTCCGACGGTCAGGCAGAGCCGGTGGCCGCCCTTCCCCCTACTCATCGTCTTCCATCCCCCCACCCAACAGTATCGCCCCGCCAGCCCGCGTCGAGGTGACCGTCGGCAAGGGCGGGGACCAGGTGCGCTCTGCCTCGCGAGGCCGGAAACGACCACGGGAGAAGGCAGAGGAAGGCCCCGCCTCACGCCTGGAGAAGCAGGAGCGCGAAGCCACACGCTCGCGCTCCCATGGTCGCAAAAAGTCATCTGCCCCCCCTCCGCCACTCCCACAGGCCAACACTAGCGCCAGGAGAGCCCCCACCTCCTCCACACCCATGGCCACAGGTAGCAAGGCTGGCACAGGTGAGGCCGCAGCAGGGCCTGTGGCAGGGGAGGGGGATGCGGCAGCACCGGGGGGTCCTGCAGAGGTGGCAGCAGAGATGGGGGTGTGGGAGGTGAAAGTGGGGGTGACGGAGAGGGAGGAGGGGGAAAGATCGGCAGAGACGGTGGGGGCTGGTGAGGACTCAGAGTGGGACGAGGCCGGGGACTCGGATGGGGACAACGCGAAGGACTCGGATTGGGTTTTGGAGGGCGCCGAGGACTCGGATGAGGACGTAGTTGAGCTCATAGCACCCGCTCCTAGTGCAGCCAGGCTCGAGGCCGTGTCCTCAGCAGGGGAGCCAGCGACGGGAGCCGTGGGGTTGGCAGGAGCGGCAGCTGGAGCGGAGGCGGAGGGGGAGGTGGCACGGGCTGGGGTAGAGAGGGCAGCATTAGAGGGTATGGCCCGGGCCTATGCGCGGTCCATGGCCGCATGTGGTGCGGCGCCGGAGGCAGCAGCAGGAGAGGCTGCAGGTGTGGCAACTGCAGGGGCGGTTGCAACAGTGACAGCCATCAGGACCGCGGCAAAGGAGGCTGCCGCAGGAGTCACCGCAGGGGGTACTCCAGCGGAAGCTGCTATGGCAGAGGCGGAGGCAGGAGAGGCTGCATGGGGGAAGGTGGAAAAGGCGGCTGCAGAGGCGGCAGCAGCACGGGCTGTAGCCGCAGGGGGAGGAACGACAGCCGTGGTGGGAGGGGCGGCTGTGGGGGCTGCCGCAAAGGTCTTTGCAGAAGTGGCAGCAGCTCCAGCACCGGCAGAGGCGCAGGCACCTGGGCCAGCTGCAGCGGGGGCGGCAGAAGGAGACCCTGCAGAGGTAGCAGCCGCTGGGGGTGGGGCCGCTCCAGAGTTGGCAGCAGCCGGGGGGGTGGTCGCGGCGGCGGCAGCGACAGCTGGGGCTGCAGCAGAGACGGTGGCAGCGGGAGCATGGGCAGCGGCGGCAACAGCTGGGGCCTCCGCGGAGGAGGCGGCAGCAATGGATCATGCAAGAGGTGCATCGGCTCGGGCTCGGGCTCGGGATGCGGCAGAGGCAGCAGCAGCAGGGGCCACAGGGGCAGCCGGGGCGGATTTGGGGGCAGCAGCAACAGCAGGCGCCCCTGCAGAGGCGGCAGAGGCGGGAGCAGCGGCGGTGCAGGCGGCGACAGCGGCAGGAGCTGGAGCTGCCACCGCAGAGGAGGCAGCAGCAGCCGATCTTGCGAGGGGCGCAGCGACCGGGGCTCGGGATGCCGCAGAGGCGGTGATGGCTGGGGCCGCTGCAGCGGCCAGGGTGGCTGCCGGGGAAGCAGATGAAGGAGTCCCTGCTGAGGCGGCGGGGGCAGGGACAACGGCAGAGGCCAGCAGCAGCAGCAGCGGCAGCAGCAGCAACAGGAGCACGTGCAGGGGCGGCTGCTGGTGCGGCAGGGATAGGAGAGCCGCCGGAGGCGGCAGCAGCGGCAAGGCTACCTACGGCGGAGGAGGCAGGAAAGGGAGCTGTTGTACGCGCTCTCGCACGGGCTATTACCGGGGGGGGGATGTATGCACGTCTGGCAGCTGCTGCGGCAGCAGCGGAGGAGGCAGAGATAGGGGCCGCTGCGGGGAAGGCAGCCAGGGGGAGCGCCACAGGGAAACCAGCAGCAAGTGCTGCGGCAGGGAAGGCAGCAGCGGGGCAGCGGCAGGGAAAGTAGCAATGGGTCCCGCTGTTTCGCAGGCAGCGGCTAGCAGGGCCGCGACAGCGGCGGCGGCGGCAGCGGCGGCGGCGGCGGCTGTGGTGGTGTCAGCGGAAAAAGGGGCAGCAGGGGGTGCCGCACCGGGGCAGCAGCGGAAGCGGCCGCAGGGAAGGTAGCAGCAGGATCAGCAGGGCGTGCCGCGGGGGGAGACAACCGCCGGGGTAGCTGCGGGGATGGCAGCAACAGGAAGGGCAGCTGGGGTGGCAGCAGGGAAGGCAGCAACAGCAGCAACACGGGCAGCGGCAAGAGGTGCTGCACGGGAGAGGGCAGCGGGAGCCGCTGCAGGAAGGGCAGCAGCTGCGGCAGCTCCAGCAGGAGGTGTGGTGAGAGAGACAGCAGCCGGAGCGGCTGAAGGTAAGGCAGTAACTGGGATGAGGGCTAAGGAGGCCGGACACAGGGCAGCACCTGGGCCGGAAGAGACTGTCTCATCCCCTCCCACCCCCCATCTCCCCCCTCCCCCCCTCCTTCCCCTCCTCCCCCTACTTCCCTTGCGGTCCCCGTCCCCCCTTCCCCCCCCTACTCCCAATCCCATGCATGCAGGGCTTCACCAGCGGCGCAGGGCCCTCGCTGTGGGCTACAACCCAGGGCTATGGGCGGGGCGGCCCGAGCCTTGGCGTTTTTGGCGGACCCCTGTACACCCGAGCCAATGATCGGGACGCAGTCTCACCACTCCCTCTCCCCCCACACCCTCCCCTTACAGCCGAGTGTGCCCCAGGAGGCGGCCGCCGAGGATGGCTCGGACAATGATGGCCCGCTCGCCGGATATATCTTGGTCGACTCAACCCTTCCTTGCTCTCCCTCAGCAGCCCTCGCGCCGGCGCCAGGAGCACAAACAACAGCCGGGCAGGTTGCTCCTCCCCTCCCCACCCACGCAGGCTGTCGCGCCGGACGCCTCGACCTGGGTAGCACAAGGAGGGGCGGCTCTTGCCCAACCCCCCTCGTCAGTCCGCCCCAACCCTGTTCCACCCCAGGTGCCTCCCGCCCGGCACAGGGCACACACCCTGTCGGCCACACGGGCGCTTCCCATAGGAACGGTGAGCGGGGTGCACCCCTCGCAAGGGGGAGCAACCCGAATCAACTCCCTCTCGGCCCTCGCCGTCTCACCCCGGCTGATCCCACTTCCCAAGCCCCACAGCTAAGCTTCGGGCAAGGCGGGGGTCCCTCGGCGCCCACTCTGCTTCCCTTCCCGGCCGGTGGGCCCTACCTTGCCCGCGCCCCGCCCCCCCCCCTCCCTCTCCCACACATCCCACCCGCCCCCTTTCCCCGGCAATCCAGCCGGAACTCCCCTCGCGCCCTTTCGTGCAGCCCCCAGGTTTCATGTCCCGCACGGCAGGCGACCACGGGAGTGCCTCCCTCTTGGGCCCTCCCTTGTCACTTCCGTCTCACACACCCTCCAGCCCAGCGCTGGGGCACCCACCCCTCCCACCCCCTCCATTGAGCGTCCCACCCACGCTTAACCCTTACCCTGCTGCCCAACCACCTCTCTTGCCCTGCCCCCCCACTCCCGCCCGGCCCATCAGCGCGAACAGGGGCGAGGCGAGGGCGGCCCCCCCATCTCACCCTCCCCCTTCCTGCCCCACACACTCCTTGCCCGTCAGTATTCAGGTGGTCGCAGCGAGCCACCCATCCGCGATGGACGTCGACAAAATAGGAGTAGGGGACCTGCATGATGTCTCCTCCCAACCCTACATCCCCCCTTTCCGTCGCTCCGCACAGGCAGCGATGTCGGCAGACGCCCAGGGGGAAGGGGACGGGGAAGGTGTCGGGGGAGGGCGGGGCATTGCGGATGGTGCTGCCGATTCCACCACCGCCACCACCCCTCACTTTCCCCCCCTGTCCCCATCTGCACCCGCCCCAGGGCAAGCCGCCATCCATGCGCAGGCTAGCCATCGCGGCAAGCGGCCATCGGCGGCCACACCCCCTCACCCTCCCAGCTGCCCCATTCTCACACTCCTCACCCACAGCAGGGGGCGGTCACACGGCAGCCGCTGATTGGACAGTTTGCCCAACCCCACACAGGTCGCCGGAAGAAGGGCAAGGGCACGGGACACCCGGGGCAGCCCGGCGCTCGGAGCAGCCGGACACGACTCCACCCTCTGCTGGCGTGCAGCCCTTACCATCCACCACCCCTCAGGCGACCCCATCATTGCCCCCGGCCCGCCACCCACTGCCTCCCATAACCAGGATGGCGAGCTTCGGACGGTCTCCCTCCCTCACCCCACCCAGGCCCCACTCCCCTGTCACCCACCCATCCCGCCATTGGCCCCCCACCAGACGGTCGCCGCCGATGCCCCATCCGCGATGGAAATCGAACCGGAGGCGGAAGAGGTGTCGTTAGCCTCTCGCAAGCAAGCCTATATCCCCCCCCAGCGTCGGTCCCTACCACCCGCCTCTTTGTCCCCCTCCGGTCCACAACCTCCGACCCAGGTCAGGGCCCACGGTGGTTCGCCCACCACGACCAACCAGCCTGCCCTGCTCCCCCTACCCACAGGCGGACAGTCGCAGGGGGCAGATGGGGAGACGGAGGCGGCAGTTGCCGACCTTCTCAGGATATGGGACACGTCCGCCACCCCCTCTACGCCCGCTTGTCCGGGTCGGGTGGGGGGGGCACCGTGGACTCTGCCCCAGACATCTCCCATGCCCCCCCCTCCCCCCGTCCACCGCCCTCACACCGGAGCGCATGGTGATCGATGACTCCGACGCGGCCCCCGACCACCCGCTCCCCTCCCCCAGGATGCAGGGGCCGCACCTAGGCCCTCGGGGCCCCCGCCGATCCCTCCCCCTCTTTCGACATCGCCGCCGCCCGCTGACCCCCGTCCGACCCCAGGTGGCAGGTGAGCCTCCTTCCCCGAGGGCGGGCGACTATCGACCGGACCCGGTCGTCGAGCCGGCCGCCTCCACCGCGAGCTCTGACGATACCGCCCACACCGATCACGCGGACGAGTCCACGCCAGCCCATGAGGTGAGATGTCCCACGTGTCTGAACCTCATGGCGGACGATAGAGCTCTCCGCCACCACACACCTCACTGCACCCCGAGCGATGAGGCACGCCGTGTGCAGGCCCGCCAGGAGGCCGCCTCGGTCGGCGGGTCACTCTCACGCCCGGGTTCATCTGTCCCGGTCTTTTCCGACGCGCAGTGGGCGCAGCTGGACTCTGTGGATTGGAGGGAGTATTTCTCTCCGTCCCGGACGCATGCTCGCCCGCTCCGGCGCATTCCGCCGAGGGTCCGCGGAGGCATCTCTGATGTCCTCCGCGCGATCACCGCCCGTATGGAGCAGTATCCGGATGCCGACGGGCCCCACTTCTTGTTCACGGCGGTGCCGACGCTGTTCTTAGCGCCAGCTACTCCACCAGAGCGGGGCCACACAGCTTCCATCGCGGCTCGCGTCGCGCGCTTCTTCCGAGGTGAGTGGGACTCTCTCTTCTCCGACGCGCTGCGTCGTCGCACGCCCCTGCCCACCCGCACATCACGTCGCACCCCCGTCACCACCACGTCGGGAGACGAGCGTCGGATTGCGCGTTGCCTGCGCTTGGCAGCGTGCAACGAGACATCTCGTGCGTGCGCGGCACTGGAGTCGGCCGAGGCGGCTCCAGACACGGATCGCACGGTGCATAGCCTACGGGCTAAGCACCCTAGCGCGGAGCGCCCTCTACCGGAGTGGCTCTCCACCTTCCACGAGGACGGCCTCGTGCTCTCTGCCACCCACTTGCGCCAGGCCATTTCACTGCACCGCGGGGGCTCGTCGGGGGGACCGGACCGGATGGGTGGCAGAACACCTCCGTGACACCTACTTGGCATTCCCACAGACCCTACCCTCCTTGCTGTCTGTGTACCAGCTCTGGCTCGGAGGACGCTGCCCCTCAGCTGCGCGTTCTCTTTTGGCCTCGTCCACCCTTGTGGCTCTCGCGAAGCCGAACGGGGACGTGCGGCCGATCGCCATTGGAGAGGTGCTCGTGCGCGTCCTCTCCCGCGCAGTCTGCCTCCAGCTCCGCGACCAGATGGCGAGAGTGTTCCTCGCGTCACAGCAGTTCGGAGTCGGGGTCACGTGTGGCACAGAGGTCACCGTTAGAGGCGTTGTCCGCGCTCTAGCTGACCACCCAGGCTGGGTGGTTCTGCAGCTGGACGTGGCCAACGCCTTTAACTCTTTCTTTCGCGACGTCTTGTTCCAGGCACTGCATGCCAGTCCTGAGTTCAGGTGCCTCATTCCTTTCATCCGTCTTTTCTACGGCACGCCGTCCGATCTGCTCTATCGGACCGGCAGGGGAGTCACCACGATGCACTCGGAGCGCGGCACTCGGCAGGGAGACCCGCTGAGCCCGTTTCTCTACGCCCTCACGCAGCGCCTTGCCCTGGAGCCCGTCCTGGCAGGGGGTGACGTCCAGCTCTGGTCGTACGCCGACGACACCTACCTCGTGGGCCCTCCGGACAGGGTGCTGCACCACTTCACGGGGTCGTGAGGCGCTTGGGCGGGTTGGGCCTTGCTGTCCAGCCGCACAAGTGCCTTGTCCATCACACGTCGGTGATCCTGCCTCGCGACGTGCAGGCTTTCACCGATCTGGGCATCGAGGTCGCACGCCGGGGGCTCACCGTGACGGGCGTCCCGGTTGGCACCGAGACCTTTGTGACGACCAGCCTGCGGGACCGACTGGAGAGGATGGCCGGGGTGCTGCCGTGGCTCCCGAGGCTGCGGCAGCCACAGACAGCGGCGCGCCTGCTCTCCGCGTGTGTCAGCACACGTCCGCAGTACTTGGCGCGGACAGTCCCCCCATCACCAGAGGTACGTGCCATCTTTGCAGCGTGGGACGCGCGCTTGGGAGCGACCTTCCAGCAGCTCCTGGTGCGAGGTACGTGGAGGGAGGGGGACGCGATCTGCGGGGCAGCCCTGGAGCAGGCTTTCCTCCCGATTCGCATCGGGGGCTTCGGCATCCGACGCATGGAGCGCATCGCCCCGGTGAGTTATCTCTGTTCGTGGGCGCAGTGCGCACCGATTCTCTGCTCGTTGCCGTCGGTGGGGGAGGGCTTCCGTCAGAGCTTCGCATCAGGTGAGCCCGCCCAGATCGATCCGCACATCATGATGGCTCAGGAGGCCCTGCCGGCGGACGTCCTACGCCTCATGCCGGCCTGGCCTTCTTGCGCGACAGGAGCACCGGACGGCCTTTTCAGAGAGGCCAGCAGACACATCGAGGCGCACGCTTTGGAGTCGGTACGTGCCCGTCATACTGATCCCCTGCATCTTGCCCGTTTGACATCCCTTCAGGGTCCAGGTGCGGGAGCTTGGCTTACGGCGGTACCCTACGCGGACTCCCTGCGCATTCCGGAGGCGCAGTGGCAGGTGGCTTCATGCTTTCGTCTCGGTCTCCCCATTCCCCAGTTAGTCCTGGCAGGTCAGTGCTCGTGCGGAGAGGAGATCGCCGACATGTCGGTGCCGCATCACGCGGTGAGGTGCGCGCGCTTCGCGGTCGCCACGACCATCCACGACACAGTGAAGTTCATGCTTCGTGACTTCGCAGACGAGGCCGGCTTCGCTGTCCAGGTGGAGGACACGGCGCTCATTCCGCACCTGGAGGCGGCGCGAGCTCGACTGCAGGTTTTGCACGCGGGGGAGGGGCAGGGGCAGGAGCGGGCACGACAGACAGGACGGCAGCAGCGGCGGATCAGGAGGGGGGGAGAGGCAGGCGGGTGAGGAGGGAGAGAGGCAGGGGGCGGAGGAGGAGCAGGAGGGGCAGCAGCGGCGGTTCGGCAGGAGGATCAGCAGCAGCAGCAGCAGCAGCAGCAGCAGCAGCAGCCGCAGCCAGAGCAGCAGCAGCAACAGCAGCAGGGCACGGGGGAGAGCCGGCGGGAGGAGGAGCAGCAGCAGCAGCGGCAGGGTGGCGGAGAGGGGCAGCAGCGGCGCGCGGGGGGAGAGGGGCAGGTACAGCAGCCGCTGGGAGCTCAGGCAGGGCCGCAGCAGGGGGCCCAGGCAGGACAGCAGCAGGGGACAGGGGACGGGCTCTTGGGCAGGGCACCGCCGAGGCGTGTGCGTTTCGCGCGCGAGGCGGTAGGAGAGGCGCACGCGGAGGGGAGGACAGGCGAGGGTGGGCTAGAGGGGTCGGTAGTAGGCGGGGGTATAGGAGGGACGGAGGGCGGGAGGGGAGGGGGGCGGGAGGGAGAGAGGAGATGGCGGAAGGGGCGGGGGTGGCAGGGGGAGTGGGGGAGGGAGAGCGGGAGGGAGGAGAGGGAGGGTGAGAGGGGGAGTTGGGAGGGGACCACGACGACCAGAGGAGGGACATCAGGGGACCAGACAGAGCAGCAGCCCGCGCAGCAGCAGCAGACGCCAGCCGCTCGCACAGGCCGCATAGGGGCACCCGCCCGCATTCCCGACCTCACCTGCAGGGCGCCGCGAGATGCTTTGATGGTGATTGTAGACGTCTCGGTGGCAGACCCACAGCGGGAGGGGAATGCGCAGTTCAGGCGGATGGCACCCACTCAGATTGGCGGCGCAGCAGCTAGGCGGGTGCAGGACAAGCTGCGACACTGGAGGCCGGTGTTACAGGGGTTGCAGCCGGATCCAGAGTTTTACGCCTGCGTAGTGGAGACTTTTGGTGCCTGAGTGAGCCACTGCGGCAGTTCCTAGGGCTGTGTGCATCGCGGACAGCACGGCGGAGGAGAGATTCAGGGGCAGGGGATGACGGGTCGGCACGGATATTTGAGACGAGCCTCACTACGCGTCTCTCCGTGGCACTGCAGCGCGCGCAGGCAAATGTGATCATGCAGCATGCAGTGCGGCAGCTGGGCGGCTCCGACAATGGATGGATGCCAGCGCCTGTACCTTTGGGCGCTGGGCAGGGGAGTTGGCACCACATCACAGGGTGCTTCGAGAGTGCAGCAGATATGCAGTACATGTATGATGCATATGTGTAGAAAAACATATATAGGCCGTGCTTGAGACGCTGTGCCCGCGCTGTCGCGTGGGCTGTTGTTTTGTTAGGTCCCAGGATGTCCCTTTGATATAGTCACACCCCCCCTCCCCTCTTCCCCTCTTCTCTTTCTCTCCTCTATCTCGCTCTCTTCTCCCCCACTCTTTCTGCTACCTTCTTCCTTCCACTATCTTCTCTTTCTTTCCTTCTCTATCTCTTCTCTCTCTCTTTTTTCTTCTATACCTCTAAACGCTACTATGTCATAATAGCGCAACGCTCATGCCGAAAATCTCATATTTGGCTTTAGAATTGCTATATGACTTGTAACCCTCGTTATTTTTAATGAGAAAACTGCTCTCGCCCACTGGCGCTTAGCTGCGGAGTTCTGATGGGATCCGGCGTAGTAGCCAAGGTATGATCGTACCACGTGCAGTCCTGTCCGCGGTCCGCTTCCACTCCTCCCCTGATGCAGCTCCTCTTTATAGTCACATCCCGGCGGCCCGCAAGAGGCTCGCCATCTCGCTGGGCGGAATGGACGCCCATACGTAGTCGCGCTCGTGGCGTCCTATGCAGAGAGGCCCTCGCAGAGCGGGCGACATCGCGCCCGGCGGTTCGGAGAGAATCCTCCTTTCTTTTCCCACTGCCCCCTCCCGGCACGGAGCAGCAGAAATGGTACGACACGGGACTTCCCGGAGGTCCCCTGCCCAGAACTCTCCGCCACTGGCGCACGCTGCGGAGTTCTGATGGGATCCGGCGTAGTAGCCAAGTATGATCTACCACGTCAATCCTGTCGCGGTCCGCTTCCCACTCCTCCCCGAGCAGCTCCCCTCTTATAGTCACATCGGAACGTCCCGCAAGAGGTCGCCATCTCGCTGGGGCGGATGGCGCATACGTAGGCGCTCCGTGGCGTCCTATGCAGAGAGCGGCCCTCCGCAGAGCGGCGCGACATCGCCGCCCGGCGGTTCGGAGAAGAATCCTCCTTTCTTTTTCCCACTGCCCCCTCCGGGCACGGGAGCAGGCAGAAATGGGTACGACACGAGGACTTCCCGGGAGGTCACCCATGCCCAGAACTGCTCTCGCCCACTGGCGCTACGCTCGGAGTTCTGATGGGATCCGGCTTAGTAGCCAAGGTATGATCGTACCACGTGCAGTCCTGTCCGCGGTCCGCTTCCCACTCCTCCCCGAGGCAGCTCCCCTCTTTATAGTCACATCCGGCGTGCCCGCAAGAGGCTCGCCATCTCGCTGGGCGGAATGGACGCCCATACGTAGTCGCGCTCCGTGGCGTCCTATGCAGAGAGCGGCCCTCCGCAGAGCGGCGCGACATCGCCGCCCCGGGCGGTTCGGAGAAGAATCCTCCTTTCTTTTTCCCACTGCCCCCTCCCGGGCACGGAGCAGGCAGAAATGGTACGACACGAGGACTTCCCGGGAGTCACCCTGCCAGAACTGCTCTCGCCACTGGCGCTTAGCAGGGGCTTCACCAGCGGCGCAGGGCCCTCGCCGTGGGCTACAACCCAGGGCTATGGGCGGGGCGGCCCGAGCCTTGGCGTTTTTGGCGGACCCCTGTACACCCGAGCCAATGATCGGGACGCAGTCTCACCACTCCCTCTCCCCCCACACCCTCCCCTTACAGCCGAGTGTGCCCCACGAGGCGGCCGCCGAGGATGGCTCGGACAATGATGGCCCGCTCGCCGGATATATCTTGGTCGACTCAACCCTTCCATGCTCTCCCTCATCAGCCCTCGCGCCGGCGCCAGGAGCACAAACAACAGCCGGGCAGGTTGCTCCCTCCCCCTCCCCACCCACGCAGGCTGTCGCGCCGGACGCCTCGACCTGGGTAGCACAAGGAGGGGCGGCTCTTGCCCAACCCCCCTCGTCAGTCCGCCCCCAACCCTGTTCCACCCCAGGTGCCTCCCGCCCGGCACAGGGCACACACCCTGTCGGCCACATGGGCGCTTCCCATAGGAACGGTGAGCGGGGTGCACCCCCGGCAAGGGGGAGCAACCCGAATCAACTCCCTCTCGGCCCTCGCCGTCTCACCCCGGCTGATCCCACTTCCCAAGCCCCACAGCTAAGCTTCGGGCAAGGCGGGGGTCCCTCGGCGCCCACTCTGCTTCCCTTCCAGGCCGTGGGCCCTACCTTGCCCGCGTCCCGCCCCCCCCTCCCTCTCCCACACATCCCACCCGCCCCCTTTCCCCGGCAATCCAGCCGGAACTCCCCTCGCGCCCTTTCGTGCAGCCCCCAGGTTTCATGTCCCGCACGGCAGGCGACCACGGGAGTGCCTCCCTCTTGGGCCCTCCCTTGTCACTTCCGTCTCACACACCCTCCAGCCCAGCGCTGGGGCACCCACCCTTCCCACCCCCTCCATTGAGCGTCCCACCCACGCTTAACCCTTACCCTACTGCCCAACCACCTCTCTTGCCCTGCCCCCCACTCCCGCCCGGCCCATCAGCGCGAACAGGGGCGAGGCGAGGGCGGCCCCCCATCTCACCCTCCCCCTTCCTGCCCCACACACTCCTTGCCCGTCAGTATTCAGGTGGTCGCAGCGAGCCACCCATCCGCGATGGACGTCGACAAAACAGGAGTAGGGGACCTGCATGATGTCTCCTCCCAACCCTACATCCCCCCTTACCGTCGCTCCGCACAGGCAGCGATATCGGCAGACGCCCAGGGGGAAGGGGACGGGGAAGGTGTCGGGGGAGGGCGGGGCATCGGACGGTGCTGCCGATTCCACCACCGCCACCACCCCTCACTTTCTCCCCCTGTCCCCATCTGCACCCGCCCCAGGGCAGGCCGCCATCCATGCGCAGGCTAGCCCATCGCGGCAGCGGCCATCGGCGGCCACACCCCCTCACCCTCCCAGCTGCCCCATTCTCACACTCCTCACCCACAGCAGGGGGCGGTCACACGGCAGCCACTGATTGGACAGTTTGCCCAACCCCACACAGGTCGCCGGAAGAAGGGCAAGGGCAAGGGGACACCCGGGGCAGCCCGGCGCTCGGAGCAGCCGGACACGACTCCACCCTCTGCTGGCGTGCAGCCCTTACCAGCCACCACCCCTCAGGCGACCCCATCATTGCCCCCGGCCCGCCACCCACTGCCCTCCCATAACCAGGATGGCGAGCTTCGGACGGTCTCCCTCCCTCCTCACCACCCAGGCCCACTCCCCTGTCACCCCCCCATCCCGCCCTGGCCCCCACCAGACAGTCGCCGCCGATGCCCCATCCGCGATGGAAATCGAACCGGCGGTGGAAGAGGGTCGTTAGCCTCTCGCAAGCAAGCCTATATCCCCCCCAGCGTCGGTCCCCACCACCCGCTTCTTTGTCCCCCTCCGGTCCACAACCTCCGACCCAGGCCAGGTCCCACGGTGGTTCGCCCACCACGACCAACCAGCCTGCCCTGCTCCCCCTACCCACAGGCGGACAGTCGCAGGGGGCAGATGGGGAGACGGAGGCGGCAGTTGCCGACCTTCTCAGGATATGGGACGCGTCCGCCACCCCCTCTGCGCCCGCTTGTCCGGGTCGGGTGGGGGGGCACCGTGGACCCTGCTCCAGACATCTCCCATGCCCCCCTTCCCCCCCGTCCACCGCCCTCACACCGGAGCGCATGGTGATCGATGACTCCGACGCGGCCCCCGACCACCCCCTCTGCCCAGACGCATCCACTGCTCCAGCTGCCCACACCCCAGCTCCTACGTCCCCCGGCGAGGCCACTGAGCTAGCCTGCCATCCAGACGCATGCCCCGCCCTAGCCACTGTCCCCTTGGTCGTACCATCCTCACCCACGCCGCGCATCCCGCCGTCGCTCCTCCCCCCGGCCATTGCCTTGCCCGCCCCAGACGCACGGCCCGCCCCCACTTGGGCCACCGACCTCGGACAGGGGCCCATCGAAGAGGCGGTCGTCGGCGCTGATAGCTCGGAGAGCACGATGCCAGTCCCCCCGCACGACACAGCGGTGCCGACAGGAGGACTAGCGGTCACGTGTCCTACCTGCCGGAGCACCTTGGTGAGCAGCCACGCTCTTGCTCTCCATGCACCCCATTGCCAGCCCGCCGATGCTCTACGCAGGGCGAGGCCCTGCAGGATGCCACCTCTTCCCCTCCCTCATTCAGCGAGCCACGCGCCTCCGTCGTCACATTCTCGGACGTCCAGTGGTCGTCCTTGGATGCGGTCGATTGGACGGATTATTTCTCACCGAGACGCATGCATGCTCGCCCGCTCCGGCGTAATCCCGCCGAGGGTTCGCGGGGGGTACGTGGATGTCCTCTGCGCGATCTTGCAGCGCATCAGCCAGCACCCCAGGGCGGGCGGGCCGACGTTTCTGCTGTTGGCCATCCCGACCCTCCTCCTCACGCCCGCTACACCACCTGCACGATCACATACGGCGGCCATCACTGCGCGCATTGCGCGCTTCCTTGGTGGAGATTGGGACCCCTCATAGCAGAGGCGCTCCACCGCCGCACACCCCCTCGCGGCATGCACGACACGCCGCGCCCCGCGCCGCGACTCCGACGCCTGACGAGCGCCGCATTGCCCGTTGCCTCCGCCTGGCAGCGTGCAATGAGACGTCACGTGCTTGTGCGGCCTTGGAGTCGGCAGAGGCGGCCCGGACGGAGATCAGACGGTGCACCGCCTACGGGCGAAGCACCCTTGCGCGGAGCGCCCCATCCCAGCATGGGTGGCCTCCTTCCGGGATGCAGCCCTGGTCCTGAGCATTGAGCATTCTGCGCAGGGCCATTTTCACCGCTCCGAGGGGCTCTTCGGGAGGACCTTCGGGATGGTGGCCGAGCACTTCCGCGACACCTTCTTGGCCTTCCCGAAGGCCCTCCCTACCTTGCTTGCTGTCTACCAGCAGTGGCTCCGGGGCGACTGCGCCCCGGCCGCACTTCCCATGCTGGCATCATCCACCCTCGTCGCGCTCTCCAAGCCGAACATGGACGTTCGGCCGATAGCCATAGGCGAGGTCCTTGCGCGCCTACTCCAGCGGGCGGCATGCCTGCAGTTGCGCGAGCCGATGGCTCGAGTCTTTCTACCATCACAGCAGTTCGGGGTCGGGGTGACCTGCGGTACTGAGCTGGTCGTTAGGGGCGTCCGTCGCGGCAGGGCGGACCACCCGGACTGGGTGGTCGTCGAGCTCGACGTGGCGAACGCCTTTAACTCGTATCACCGCGATCGCTTGTTCGAGGCACTGCGAGCGAGCTCCGAGTTTCGCTGCCTCATCCCTTTCGTTGCCCTTTTCTACGGCACGCCATCCTCGCTGTTCTTTCGGACCGGGCGAGGAGTCACCACCATCCGCTCAGAGCGAGGATCTCGTCAGGGCGACCCTCTGAGCCCATTTCTCTTTGCCCTGACACAGAGGCTGGCACTGGAGCCAGTGCTGGCGGACGGGGACGTGCAGCTGTGGTCATACGCGGATGACACGTACGTCCTGGGCACACCAGAGAGGGTGTTGCAGAGCTTCACTGCCATTCAGAGGCGCTTGGGCGAGCTGGCCTCTCGGTCCAGCCGCACAAGTGCCTGGTCTAACCCAGCGGCGTCCACACGACCGGAGGAGTTGGCAGGCTTCACCGCCCTCGGCCTCGATGTCGCGCGCCGGGGTTTGACGGTTGCGGGGGTGCCTGTCGGCACGGAGGATTTCGTCCACACGAGACTCAGGGAGCGCCTGGAGCGGATGGCCCGAGTGCTGCCGTGGCTGCCTAGGTTGCGTGACCCCCAGGTGGCTGCGCACCTGCTCTCAGCATGCGTCAGCACGCGCCCTCAGTACCTAGCGCGCACGGTCCCGCCCACACAGGCGGTGCGCTCCATCTTCGCGCGCTGGGACGATGGCCTCGGCGAGGCCTTCCAGCGGCTATTCGTCGCGGGCACCTGGAGCGGAGGAGGAGAGATACGCGGCGCGGCCTTGGACCAGGCATTTCTGCCCATTAGGCTGGGCGGATTCGGCATCCGCCGCATGGCGCGCGCGGCGCCAGCGAGCTACCTCTGCTCCTGGGCGCAGTGCGCCCCATCCTCTGCTCCCTCCCACAGATCGGTGAGTCCTTCAGACGGGCGCTCGCGGCGGATGACCCCGCAGGGATCGATCCCCACATCGCGACGGCTTTGGCAGACCTCCACCGTCAGTCCGGGCCTTGCTGCCACCCTGTCCTCTTGCATCTCGAGCGCGCCGGACGGTCTGTTTTCTGAGGTGAGTCGGCACCTAGAGGCGGCGGCATTAGAGTCCGTTCGTGGACGTCACACTGACCCTTTGCATCTTGCCCGTTTGACATCCCTTCAGGGCGCAGATGCAGGCGCGTGGCTCACGGCGGTCCTTATGCAGATCCACTGCGCATCCCGGAGGCGCAGTGGCAGGTGGCTTCATGTTTTCGCCTTGGTCTGTCTATCCCCCAGTTAGCCCTTACAGGTCATTGCTCGTGCGGACGGGAGATCGAGGACATGTCGGTGCCCACCACGTCGTACGCTGTCAGCACTACCACGTCACCACGACCGTCCACAACGCCGTGAAGTACGTCCTTCCGCGACATCGCGCGCGAGGCGGGTTTCCGCGGTCAGGGTGGAGGACACGGCGCTCATCCCACACCTGGAGGAGGTGCGACGGCGCTTACAGCCCAGCAGCAGCGGGAGGGGGCACAGGCGGGAGGGCCTACGCTGGCACAGGGACGGACTCGGACAGGACGGGGGGCACAGAGGGCCCAGGGAGGGGAGGAGGGACGGCAGGGAGGGGGGGGAGGGACAGCAGGGAGGGGGGAGGGACAGCAGGGAGGGGGGGAGGGACAGCAGGGTGGGGGGAGGGACAGCAAGGAGGGGGGGGAGGGGCAGCAGGGTGGGGGGGAGGGACACGAGGGAGGGGGGGGAGCACCAGGACAGCAGGGAGTGTGGGGACTGCCGGGGACAGTCGGGACAGCAGGCACGGCTGGTGCCGCAGACGCGGGGACAGAGGCGGGAGTCCTTGGACAGGGGCCACGGCCACAGGGACAGCCCGTTTCACACGGTGGACGGTACAGCCGCAGCAGCCGCAGCTGAGGGAGGGCCAGGGGAGGCGCCTGGGGCGAGGGAGACGGGGGGCTCAGGAAGGGGGAAGGGCGGATGGGGCTCGGGGGGAAAGGACTCAGGGTACCGCAGGAGAGGGGGGGGCAGCCCGACCACAGGGTGGTGGGGGGGAGGAGATCGAGGAGATAGTCATGGTCGAGGGAGGGGGTCAGATAGCAGGGGACCGAGCACGGGACGGGCCAGAGGCAGCTAGAGGGGCCAGAGGGGTGTGGAGCTTGATCCCCGCCAGGGGACAGGGGCACAGGAGGCGAGAGAGTGGCAACGGGGAGGGGGATAGCAGGGGGGACGGGGGGGGGCGAGGGAGTGGGGAGGACGGGAGGAGCGGGGCAGGTAGATGGAGAGGGTCTGGGGAGGGGATAGGAGAGGCAGGTGGGTTGGGAGGGGTAGGGGCAAGGGAAAGGGAAGGGAGGGTGAGAGAGGAGGATGAGGGGGGGACAATGGCACAAGGAGGAGGGGGACCAGGGACACGACTAGGCAGCAGCCCACACTGCAGCACAGCACAGCGGAACGCGCAGGCCGCGCAGGAGCACCCGACGCATCCCGACCTCACATGCCGCGACGCTGAGAAGGCACTCATGATTATTATAGACGTGTCGATAGCGGATCCACAGCGGGGTGGGGAACGCACAGTTTCGGCGAGCGGCATCCCACACAGCGGGGGGTGGCGGCGACGAGCGGGTGCAGGAGAAGATCAGGGACTGGCGGCCGGCCTTGGTAGGGTGCAGCCGGAGCCGATGTTCTATGCGTGCGTTGCTGAGACTTTCGGGCACTTGAGCGTGCCACTGCGAGATTTTCTGGGGCTCTGCTCACAGCGCATAGCGACGCAGCGGCGGGACGCGGGTAGTGGGGAGGAGGCATCGGCTCGGATCTTTGAGTGCGCTCTCACCACGCGAGTTTCAGTGCGCTGCAGCGTGCGCAGGCGAACATTATCACACAGCATGCAGTGCGACAGCTGGGAGAGTCGGACGATGCATGGATGCCGATACCGGTACCCGCTTGGCGCAGGCAGCTGGAGCGGACATCACATCAGTGGCTGCTTTGACAGTGTGCCGATATGCAGTACCTGTTTGATGGCTATGTGTAGATGAAAACAAGAGTAGGCTGTGCTTGAAACGCTGTGTCTGCGCTGTAGGCGCGGGTTGCTGCTTTGTCGTGTCCCTTGGACCCCTCCCTCCTTACAGTCACACCCTCCTCTCTTCCACCTCTCTCACCTCCCCCTTTCTTTTCCCTTACTCTTATCTTTCTTGATTCCTCCTACTTCTTCTATCCTTCTTTCTTTCCCTCTCTTTCTACCTTCCCTTCTCTTCTTTCCTCTCTACTTTCTCTTCTCTTCTTTCCCTTCTCTTCCTAACTTCCAAAAACATTACTGTGGTCGTATAGCGTAACATTCATGCCGAAATTTCCAACTTCGGTTTCATATTGGCTATATGACTTGTAACTCTCTTTGTTATTAATAAAATAACTGCTCTCGCCCACTGGCGCTTAGCTGCGGAGTTCTGATGGGATCCGGCGTAGTAGCCAAGGTATGATCGTACCACGTGCAGTCCTGTCCGCGGTCCGCTTCCCACTCCTCCCCCGAGGCAGCTCCCCTCTTTATAGTCACATCCGCGGTCGTGCCCGCAAGAAGGCTCGCCATCTCGCTGGGGGCGGAATGGACGCCCATACGTAGTCGCGCTCCGTGGCGTCCTATGCAGAAGAGCGGCCCTCCGCAGAGCGGCGCGACATCGCCGCCCGGGCGGTTCGGAGAAGAAATCCTCCTTTCTTTTTCCCACTGGCCCCTCCCGGGCACGGGAGCAGGCAGAAAATGGGTACGACACGAGGACTTCCCGGGAGGTCACCCTGCCCAGTACTGCTCTCGCCCACTGGCGCTTAGCTGCGGAGTTCTGATGGGATCCGGCTAGTAGCCAAGGTATGATCGTACCACGGCAGTCCTGTCCCGCGGTCCGCTTCCCACTCCTCCCCCGATGGCAGCTCCCCTCTTTATAGTCACATCCGCGGTCGTGCCCCGCAAGAGGCTCGCCATCTTCGCTGGGGGCGGAATGGACGCCCATACGTAGTCGCGCTCCGTGGCGTCCTATGCAGAGAGCGGCCCTCCGCAGAGCGGCGCGACAATCGCCGCCCGGGCGGTTCGGAGAAGAATCCTCCTTTCTTTTTCCCACTGCCCCCTCCCGGGCACGGGAGCAGGCAGAAATGGGTACGACACGAGGACTTCCCGGGAGGTCACCCTGCCCAGTACTGCTCTCGCCCACTGGCGCTACGCTGCGGAGTTCTGATGGGATCCGGCGTAGTAGCCAAGGTATGATCGTACCACGTGCAGTCCTGTCCGCGGTCCGCTTCCCACTCCTCCCCCGAGGCAGCTCCCCTCTTTATAGTCACATCCCGGTCGTGCCCGCAAGAGGCTCGCCATCTCGCTGGGGGCGGAATGGACGCCCATACGTAGTCGCGCTCCGTGGCGTCCTATGCAGAGAGCGGCCCTCCGCAGAGCGGCGCGACATCGCCGCCCGGGCGGTTCGGAGAAGAATCCTCCTTTCTTTTTCCCACTGCCCCCTCCCGGGCACGGGAGCAGGCAGAAATGGGTACGACACGAGGACTTCCCGGGAGGTCACCCTGCCCAGACTGCTCTCGCCCACTGGCGCTTAGCTGCGGAGTTCTGATGGGATCCGGCGTAGTAGCCAAGGTATGATCGTACCACGTGCAGTCCTGTCCGCGGTCCGCTTCCCACTCCTCCCCCGAGCAGCTCCCCTCTTTATAGTCACATCCGCGAACGTGCCCGCAAGAGGCTCGCCATCTCGCTGGGGGCGGAATGGACGCCCATACGTAGTCGCGCTCCGTGGCGTCCTATGCAGAGAGCGGCCCTCCGCAGAGCGGCGCGACATCGCCGCCCGGGCGGTTCGGAGAAGAATCCTCCTTTCTTTTTCCCACTGCCCCCTCCCGGGCACGGGAGCAGGCAGAAATGGGTACGACACGAGGACTTCCCGGGAGGTCACCCTGCCCAGTACTGCTCTCGCCCACTGGCGCTACGCTGCGGAGTTCTGATGGGATCCGGCGTAGTAGCCAAGGTATGATCGTACCACGTGCAGTCCTGTCCGCGGTCCGCTTCCCACTCCTCCCCCGAGGCAGCTCCCCTCTTTATAGTCACATCCGCGGTCGTGCCCGCAAGAGGCTCGCCATCTCGCTGGGGGCGGAATGGACGCCCATACGTAGTCGCGCTCCGTGGCGTCCTATGCAGAGAGCGGCCCTCCGCAGAGCGGCGCGACATCGCCGCCCGGGCGGTTCGGAGAAGAATCCTCCTTTCTTTTTCCCACTGCCCCCTCCGGGCACGGGAGCAGGCAGAAATGGGTACGACACGAGGACTTCCCG
>BQMB01000130.1:0-109409 GCA_027943415.1 Closterium sp. NIES-67 | reverse complement strand
ACTCACAAGATAGGCCTGCGGTCTGTCAGGGTATCTGCAGGTGGGCAATGCAACACAAGGGGGAAACGGTAAGAAAACAGATGTGGCCTTCCTCTCCTCCTCCATCCCCTCCGCCTTCTCCCCCTCCGCCTCCTCCCCTCCGCCTCCTCGCCCTCCGCCTCCTCCCCCTCCACCTCCTCCCCCTCCGCCTCCTCGTCACCATCATCTGGAGGAATGGGGCAGTCCCCATCAGGACTCTTTGGGATACAAGTTTCGTTTCGAGTCAACTCAAAACGGGACTAGTGTCAGGGTATTTCAGGCTATGTACAAGGAGGGAAGGGTGAGAAAGGAAGGGTGAGAAGGGAAGGGTGAGAAGGGAAGGGTGAGAAGGGAAGGGGAAATGGTAGGAAAATCGGGGCTCACAAGGTAGGCTTGCAGTCCGTGGGGGTACTTAAAAGGAGGGAAAGCGAGAGAGATTGTTGGTGGGGGGGGATAGTCCTGGTAAACTTAGGGTGGTGCTGGTAACCCTAAGGTGGGGAATGAGGAGGCGTGATGGCGACCTCACGCCTGCGGCCCGTCTTTGCATGTGTGCCATGCCACAGCGACAGCCGTTCTCCCACGTATGCCACGGCGTTCTCCCATGTATGCCACGTCGTTCTCCCACCCATGCCACAGGGCCTCTTTTGAGTCGACTCAAAAGTCACCTCTTCTGAGTCGACTCAAAAGGCACCCCTTTTGAGTCGACTCAAAAGTCGCCTGTCTTTGCGTGTATGCCATGCCACAGCGACAGTCGTTCTCCCATGCATGCCACGGGGCATCGTTCATGGCCCCACCATGGACAATCTCACCATCTCGAAACGACCCTGCCGTTACAAGCCATGCCATCATGTGCCAATCCATTACCCCAACGCACCTCCCACACCCCAGCACACCTCCCCACACCCCAGCACACCTCTCCACATCCCCCAGCGCACCTCTTCATGCACGCCATGGTCGACCCCACCACGCCTCGCAGCCCCCCTGCCAGCGCCGCGAGCGCCGCACTCAGCTTCTCCCGCTCCGCCCCTGCCAACCCGCCCTTCCACTTCCCCGCCGCATGCGGCGCGGATGCGGAGTACGGCGTGATTGTTACGCCTGTGGCTGCAGCGAGCGGCCCCGCTACACTGCCCAGGAGGGTCTGGGCGTGGGCCTTGGGGAGCGGGTTGTAGCCCAGCAGCACAAGCACCAGCCCTGGGTGGTGCCTTTGAAAAAGCACAAACAGCCGCCCGTAACCCTGAGGTAGTGGGAGGGGAGAGGAGGGAACGCGAGGGACGGGAGCATGAGTTTTAGAAGCGGGTTGTAGCCCAGCAGAACGAGCACCACGCCTGGGTGGTGCCTTTGAAACAGGACGAACAGCCACCCGTAACCCTGAGGTAGTGGGAGGGGAGGGAAGAGGATTGAACGCGAGGGACGGGAGACTGAGTTCTAGAAGCGGGCTGTAACTGTAGCCCAGCAGCACAAGCACCAGGCCTGGGTCGTGCCTTTGAAACAGGACGAATAGCCGCCCGTAACCCTGAGGTAGTGGGAGGGGAGGGGAGAGGAGGGAACGCGAGGGACGGGAGCCTGAGTCTTAGAAGCGGGTTGTAGCCCAGCAGCACGAGCGCCAGGCCTGGATGGTGCCTTTGAAACAGGACGAACAGCCGCCCGTAACCCTGAGGGGAGGGGGGTGGGGCGGGAGGTAAACGGAGGGAAATGGAGGGGAGCGAAGGGGTGGGGTGATCGCTTCCAAGAGCGGATTGTAGCCCAGCAGCACGAGGAGAGGAGGACCACGTTTGGGTCGAGTCTTTGGAACGGAGCACAAACATCCGAACGTAGCCCTGAGGCTCGGGACGGACGGGAATTCAAGGGGATGACAGGGAGTAGCAGGAACCGATCGGCTTCAGGTTTGAGTGTGGGCATTGGGGGGTTAGCGAGGGATTGGGGGGTTAGCAAGGGATTGCGGGGGGTTCGTGAGGCAAAAGGGTCGCGAAGCATCTACAGAAGCATATTACCTCATAGTATTCATGCCATGCTCGTATCATACCATGCACTGTGGCAGAAGATGTGAGCGCCTGGCCGCAACGACTTCTGAGGCGCCTCAAAAGTTTCCCCGCACAATACCATGCACTGTGGCAAAAGATGTGAGTGCCAGGCCTCAACGGACAAACGCCTCATCCTCCCCTCTCCCCTCTCTCCACCACCCAACCCCTCCTTCTCCCTCTCTCTCTCTCTTTCCCCTTCTCAAAACCCCACCCCCCTTCCTCCCCCCTTCTCCTGCCCTCTCCGCCTCCCCTGAACCCTCTCTCTCTCTCTTCTCTTTTCTTTCTCTCAATCAAGAGATTGACTAAAAAACACTCATCTAAGGGTTAAGGAGTAGCAGTTTCGACAGCCGCGTAGAGCTCAAACAAGCTTTCGCATTCTTATCACATGGACGGAAATGTGAACGCGACAGAATCAACGGCCAAACGGACACACTGACTGACAGGACGACAAACGGAATAACGGACCGAAGTACGACGGGAGGGACGGAGAAATGACGGACGGTGGGAAGGGCGAACGACGAGCGACGTGCAGCATATGACGGGAAACAATCGCCTCTAGACCCTAGGCTGTAGGACCGCTAGCGAGGTGAGTTTTGAGTCGACTCAATGCAACACATGACGAACGACGAGCGATGAACGAAATGCAGCACATGACGAACGACGAGCGATGAACGAAATGCACTACATCACGGGAAACAAGTGCCTCTAGACCCTAGGCTGTAAGACCGCCGCAAACCTATCCATCTCTGCGTGCATGTTTTTCCATCTCTGCATTGATCCCCGGAAACTCTATCCTCACATGGTGTTTTGTGCTTCTGAATGTTTTTTTTCACTCTCTTCCCGAATCCTCATGCGACTGTTTTGTTTCCGATGATGCCTCGACTGAAAAAGAGCAACCGGATGCTCCCTAGGTGTATTTTTTAGTCGAGTCCAAAAACGTCGAAAAAAGTCAAACCGGATGCTCCCTCCCTAGGCTCACCATGGAATACTGTGCGAAATGGCGTGGCAAATTCTCCAGAGCCTTCGGCAATGCCTCGCGGAAAGCGTCCGCATCCCTCCCATAGTCCGCCAAGATGTACGCGCCATTAGCCGCTCCGATATAACCAACAAGCTCCTGCTCCTCCTGAGGCTCGCTCCCATCCGCTGCTCCATTATCGGCAGCCGGCTTGTCCGGATCCTCAGGAGCCAATGGGCCTTCCACGTCATCAATTACTTTGCTAAGTGCTGGAATCTTTTCTTTCGTTGCGTTAACAATCCCATTTTCTTGAGCGTGAACAGCTCCTGGGACGTTGGGTCGTTGGGCCTCCACCTCTTTATCCATGGCGGAAGTAACGCGACGACGCGCGCATTTAGAGATAGAGCATCGATAAATACGGGGCGATGAAACCCTCAATTTTGTCTAGGGACGTCAGACGACAAAATCAAAAGGACGTCAGCCAGCCGTCAGAACGGGCTTGAGCCTTCTAATCTTGGTGGAATTGCCAACTTAGTTCCAGCTCGAACAACACTAGTTTTGCAGAACCCAGAAGCTGGTGGTTGGGGCCCAAGATCGACGAAACCTGAGTGGGGAACGAAGGGGAAGCCCTGACGTTCAGTGCGTATTCGTTGACATATTTGAGGCGAAGTAAAAACAAACGCACGAGTTCTTTGTCAGCCTGGTGTCGTTAAGGGATACCTAATACCCAAAGGCATAAGGTCACGTCCGAAGAGTGAGTTTTCGTACAATACGTTATTTAACCGTAGCATGCTACTTTATCCCCAAATTAAACCTTCCCGACCACAATAAGACGGACCCTTCGGACACGCCTGCCCTTATCCATTTTCCATCTTCCCTTGGTTCTTGGTTGTACTTTCCGCCAGTTCCCAGCTAAGTTAGTACATTTCTTGAAACGTGGACAAACTTTATTCATGAAAGTTTCCTGAGGTCTGGTAGGTCAGATATGCTAAACATTTGGGGCACGTGGCGTTTGTTCAACTTGGGGGATGGAGCAACGACCTGACCTGATGCTGCTGACTGCGGAGTGCCAGTTCAGGCGCCGAACTCTAGCACTCTCCCACGCACATCAACGCGAGAAACCGCTCCGTACCGCACCCTCTAATCTGCACCCTAGAGCTTGCCAACTGGGCGACCTTTGCCTGAAACAAAAGGCAGAAGTATAGCATGGAGGTCGTATTCCAGGCTGTTACGAACAGATTCTACACTAGAAGGGTAGCTACCCCTGATTCATAGAAGTCAAGGTGCGTTAAAGCATGAGTTCGGAAACTAAGAAGAACTGATCCCGTCTTCGGGGATTCCCTTGATTTCCGAGTCCCGTGACTTAGAATCGGGACGCGAGCAGGGTGGATTTCTAATCAGTTTCGGAAAAATTGATGGAGATTCTGAAAGTTTTGGGACCTGGCTCGGGAACGTCTGGAATTCCCCACTTCAAGGTTTAACCTACGAAGCAGGCATTTACAATTCCGATCCCAAAAATTCTGCGACGAACACTTCTGTTCGAAGGCAATAGTTTCGAGGCCAGGAATGTCTACTGATGGATCTGTCACGGTTGCCCGCTGATGACGCTGAAATTGGTCTAGCCAATTGAAACTAGCCAGGAAGGAACTGATGCCAGAAACTGGAGTGGGGAAAGGCGACAAGATTTTGCGGGTCGTCGTATCACGTGGTACCATAAATGCTCCAGGAGGGGACGCCATTGGCCGTTGATTGGGCATTGTACAGTAGTGCCCTCGGTTTCATGTACTGTACAGTAACAATAACTGCACTGTACTCTAGAACTTGGTTCAACGAACTGGCCTTCCAAGTGAGGGTGCGCAGAACTGGGGGGACTAGGGTCTGAATATGTAACATTTGTAACTTTCTTATAAGCTGGCTCTTTCCATTATGCACTCATATTCGTATCGCCTTGCTAGCTCTGCCACCTATGCACTCTGTTATTTCTCTTCAGGGCGTGTCATAAGCGTTCATACTCAATTCACACAGCCTTCCATTTACCTGAAAATCACTTGTGACCACACGATTTTTGTTTTGGGAGGGTAAACACGATGGGGTTCGCTTCAATAGGGTTTGCAGAGTGCGTGCGATAGTACATGTGAAACACGTAAAATATCTCAACTGGTGCTCCTCTTTTTCTTCGTCAAGCCGTTCGTCAGTTGCTGTTGTTAAAATTATCTAAGTTATAATTTAATATAGGCTTGGTAGGTTGTTACTGAACCTTTCTGTAGAGGGTACAAACCCCTCCTTGTACTCCTCTCTCTTCCTAATCCAACTCCTTTTCTCTCGACACTCTCGCCTACTCTCCTAGCTAAAACCCGCCGCCACATTCATGGCGGCCTTCACTACCTCCTAGCCTAGTCCTAGCCTTTCGATAGCTGTTACCAGACGCCCTGGGAGAAACATGTACCGTGCAGCGAAAATTGCGAGTCCTCAAGGATGGCCTCGTCTCAGTTGGACACGCTGCGGTTTTTGTTTGATTTTCGGTGTAGTCATCTGAACAGTACCACTTGATGACAATCCCGTGTGAATTCCCCAAAATCAACGCTTATGACACGCCCTCATTTCGCCTTCATTCTTGTGAACAAATTCCAAGGGTAACTATAGCCCTGTCTGTTAAAATATATAAGTTATAATTTACTATAGGCTTGGTAGGTTGTTACTGAACCTTTCTGTAGAGGGTACAATCCCTCCTTGTACTACTCTCTCTTCCTAATCCAACCCCCTTCTTTCTCTCGTCAACTTTTCTCCTCACGCTCCTAGATCTACTTTCCTCACGGCATTCCATGGCGGCCTTCCTAGTATCCTAGCTAAGCTAGGTTCCTAAGTTTAGTTAGTGTCCTAAGGTTCTTTGAGATGGTATCAGAGCAGGAGATCCTTCCTGCTGGACCGCCTACTCACGCTTCTCGCGCTGCCATGGCGCTTGTGTCGTGCCGCTGGCCGCGTCGTGCCGCGGCCGTCTCGACGCACTGCTGTGGCGTCGCGCTGTCGTGCCGTCGCTTCCGCCGCGCATTCTCTCGTCACTGCCTTCCCGCCGTGGCGGCCATGCCGGCCTGTCATGGCGGCTTCGTCGTGCGGCCGTCGCCTCCTCGACGCCCTGCCGTGGTGGCGTCGACGCTTTGCCGTGGCAGCGTCACCTTTGCTGCCGTTGCAGCGTCGGCGTGCCCCCACACCGTCGACGCCGCGCTCCTGGCGGCGTCGTCATGCTGCCGCGGCAGTGTCGATGGGCGCAGCGGGCAGCACGCCGTCGTAATCGCCACCTGCCCGCCCTCCTGCCAGTCAGCGCCGCGCCACTTATGGCGCGTCGCTGAAGACTCGCCCCGCCCCTCCCCTCCCCCCCCCCCCCACCTCCACCTCCTTCCCGTGCATTCCCCTTTTCTTGCTGCATCCGACGACTGCCTCATGAGAGCCCTGCCCACCGCCGAGGAGACTGGACATGCCGCCGAGAGGGCGGGGGCCGCTGCACCGGCCGCTGACGTTCGAGCCGCCGCCGCCGCTGTTGCCGCTGTTGCCGCTGTTGCCGCGGTCCTGGCACTGCCGCACGCCGCCGACGCCGCCGCGGTCGTCACTGTCACCGCTGCCACCATTGCCATCTTACGGGCCGTGGGAGCTGCCCTCTTTCGGAGTCGTAGCGGCTCCTGCTGGGAATGGGGGTGCTGGGCTAGGGGGTGTGGGTGTGGGTGTGGGTGTGTGCGTGGGCATGACCCTACCAAGCCTAGGGGGTGTGTTAAAATTATATAAGTTATAATTTAATATAGGCTTGGTAGGTTGTTACTGAACCTTTCTGTAGAGGGTACAATCCCCTCCTTGTACTGCTCTGTCTTCCTAATCCAACCCCTTCTTTCTCGTCAACTTTTCTCCTCACCTCCTAGATCTACTTTCCTCACGGCATTCCATGGCGGCCTTCCTAGTATCCTAGCTAAGCTAGGTTCCTAAGTTTAGTTAGTGTCATAAGATTCTTTGAGACTGTCCCCTAGTGCACTGCACTTGATCGCAACTGGAGCGCCCCCAAACCCTTATCATGATCGTGCAAGGCACTCTGTTCTAAGCATGCTCCTAGGCCCTAGCTTGCCTTACCATACTACTCTTGGTGTGTCTCATATTCAACATTGTATTCTACTATCCTTGTGGCAATGCGTCACTAAACAGCCGACCGTTCTTGGTCAGACGAATTTCATCTGATATGTCTTGATGCTTGGTGTTGTTTAGATTTGGTGAGGATGAGGAGATTTGCGAATAAAGGGCTTGTGGGATACAGTGTTAGAGTAGTGGGAAAAAGGTGTGAGTAGGAAGAGGGGAGGGAGAATACAAGTACAAATATTGTCCCCTCAAAGAACTGATTTAGCTAGGCTATAACAAACATATTTAAACTAACTAGATATGTTTATACAGAATATATGTTTGTTGACACACCCCCTAGTCTAGGTAGAGGCAGAGTTTAACAAACTAAGCACTGTCGTGAAGGTAGGCAAGGTAGGAATAGGTGAAGCCATGAATATGGCGTGAGATATAGATCTAGGAGGTAGGCGAGAAAGTCGAGAGAAAAGAGGGCTAGAAAGAAAGAGAGAGGGATTCAAGGAGGGGTGTTGTACCCTCTACAGTAATGTTCAGTAACATCTACCAAGCCTACACTTATATAATAACTTATATAATTTAACAAGCCCTACTAGTTTGGCCTCTGGTGAAGATAGCCAAGACAACTCAGGGCAGCACTACTAGTTTGACCACTGAGAAAAGAGGCCACAAGGCCAATCAACAAGACTAACAAGACATGCTGGTATAGGCACAGAAAGTACAAGCACGAATAGCATGACTCAGGATACAAGGAGCGATGCTGCTACGGAGACTAGACCAAGCTGAGTACAGAACCGCTCATGGTCACGAGACGCAAGTGCCTTGGTGAAGATATCAGCGGTGTTCGCTCAGAGGCCAACTGTACTACACGAGCCTGACCGCGCTGCTGTAACTGATGCAGCAGGAAGTACCGCAGCTGGATATGGCTTCGCCCTGCCCTCAAGTCGAGCCTCTTGACATAGGATGCTCATACCCCTATTGTCAGCAAACAGGACAGGTGCAGACCTAGGCTGCTCAGCTAAGTCTGTAAGAAAGAACGTCAGCCAGCGGGGCTCCTGAACGGCCATGGCCCAAGCGTAGATCTCTGCCTCACAACTGGACTAAGATACAGACGATAAGCTAGTAGACCTCCACGAGACTGCACCAACACCAAGACTAAAACAGTACCCTGAGAAGACCTGAGCGTCTCCAACTCGTCAGCCCACGACGCGTCTGTGTGTCCACTAAGCACCACTGGCTCCCGTCCTCCTAGCACAAGCCCCAGTCCTGATGTACTTGCCAGATACCGTAGTACCGGTAGCCGACCAGTGGTCGGGTGCCTGCCTGTCGCAACAAAGCGAGCTAGGAGACTGAGAGGGTACGCTAGATCTGGTCGAGTGCAGGTCATCAGGTACATGAGGAACCCACCAGCTCTGCATATGGACCACTAGCCTCGACCGGCTCACCTCGAATAGCAGAGAGCTTGTGATCTACAGACAGAGGGGTGGGCTGTGCTGAGGAGAACTGGAAACTGAACCTCTGGAGGACCTGCTGTGCCTTATGGGTCTGGAAGACTGTGATCTCGCGAGCGGCACGGTCACAAGATATCTCCAAATCCAGATAGGGCCTTAGTTCCTCTAGGTCTCTACAGGTGTGCCTCCTAAGCAATTCGACCTTCACCGAGGCCAGTGCGACTCTGTCACGAGTAGCAAAGATAAGATCGTAGAACGGGGTCTGACCCGTGCGAACAAAGAGAGATGGCTAGTAGAGGACGGAAAGAACTGCAGCTTAGCAAGTGTGGTGCAAAGCGTGTCGTGCCACTCACGGGTTGCCTGTTGAAGCTCGTAGACACGGCGGTGCAGCTCCACTAGGTCCCAGGTGGGAAGGTCCCAGAGAAACCTAGAGGGCACGGATGTAGATCTGCTCATGCAGACTACCCTGCAAAAAAAGCTGTAGAGAAGTCAAGTGAGTGAAGCTCGTAGTCGTGCTGCGCGCCTAGTTGAAGGAGCACCCGAAAAGTAGTCATATTCGGGGTCGGGGAAAAGTTCTGGAAGAAGTCCACACCCTTACGCTGTCTGAAGCCTCTAGCCACGTAACGCGCCTTGAACTTCGGCGGCTCTCCAAGTGTGTGCTTCACCCTGTAGATCCATATGCCATCGACTACATTCGTCCCAGGCGAGGGAACTGCGTCGACGTAACTGCTTGTGGATGTGTGGAATGCCATCTCAACCTTCATGGTCTGTATCCACTAGGCTGCCCAGGGCCCGAACACCGCCTCAGCGTAAGAGCGCGGAACAGGGATGTCGAGAGCGTCTGGGTCGCCCTCAGGGGATACAAGCATGGAGCAGAGATGGAGAACAGTGGCAGCAAGATAGGCTAACTCGTACGACATGTGCTCTAGCACGTCACTGCTAAGGGCAGGTGCACCCCGACGGATGGAGAACGGGCAGTTTCAGAGACTCGAGCGGCAGCGTAGTCAATGTGGTAGCTAGCCGCGAAGTCAACGACAGCAGCGACAAGCGCGGGGACGGTTTCAGGAGGAGCAGTAGGGTCAGTGACAAGTGACGCAAGCAAGCGCGAAATGTAGGACGAGCAGTGCGAGCAGCGTGAAAGGGAGGAGCAGTAGACAACGGGAGTGACCACTAGGAAGGCAACGAAAGGACTGCAACTTGAGAAGCACGCGAACGAAGGACCATAGGGTGGACACTAGCACGAGGAGAGACAGGACGGGCACCAGAGGGACGACTGGCCCATTGGGAAAGAACTGGGGACTGGGGACGAGGGGGACAGGGGGGCAAGTTACGGGACGAAGGAGAGCGCTTGGGGAAAACGAGCCGAAGAGGAGTCCGGGGGAGGGAACAGGAGGGCGTAAACAGGGACACGCACCAGAGAAGGGGATCGACGGGTGGGCAGGAGAACCTAGAGCAAGACCAAGGAGGCGAAGAGCAGACTACGGCTGCTCCTGCTGCTGTGGCTGCTACCGATGCTGCTGCTGCAGCTGCTGCTCCCATTCCTCTCCAAGACGTCCAGCTCCACCTCGGCTACCACCGGCACTCCCTGAAACCGCATCCTCAGGACTGGCACCCCCAGAACTAGCACCCCCAGAGTAAGCACTCCCAGGACCAGCACTCCCAACACCAACTCCTCCACACCAGCACCCCCAACACCAGCACCTCCAACACCAGCACCCCAAGAACCAGCACCCCCAGAACAAGCACCCCCAGCGCCCACTACTCCCTGCCTGCTACTGCTGCTACTGCGGCCAATGAGACTGTTGCGTCGACGGTTGTTACTGCTAGAGGCAAGGGGGGAGGCGACTGAGGTGCCTGGGGTACCGAGGCTAGGGAGGAGCCACACGGACAGCAGGCGCACCCCCAGGAGCAGGGCCCCCAGAGTCAGCCGACTTCCGTACGGGCCCAACCGAGGGGAACTGAGTAGAGTGGGAGACACCAGATTGGGCCGGACGCCGTGGGAGGGGTACGGCAGGCGAGGCAGGCATGAGGAAGAGAGGAGGAGGAGGCATATGAGCGCTGTGATGCGTGAAGCGCCGGTAATAGGGGAGCGTCTCGTCAAAGGTCACGCCACAAGAGTGGTAGAACAACCAGTCAGGGGCATCAAGCGGAAACCCCAGGAAGACACAAGAAATGGTGCGGGTTGAGAGCTTGTCCGCGCCAGTGTCGTGGATGTGAGCAAGGCCACCCCACACGTGGAACGTAGACGCGTTACCAGGAGATCCGGTCCAGAGAAGGGTCGGCAAAACCAGTGGCGCTGGGAGCAGGGCCATAAGTTAAGCTGGTGAGCAGCGTAGCCCACGACGAATGGCCACAGAAAATGGGGTGCACCGGCGAGGACTATGGAGGTGCGAGCTACCTCCGTGACCAGGGTGATGCATTGCTCAGCGACCCCATTCTTCTGTGGGGAATCCGGCAGTGTATACGTCTTGCGAATGCCCTCCGCACTACAGAACTGTCCTAAGGTACCAGACGCAAACTTGCCATCACGGTCAAAGTGTAAGCGACATACAGGCAGACAGTGGTGTGTGCAAACAGCAAGAACCCATGGGAGGAGAACAGTAGGCACGTCGGCCTTCCTATCCAACGGGAATACTGTGGTGAAGCGCGAGAAGTCGTCAACGACGATGAGGAAGTAGCGCTCCCGACCAAGACCATGGACCGGAGCAGGGCCCCAAACACTCCATGTGCAGTGTCAGAAGCGGTGCTATAGTAGGGGGAAATGAGGAGGAGTCAGGGGCGGTGCGCTGCCGGCCTCCGACGCAGGAGGTGCACAGTGGCGCTTCAGATGTAGGCAGGGCGGGAGCGATGTAGAGAGACCAGTGACTAGATCGTGCTGGGACATATGCCTAAGACGCGGGAGGGCAGGGTGACCTAAGCGGTGGTGCCATAGAAGGTTCGGGTGGGCTAGTGAGCGACAGGAGCAGGGCGCAGCGACCTCGGCAGGCGCAGCAGCCGGGGGGGACTCGGTGTGCAGTGTAAAAAGACCTGGTCCTTGATCATGCTCAAAAGTGGCTAAGTGGCGACCTATGGCTACGATTGTGCAAGCGGCGTTTCTCTCGCGGCCAAGGAACGTAGTGGTGACGCCTCAATCCTAGAGGTGACCGACACCTACTATGTTCCCAGCAAACGGGAGGATGTGCAAACCGGTGAGGGAGCTGGAAGGGATAGCCAGACAGGGGAGATTGGTGGTGCTACGCACGACAGCTGTGCCGATAGAATCTGCTAGCGCGACGCGGACAGGTGCAGGAAGCAGGGTGAGAGTAGTTCTGTCTCTAACGAAGCAGCGAAATGCGCCAGATTCTAGGACAAAGGAGATGGCCGACGTGGCGGGGCCCCGTGAAGATTATGTAATCGATCCTACGCATGACGCAGTAAGGGAATCTATGCCTGACGTAGCTGGGGATCCTAGACTACACACAGCAATAGCTCCTAGGCTATAAACAGCAGGATAATATGATCCAGCAACACTAGAAGCATAATAATACAGAGAATACAATGCTTGATCTATCTGGATCATATCCATATCAACGATGGGAACCCCATAACGAAGCAAGGCATGCCAGTGGGGTACTTGCACCAGCAGGTCAAATGATGGCGGTAGAGGTCGTCCAGGCGGCGGAAGCAGCGAGCGGTCATGTGCCCCGCGTGCCCGCATACCTGGCGCGCCTGCGGGCCGGTCAGCAGCTGGTACGTGCAAGTCACCGCGCCTCCAGAACCACCAGCAGCCTGGCTCACAGAAGAGCCACGCGACCCCCACCGACTGTCCTGTAGCCCAACCCCCATGACCTCCACCATGGCCACCACCCCCAGGGCCTGCCAGCCCCCATGGCTGCTGCTATTGCTGTGCAGTCCCCGACTCCGACTAACCACCCTCTCCATCTGTACCCGCACCCCCTCCACCCGCTGCGCCCGACCCCCACAACCCTTGCCCCCCTTGCCCTTGCCCTTGCCGCCAGAGGAGCGGCTAGGGGCAGAGGCAGCCGCTGTAGTCTCGGCTACTGAGGCGGAGGCAGGAGGGACAGTCACCTGGGAGGGAGCGCTGCCCTGAAAGATAGAGACTGCCGGCGCGCCAGTGGAACTAGCGATGGCGCGGAGGCAGTCCGCTATCTCAGTCAGGGAGGTGGAGAAAAGGTCAAGGGTGAGCTCAAAGGGGTGACGAGCGAGGAGTGCGTCGTGAGCAGGGGCTAGGCGGTCAGGGAAGCGGGTGACAAGGACATAGATGATGACGAAAAAAGGGGGCGGGGCGAGCGCTAGCTGGGCCTCTGTACAGGCCGCAAGCCAGCGTACCTCGAGGGAGCGCAGGTGCTCGACTGAGTCTGCTACAGTAGTGAAGGACGTCATGTCAGGGTGGAAAAAAGGGAGGAGGAGACGACCAAGAGTGGCAGACGACAAGGTGGAGTACCTAGCAAGGATAGCCAGCTAGAAGGCGCGGGCTGACGCAGCACCCACAAAGTGGAAGTGCTTGTCAACCGGCATGCACCTGAGGATGGCGATACGAGCAATGGCGTCGCGAGACACCCAGTCAGAATAGGCAGTATGAGCAGCAGCGTGCACAGCCTGCTGCGCAGACGTCGCGTCAGCAGCAAGAGCGCTCGGGCGGGGGACAGCAGGGGGCTCACCACAGACGTGGGCGTCCAGGGACTCGTCGTTGACGCGCTGACTCGTGAGCTGCAGGAGAGCTGCCTCCTGCCAGGTGGCAAAACTGACTGCACGCCCCTCCCCATCCAGGCGCAGAACGAAGGCACCGGGAGACGCCATGCTGGCGATTGTGGTGGCAGCTGCGGCCGTGAAGATAGAGGCAGCAGATGCAGGGACAGCGGGGGCAGCTGCTACAAGGGCAGCAGTGACAGGGGCTGCAGTGGGAACCGGTGGCAGCGGCGGCTGCTAGCTAGCAGCGGGGTGGCGATGGCGGCGGGCCAGCGGTGAGCTGGCTAGTGGCGACGGCTTTGCAAGCTGGCTAGCGGAGGTGGCTGCGCGGCTGCAGGCTAGCCGCGGCAGTGGTGGCAGCAGCGGCTGCAGTGGCAGTGGCTGCTGGAAGCAAAAGCAGCTGCTTTGGCAGCTGCAGGAGGCAGCGCGGCAGCTGCAAGGGCAGTGGCGGAAGAGGCGGCTGTAAGGGCAGCGGCGGCAGCAGCAGCTGCAAGGGCAGCGGCGGCAGCAGCAGCAGCAAGGGTAGCGGTGGCAGCGGCAGCTGCAAGGGCAGCGGTGGCAGTGGCGGCTGCAAAGGGCAGCAGCGGCAGCAGCGGCTGCAAGGGCAGCGGCGGCAGCAGTTGCTGCAAGGGCAGCGGCGGCAGTAGCGGCTGCAAGGGCGGCAGCGGCAGCGGCGGAAGTGGCACTGCAAGGGCAGCAGCGGCAGCGGCGGCTGCAAGGGAAGTGGCGGCAGCAGCGGCTGCAAGGACAGGGATGGAAGCGGCGTTGCAAGGGCAGCAGCTGCAGTGGCTGCTGCAACGGCAGCACCGGCAGCAGTTGTTGCAAGAGCAGCGGCGGCAGTGGCAGCTGCAAGGGCAACGGCGAAGTGGCGCTGCAAGGGCAGCAGCTGAAGCAGCAATTGCAAGGGCAGCAGTGGCAGCGGCGGCTGCAAGGGCAGCGGCGGCAGCTGCAGCTGCAAGGGCAGTGGCGGCAGCGGCGACTTAAAGGGCAGCAGCTGCAGCGGCAGTGCAGGTTGCTGCAGCGGCAGTGGCCGCAGAGGCAGTGGCTGCAGTGGTGGCAGAGGCAGTGGCTGCAGTGGCAGAGGCGGCTGCGGCAGCGGCTGTGACGGCAGAGGCAGTGGCTGCAGTGGCAGAGGCGGCTGCGGCAGCGGAAGTGGTGGCAGAGGCAGTGGCTGCAGTGGCAGAGACAGTTGCTGCAGCAGCAGTGGCGGCAGAGGCAGTGGCTGCAGTGGCAGAGGCGGCTGCGGCAGCGGCAGTGGCTGCAGCGGCAGCTGCAGCAGTAGCGGCGGCAGTGGCAGTGGCACAGGCAGCAGCGGCAGCGGCGGAACTAGTGGCAGCAGCAGTAGCTGCAGTGGCTAATGCGGCTGGCTAACGCGGCTGGCTAATGCGGCTGTCTAGCTAGCTGGCTTACATGCTGGCTAGCTAGCGAGCGGGTGGCTAGCTGACTGGCGAGAAACACGAGTGGCGAGCAGAGGCCGGCAGCGGCCAGCACTCGCGAAACGGCAGGCTAAGGGCTGGACGGCAGGCTGGCGCAGGTGGCGCGGGCGAGCTAGGAAGCTAGCTGGGAGGCGAGCTGGTTGGCGAGCGAGTTTGCCAGGTGGCTTGCTTGCCGGCTGGCTAGCGTACGAAACGAGGGGAACGCTAGGTGTGGGGTGGGGGGGGGGGGGAGAATTTGGAGACTGCGAAAAAAAAGAGAGGGGGAGGTGCGCGAAATTAGAGAGGGGGAGGTGCGCGAAATGGACATGCGCGAAAAAAAGAGTCGACAGTAGGTAACGGCGGAAGCGTGAGTAACGACGGAAATAAAATCCTGACCTAGCTCAATACCATGTTAGAGTAGCAGGAAAAAAGGTGTGGCTAGGAAGAGGGGAGGGAAGATACAAGTACAAATATTGTCCCCTCTAAGAACTGATCTAGCTAGGCTATAACAAACATATATAAACTAACTAGATATGTGTCTATACAGAATATATGTTTGTTGACATACAGGAGAGGAGATATGGAGTGGGTTGTATCTAAGAGTCACTGGGGACAAGGCAAGAATGCTGGCAAATCACCCGCCTCACTTGCATTAGCTGATTGGCCTGCGTACCCCGACCTATCGACCGGTAGTACTAAGGGGGTGCACTTGTACATTGTACATGTACTACTAATCCTGGACTGGATTGTTGTGATTGTGATACTTTTGTACAGTTGGATGAAAGAACCCCACAGCAACTCTTTCACTCCTGCACCTCACTGATCTCACACCTGCTACTACCGGCATGTTGAAGCTGCTTGACATCGCTCGCACTCAGAGCAAGAGGCGCATCACCACCACCACCAGTGCCACTCTTGAGGCGCCTCAAACCTACACCACCAGTGGCACTCTTGAGCTGACCCAGACCTTCACCACCGGCGCCACTGGTCGAAGTCAAGGCCGTATCACCAGTGTCATCACCCACAGGGTATGTTCTAGCATCCCCAGCACCGCCATTAAGTAACGGCTTCTCCTGACCAGTTACCGAGACTGGATTCGTCAGAGGCGCACTTCCCCCACCAAGAGCACCAATGCTCTCGTGGACAGGAACATCCTTCCCTTCTTGTTTGATCGCCCGCTCGTCCCTTTCCTCCCTTCCCCTCCCCTGTGAATCGTTTTCGACCCGCTTCCCACGCCGCGAAGCCGAATTGGACTCGGTCAAACCTGTTGACGCTGCATCGCTCGATGACACCCCTCTCTCCCACTCCCACCCCCCGTTTTATGCGCAGAGCTGCGTTTTCTAGAAGCCTCCGGCGCAATGTGCCAGTCAAAGGGCAGCCCGGAGGGTCGCACTCTGAAGGCCTCGGCGTCAGAGAGGAGCGAGTCAAAGTGGCGGCGCCCCTTGGTGAGGTAGGCTCCCCATGACACCTGCTGGTAGGCCCTGGGAGGGAGGTAGAAGTGGGGAAGGTGTAACAAGGGATGGTTAAAGGGTAGGCCTGAGGGTCGCACTCTGAAGGCCTCAGCGTCAGAGAGGAGCGAGTCGAAGTGGCAACGGCCCTTGGTGGTAGGGAGCAGAGGGAGGCCCTGGGAGGGAGGTAGCAGAGGGAGGGCAGAATGAGAGGAAATGGGGAGAAGGGAAGAAGGGAATGCATGTGTTACAAGAAAAGGGAAGGGTGCATGTTGCACGGGACAATGAAGGGGCCCTCTAAACGTGACGACATTTGCCTAAGCGCAGACAATACATGTGTTTTGATTTTAGCCGTTGTATGGGGGGTCCTGCTACACTCACCAGAAGGGCAACTCACCAGAGAGCCATGGAGCAGACGACAATAGCCATGAAGACTGCTGGGATGAACGATGAGAAGTTGAACTTAATCCAACTGGGGATAGAGAGTGAGAGGGGCGAGCAGTGAACGGAAGTGTGGGGGGGGGGGGGGAGGGGGGGAGTGAGGGGGAGGGAGGAGAGAGGAATGACAAGCAGAAATTGATAGAATCGGAGCAGGAGAGAGGGAAAAACTAGAATGAGAAGTTGAGCAGAGGAGGGAAGGTACTGTCTATGATCAGACGGAGAGGAGAGTGGGATAAGGTAGCCAACACACATGTAGCTTTGAGACGCCTCGACCCTAGACTCCTGTCACGCGGTTTTGGAGGCGCCTCGAAATCAGATGGAGAGGAGAGTGGAAAAAGGTAGCCAACACAAACGGACGTACCCAATAGGAATGAGGCTGAGGAGAAACGAGAAGATTCCTGTTGAGTGGCGTGGAAGGGGTGGGCATGGGGCGAACGGGGTATGAGTGGAAGGGGCATGGAGGGGCATGGAGGGGCATGGAGGGGCATGGAGGGGCATGGAGGGGCATGGAGGGGCATGGAGGGGCATGGAGGGGCATGGATGAAAGAGATGGAAGGAGGGTGGAACGTTAAGGGGCGCACTCATCCCATGCATGTGACGTGAAACATCTGATTGCCTTTCGCCAG
This sequence comes from Closterium sp. NIES-67, assembly GCA_027943415.1. Lineage (NCBI taxonomy): Eukaryota > Viridiplantae > Streptophyta > Zygnematophyceae > Desmidiales > Closteriaceae > Closterium > Closterium sp. NIES-67. The sequence continues at coordinate 92,235 of BQMB01000130.1, read as the reverse complement.
TCATATAAACAACTTCAAAAATGAAGGGAGTGGGTGATACATGGACATGCCATGCCGTGCGTTACTAACTATGCCACACCATAACTGCCTCATCATACTGTGGACTTACCCCATGTGAAGTAGTTGAATGCCTTGCGCCAATCATCTTCACACCTTAACGGGATTCATTCATACATGGGCAAGCCATGCCATGCCGTGCCATTCCATGCCGTGCCATGCCATGCCATGCCGTGCCGTGCCATGCCATGCCGTGCCATGCCATGCCATGCCATGCCATGCCATGCTGTGTCATGGTACTCAATGCACGTCATACCATATCATACCATGCCAGAAATGCAAGCATAAGCCAACAACCAAGCAGTTGCATTTCCATGGTAACCCAAAAAAAAAAAAAAAAAAAAAAAAAAAAAAAAACGTAACCAAAAAAAAACGATGTCGGGTGATGGAAGATCGAGCGAAAAATACAGGAAAGCGGAGGATAAGGAGCAGGCAACGGAACAGTAACTTAAATAGGGCTCAATCCCAGCAGCAGAATCGGAACTCTTCCTCTCAACACTACTACGTAGCACCAACAGGGAACCCAATCACAGGCCTCACCTGCACTTCCAGAGAGCCTCGAACGTGCGTCGAGGCGCACGGGGCCGATTGCCAAGGGAGAAGGCGTGGACGAAGTGCATGCAGCGGAACATGAACCACCAGCAGCTTTACCCCAGCAGAGCCCTCGCATGCCTCACCTGTACTCCCAGAAGGATTCAACTTTGTTGTGACCTCCACCCACCAGCCTCACCTGTACTCCCAGAACGCCTCAAACGTGCGCCGGGGGCCGGGGGGCGGTCCCCGAGAGAGAAGGAGCGGACGAAGAGCAGGCAGCGGAACATGAACTCCTCCTCTGCCTCCTCGTCCACATACGCCTTGCCGTTCTTGAGAATGCTCCCCATAATGAGCGTGCACTGCACCATGGCCACTGTGTGCAGGCACACCTGGTTGGGAGGCAAGGAAGCAAAGCAGGGAGGGGGAAAGGGGCGGGCAGCGGAGCATGAGCGAACTCCCCCTCTGCCTCCTCATCCATGTCTGCCTGCCTTGCCGTTCTGCAAGACACTTCCCATAATGAGCGGCACTGCACCATGGCCACAGTGTGTAAGCACACCTGGTTGACCCGGAAGAAAAACAAGCAAGGAAACGAACCCTGAGCCTTGCTCCCGAGCCCATATAAGCTCCCCCTGTTTACTGAGTCCTTGTTTAGTTCTCAGTTCATTTCTCATCTGCTTGCTGGTGGCGGGAGAGAGGAAAGAGCCCCTGAGCCTTGCTCCCGAGCCCATATAAGCTCCCCCTGTTTACTGAGTCCTTGTTTAGTTCTCAGTTCATTTCTCATCTGCTTGCTGGTGGCGGGAGAGAGGAAAGAGCCCCTGAGCCTTGCTCCCGAGCCGATATAAGCTCCCCCTGTTTACTGAGTCCTTGTTTAGTTCTCAGTTCATTTCTCATCTGCTTGCTGGTGGCGGGAGAGAGGAAAGAGCCCCTGAGCCTTGCTCCCGAGCCCATATAAGCTCCCCCTGTTTACTGAGTCCTTGTTTAGTTTTCAGTTCATTTCTCATCTGCTTGCTGGTGGCGGGAGAGAGGAAAGAGCCCCTGAGCCTTGCTCCGAGCCCATATAAGCCCCCCCTGTTTACTGAGTCCTTGTTTAGTTCTCAGTTCATTTCTCATCTGCTTGCTGGTGGCGGGAGAGAGGAAAGAGCCCCTGAGCCTTGCTCCCGAGCCCATATAAGCTCCCCCTGTTTACTGAGTCCTTGTTTAGTTTTCAGTTCATTTCTCATCTGCTTGCTGGTGGCGGGAGAGAGGAAAGAGCCCTGAGCCTTGCTCCCGAGCCCATATAAGCCCCCCCTGTTTACTGAGTCCTTGTTTAGTTCTCAGTTCATTTCTCATCTGCTTGCTGGTGGCGGGAGAGAGGAAAGAGCCCCTGAGCCTTGCTCCCGAGCCCATATAAGCCCCCCCTGTTTACTGAGTCCTTGTTTAGTTCTCAGTTCATTTCTCATCTGCTTGCTGGTGGCAGCTCGCACCGGCGGCTGCGGCCGCGTGTTAGGGGATGGCAAGACTCTTCAGACCGGCCACTGTCACAACCAGGACATACAAGCGGGCACTCCTAGGCGGTTTTACAGAATGGGGGTCCCCGCGGGGGCCCGAGGCGTTTGTTAACATGCAGTTGTTGTAAAATATATATCTATACAACATGCATGCCTAGATTAGGAGGTGTAGTCATTATAATTATTGGGGGGTTGTTGGTTGGGTTGACCAACCCCACATTTGGGTTGGTCAAGATTGGATTTGGTCCTAGACATTTGGTTGGCACTATTCCAACCAAATGGTCTTTGGTCCTAGGAACCAACCAATCACCAAGCACCACACTTTGTGGTTGCTTGCCTTCCAAGCAATCTCTCTCATTGGTCCACATTGTGACCAATAGGAGAGCACCACACTTTTGTGGTTGCTTGCCCTACAAGCAACCTCCCCCATTGGTCCACTTTATGGCCAATAGGAGAGCTTCCCTTCCAACTCTTTCTTGCTCCTTGTTTTGTACAAAAAGAGCCTCTTGGCTCCCTACTCAATCCAATCTTTTCTCTTCCAAGCTAGTTCCTTCATGGTATTCAGAGCCACAATGGCTCACGCCACCTCGATTCGATCCTAACTAGCACGGCCCTATGCTGTCCCTCCTCATCTTCGAAGTCTAGCCCTTCCTTAGGCTACTTCCCGCGCCCCCCGTGCGCCCTTTCTCGCCGCGCTACTCCGTCGCGCCCGCTCTTCCTCCCGTCGCGTGCCTTTTTGCCGCGCCCGCTCTCCCTTCCGTCGTGCGCCTCCCGTCGCGCCTGACGACGCGCTTCCGGCCGTCGCATCCTCCTACTGCGCCCGTTGGTGCGCTCCTCCGTCGTGCGGTCCGTCGTCGCGCCCTCCCGTCGCGCCCTCCCGTCGCGCGCCCTCCGCGTTTGCGCACACCAGTCCATCGCGCTCTCCGCGCGCCTGTGCGTCACGGCTCCCGTGGACGCCCGTCGACAAATCCTCTCAGCGCGCCCGTCGCCTTTCTGCCGACGCGCGCGCGCGGTCGTCGGTCGATTTCTCCGCCGCGTGCGCCCGCCCGTCGTCGATTCTACCGTCGCGTGCTCCCGTTCGTCGCGCCGTTTCGACGTGCAGCCGGTCGCCGCATCCTCCTTGGAGCGCGTCGCGCAGCTCGTTTAAGTCGCCTTCGGCGACTTAAGAGCTGCGCTCCGCGCACCTATCCTTCTCCTCCTCCTTTCCCTTTTCCTCCTCCTTTCTCTTTTCCTCCTCCTTTTCCTTTTCCTCCTCCTTTCCCTTTTCCTCCTCCTTTCCCTTTTCCTCCTCCTCCCCCCCCCCCCCCCCCCCCCCCCCTTCCTTCCCCTCCTCCTCAATGGCGTCCGATTCCTCCGTGGACTTTACCTCCGTCGACGCTCTTGAGCTGCTGCCCGACAACACCGCGGTCAATTGGCATTCCTATGCCCAAACCGTCACGGTGCTTCTCTCCTCGGTGACGGTCAACGGCTACAACCTGAAAGCCGTTGTCCATCTCGAGGAGCGCGGTCTTCAGCCTGCCCAGCCGGATGCACCCGCGGGCCCTGCACCTCCTCCTCCTGGCGATCCTCCCGTCAGCCCCGGCGATCCTCCAACCTTCGCCCCTGACGTCAACGACCCTCAGAGCTCCGAGACCGCCATCCGCACCTACCGTGCCGGCCTCACCGACCACGTCCGCCAGCAGCTGCTCTTCGAGGCTTCCCGCGCCGAGCATGACGCCGCCACTGCCGCCTACAACACGTATCAGGCGGCGCTCGCGGAGTACGTCAGTCGCGAGCGCGCATACATCACCGACCTCGCTGCCTGGCGTGTCGCTGACCGGCGCGCGCTCACCATCCTCCTCGCCACCATTCCTCCCACCCTCAAGCGCGAGCTTGCTCCCACCTCCTCCTCCCACCTCTGGCGGGTCCTCACCGATCTCTATGATCGGCAGGACGTCGCCACCCTCTACTCCCTCATCAAGGAGTTCCAGAGCCTCACCATGGACTCTACCACCGGCGCAGCTGCCTTCACGCGTCGCGTCCTCGACCTCGCTCGGCGCCTGGCGGCTCTTGGCGTACCGTACCCGGACCCTGTGCTCTGCTGCCACCTCCTTGAAGGCTTGACTTCTGCCTTCGACACCCATAAGATCGCCTACATGCAGCTGATCGACAAGCGCATCACCCCGGCTGAAGTCGCCCAGTGGATTATCACCACCGAGGCCGACCTCCTGCGCCATTCCTCCTCCACTGCCGCTGTTGCTCAGCAGCGCAACACCAGGGGAGGGCGTGGGGGAGGGCGTGGCGCTGGTCGTGGTGGTGGCGCGGGTCGTGGTACCAATGGCGCAGGACGTGGTGCAGCAGCCCCCTTTCCTCCTTGCCAGTATCTCCCTCGCTATGGCCCCACGCGGGGTCAGCGCTGCGGCCAGACCACTCATGCCACTGATTCTTGCTTCAAAGCGCTCAGTGATGAGTGGTTTGCCCGCGGCAACACCGGCACCCCCCCCCGCTGGTCCTCCCTCTCTCCTCGCCCCACTCCTCAGGAGGTTCGTACCTCCCCTCTTTTTCAGCCCGTCTCCTCCCCCTTGGCCCACCAGGCCATCTCTCAGCAACAGCAGCAGCAGCAGACACCGCAGCAGATCCTGCCGCAGCCGTTTCAGCAGCAGCAGCAGCAGTTCCAGCAGCAGCAGCAGCAGTTCCAGCAGCAGCAGCAGCAGGGGCAGCATCACCTCTTCTCCCAGTTGCAGCAGCAGCTCCACCAGCTCCAGCAACAGCTTGACCTCCAGTCGCAGCTCCCCCTTGCACCTCCTCCTATGGCTCCCCCCCAGCAGCCCTACCCCGCTTGGACCGCCGGCACCGCCGCTTCCGCAGCTCACCTCTCGGGCGCGTCTCCCGCGCCCTCAGCCACAGGCAGTGTGACTCCCTTCCCCTCCTCTGGTTTTGTTGGCATGGTTAGTCAGGCTGGAACCCCCGCCCCTTCCATGTATTCGGCTGCTATTAATGAGAATGTGATTCAGTACTCCGTCCCACCTCCTCCCCCACATCCTCCCCCCTCCACCACGCTGGACTTTGTCCTTGACAGTGGAGCCACCGAGTCCGTCCTTCGTGATGCTGGTACCCTTCACCCTCTCCCAGCCCCCACCTCCCTCCTTGGTGCCGATTCCAGCTTCTCTATTCCCTGTCGCCACACCTCTACCCTCCCCTGTCCCCTCTTCCCCTCAGGTACCGTCACTGGTTTACACATCCCCTCCCTCCGTACTAACCTCCTCTCCCAGCGATCCCTGCAGCAGGCCGGTATCACCACCGTCTTCCCAGGTCGCGCTAATCACTGCCTCCTATACCATCCCACAGGTCGCCTCCTCTCCCGTATTCCCTTTTGTCCTCGCTCCCGCCTATATACCCTTCGAGTTCCTCGTCTTCCCTCTGCCCAGGCAGTCTCCCGCTCCCTCCTCCCACCTCACATCTCCCCCCTCCTCTCCCTCCTTCTAACCCAACCATTCCCCCCCTCCCCCCTGACCCAACCTGCTCCTGTCGATCCCTCTCCCATCCCACCGTCCTCCTCCACCACAGGCTTGGTCACCCCAACTTTGCCACCCTCCGCTCGACCGTCTCCTCAGGTCTCCTTCGAGGTCTTCCCCTCACCCTCCCTCCCCTCCCTCCCTCCCTTGCCCCTCCCTGCTCCGTCTGTGTCCAGAGCAAGCTCAAGCAGCTGCCGCATCGGAGTTCCCCCTCCGCTGCTGCTCAGCCGCTTGATCTTGTTCACATGGACCTCTGGGGCCCCAACCCCTCCCCTTCCCGCCAGGGTCATCGCTACATGCTTGTTCTGGTCGATGATCACAGCCGATATTCTTCCGTCTCCCTTCTTCGCTCGAAGGGTGACGCTCCGACTGCGATCATCGCCTGGCTCAAGCAGGCGAGCACCCACTTTGGCCGCCCTGTGCGCCGCCTTCACTCTGATGGCGGTGGCGAATTCCTTAATCGTCAGGTAGCCTCCTACTGTGAGCTTCATGGCATTCGCCAGACTCACACCCTCCCCCACTCCCCCCAGCAGAACGGTGTGGCCGAGAGCCGTGTTCGGGAGATCACCAAGATTGCTCGGTGTCTCCTCGTCCATGCCTCTTGCCCCCCTTCTCTGTGGGGCTATGCCCTCCTTCACGCCACCCTCCTTACTAACCTGTACCCCCACCCTATCCTTCCCTCCACCACTCCCACCGAGCTCTGGACGTCGGCCAAGCCTGACGTCTCCTCCCTCCGTGTGTGGGGCTCCAGGGCGTATGTCCTCATTCACCCTGCGGACCGCCCCCGCACCATGGGAAAGCTCGCCTCCCGTACCCTCCCCTGCATCTTCCTTGGTCATAATCCCTCCTCCCCGGACTACCTCTTCCTTCACCCCCCCTCAGGTCGTTTCCTCCGCAGTCGGGATGTAGTCTTTGATGAGTCCACACCCTACTATTCCACTCCTCCCCCCACTGACCCTCTCGCCCCTTCTCCCAGGCCCCTCAACTGGTCCGACACTATCCCACCCCCTCTTCTCCCTCCCCCTCCCATCCTCCCCCCCGCTCCGCCTCCTCCATTCCCCGCCGCCTCGGCCCCTAGTGCTCCCCCCTCCTCTGGTGACATATTTGACCCTGACCCTTTTTTCCCCCCCGCCTCCCCGTCCCACTCCTCCCCCTCCGCTCCCTCCCATCCTCCCCCCTCCCCTCCTCCCCCCTCTCCCCCGCGACCCCCTCCCCCCCTGCGTCCCACCCGCTCCATCCTCACCCGGTATCCCCACACCAGGTCGCGTGACGCAGTCCTAGGTGCCCCGCCTCCTGTTATCCTCTCTTCCTCTACCTTGCCTCCTCTCTCCCCTCTCATGGACCTCCTTTTTCAGACAGTCTTACAACAAAACACCAGCCCAACCCTGCCGTCGAGCTCCAGTACAGCAGTCCCAACAGCAGCAGCAACAGCTGCAGCAGCAGTTCCACCCACCGCAGCAGCACCAGCAGCAGCAGCCGTCACTTCTTCCTCGCCTTCACCCGCAGCAGCAGCAGCGGCGGCAGCAGACGCAGCAGTAGCAGCCGCCTCAGCAGCAGCAGCAGCAGATGCATCCTCAGCAGCAGCAGCAGCAGCAGTCCTCCCATTCATTTTCCACTCCTCCCTCCTCGAGGACTCCCATGAGGAGTTCCTCAACCTCCACATGCATGATCCAGCCGTCCTACCCATCTCCCCTGACCTCAGCGGCACACCAGTCTTCGCCTTCTCCTCCGCCCCCACCATCTTCGTCCCCGCCACGTACGAGGAGGCCATGGCGTGCCCTGACGCTCACCTCTGGCTCGCGGCCATCCTCAAGGAGTTGGAGGCGTTTATTGCCAACTCCTCCTTTGTGGATGTGCCCCGCCCTCCCTCTACCACGAACGTAGTCAAAGGGAAGTGGGTGTTTCGGGTGAAGCAGCTTCCTGGCGAGCCGCCGGTCTACAAGGCCCGCTACGTCGCCAAGGGCTTCACCCAGCGCTACGCTGTCGACTTCTTCGACACCTTCTCTCCCACCGCCAAGCCGGCTACCATTCGCGCAGTCCTCGACCTCGCTGCTCGCCTCAACATGGAGATTCACTCCATGGACGTCTCCAACGCCTTCCTCCAGGGGGTCTTGCGCGAGCTCATTTACATGGAGCGTCCTGCAGGCTTCCACCTCCCCTTTCCTTCCGACTCTGTCTGGCAGCTGCGTCGGCCGGTCTATGGGCTCAAGCAGGCACCAAGGGAATGGCATGCCAAGCTTGCTGCCACCCTCGCCGAGCTTGGCTTCAGCACCTCCCGTGCCGACCCCAGCCTCTTCCTCCGCACCTCCCCCTCCCCCTTCTACATCCTCGTCTATGTCGACGATATGATCCTCATCACTGCCGACTCCGCCGAGCTCGAGCGCGTCAAGCGTGAGCTTGGCAGCCGGCTCAAGTGTAAGGATCTAGGGGGGCTGCAGCACTATCTCGGCATGGAGATTACCCGCGACCGTGCTGCTCGCACCATCTCCCTCTCCCAGGGCCACTACCTGCAGCAGGTCCTGGAGCGGTTCGACATGGCTCGAGGCACCCCTCAGGTCACCCCTCTTCCTGTTGGGCACCATCTCACTCCCCTCACCTCCCCCTCCTCCTCCTCCCACCCCTACGCTGAGCTCATCGGCTCTCTCATGTATGCCATGGTCTCCACCCGCCCTGACCTAGCATACCCCATCAGCGTTTTGGCCCGCTTCGTTGGTACCGGCAAGCATGATGCCGCCCACTGGCAAGCGGCCAAGCGTGTCCTCCGCTACCTTCGGGGGACCAAGGACTACGTCCTTACCCTTGGCGGCCCCTCCCCTCCCCTCCTCACTGGCTACTCTGATTCCTCCTGGGCTGACTCTAGGCCTGACCGCCGCTCCTCTCAGGGCTATGGCTTCTCTCTTGGCAGCGGCCTCATCAGCTGGCGCTCCACCCGCTCCTCCTCCATTGCCCTCTCCTCCTGCGAAGCAGAGCTGTATGCCGCTACCATGGCTGCGCAGGAGGCCCGCTGGCTCTCCTTCCTTCTTGAGGAGCTTGGTGCCCCTCAGCGCTGTCCCACCATCTGGTGCGACAACGCCAGCACCATCCACCTCACGAAGGATGCTGTGTTCCACGGGCGCTCCAAGCACATTGAGCTTCGCCACTACTTCATTCGCGAGCTTGTGCAGGGTGGCCACCTCCAGCTGGGCAAGATTGACTCTGCTGCCAATCTTGCCGACATCTTCACCAAAGCCCTCCCCCACGCCGCCCACTCATCCCTCCTTCGCCTTCTTGGCCTCGCTCCCCCCGTTCCCTCGTCCGCCTCCTGATTCAAGCCCTCTAGTCTTATGCATGTTGGGGGGTTGTGTTGTAACATATATATCTATACAACATGCATGCCTAGATTAGGAGGTGTAGTCATTATAATTATTGGGGGGTTGTTGGTTGGGTTGACCAACCCCACATTTGGGTTGGTCAAGATTGGATTTGGTCCTAGACATTTGGTTGGCACTATTCCAACCAAATGGTCTTTGGTCCTAGGAACCAACCAATCACCAAGCACCACACTTTGTGGTTGCTTGCCTTCCAAGCAATCTCTCTCATTGGTCCACATTGTGACCAATAGGAGAGCACCACACTTTTGTGGTTGCTTGCCCTACAAGCAACCTCCCCCATTGGTCCACTTTATGGCCAATAGGAGAGCTTCCCTTCCAACTCTTTCTTGCTCCTTGTTTTGTACAAAAAGAGCCTCTTGGCTCCCTACTCAATCCAATCTTTTCTCTTCCAAGCTAGTTCCTTCAGACATTTCCTGAACTCCGACCCGACTTGACCCGACCCGACCCGACATCGGGTAGGGCAAAGTCGGGTCGGGTCGGGTCAGGTCGGTTTCATGCTCAAGCCTAACTTCACCATCGTCTTTTCTGCAATCCCTGTCTCATTGCCTCTTCCTCACTTTTCCACTCCCTCCTCCATCCTCCCCCACACCTAGACATGATCCAAACGCGATTGCGATTTAAATCGCATCGCATGCAGGTGCGATGTTTAAAAAAGCGATGCGATTTTAAATCGCATCGCGCGATTTATTTTTCCAAAAAAAAAAAAATCGCACATCGCATTTTACCCGCGATGTATTAATAAATCGCATGCGATATTTAATTAAATCGCAAAATGCGATTTTAAATCGCATCGCGTTTTAAAACAGAATTAAAAAACACCCCAAAAAAACAGGAAAAAACCATGGCTGTGGGGAAATTGACTCACGGGCAGTCGTAAGCTAGAGTGCAAATAACCAGTGTGGTTTCGTAGTGGGTTTCAGAGTGGGTTTCAGTGCAATATCGCGCGCAATTTTAAAAAAATCGCACATCGCATTTAAATCGCGTTTTTTAAGCGCGATTAAAATGCGATTTAAATTAAATCGCGCGATATTAATTCATCGCATCGCGCGATGATTAAAAAAAAAAAAAAAACATCGCCATCGCAAAAACGCGATTAAATGCGATGCGATGCGATTTTTTTTGCCCATGTCTACCTACACCCCTCCATCATCCTCTCCGTCTCTCTCTCCCCCCTTCTTTCGTCCTCCTCTCCCTCTTTCCAACACTGCTCCTCCCTGCTGCCCCCTCCGCCCACTTCCTCCCCACCTCCCTCAATCCCCGCGACCGTCTCCCCTGGCCCATTGGTGTGTGCACGGCGGAGTGCGGGGCGGCAGGGCATGGGGTTCATAGCGGCAACGCTGCTGATGAACATGGGCGAGGAGCACGCCTTCACCTGCCTCGTCTTCCTCATGTACCGCTGCGGCCTCCGAGGGGTCTTCCTGCCAGACATGCAGCAGGTGGGGCTTTAACTGCCACACATGCAGCAGATGCGGCTTTAACTGCAACACATGCCCAGAGTGCACGACTGACATGTGTTTGACATCCCATGCATGCCTTCACCATCCCGTTACGATGCCATCCGTGCCATTAAAGGCTTTGCTTCCGTGCATCGTTCTTACATGTCACACCCCTCCCCCGTCCCCTCCTGCATGCATGTGTGTGCATGTGTGTGCATGTGTGTGCATGCATGTTCATGGGTGTGCATGCATGTGCATGTGCATGTATGTGTGTGTATGCACACGCATCGTGTGCATGTGTGTGCATGCGTGTGCATGTGCGTGCATGCATGTGCATGTGTGTGCATGAGTGTGCATGTGGGTGCGACGCATGTGTGTGTGTGTCCATGCGTGCATGTATGTGTGTGTGCATGCGAGTGCATGTGTGTGCACGTGTGTGCATGTATGTGCACATGCGTGCTTGTATGTGCATGTGCGTGCATGTGTGCGCATGTGTGTGCATGTGTACGCATGTGCGTGGATGTGTGTGCATGTGTGTGCATGGCTGTGCATGTGTGTGCATGGCTGTGCATGTGTATGCATGGCGGCACGTGCGTGCATGGCTATGCATGTGTGTGCATGGCGGTGCATGTGCGTGAATGGCCCCTCAGCTGCAACTGCGCATGTACCAGCTCACCCAGCTGCTCATCGATGTGCTGCCGCGCGTGCATGCCTTCTTCGAACACCTCGAAATCAAACCCGTATGTGCCCCATGCCATGCCATGCCATGCCTTGCCATGGCGCACTACCTCCTGGTGTGGGTCAGCTGTTGTGTTCCAGCACCACGCCGCACAGCACCACTCTGTGTGGCTGCGTTGGGATTGAAACGTCAGCCCTACACCAGATCAACCGCGCTTCCCTTCCATGCGTTCCCTCCCGTCTCCGCTCTCCCCATGCATGCCACGGCATCAGGTCATGTACGCAGCAGACTGGTTCCTCACTCTCTTCGCTCGCACCATGCCACACTACCTCGTCTTCCGAGTCTTCGACATCATTCTGGGTGAGCTGGCGTCATTCTTGGTGTGCTGATGTCATTCTTGGTGTGCTGACGTCATTCTTGTTGAGTTGTCATCATTCCTGGTGAGATAGCGTCATACTGGCTATACGTGGGCAGTCGAGGCAAGTAATTACTCGCCTCGATTCCTTGGCTGGGGTTCCCGAGTAAACGAGGTGGGCCGCCCAAAGAACTACTCGCCTCGAGGCAAGGTGAGTAAACGAGTACTCGATGATTACTCGCCTGCACGGGCGAGTAAAACATTCCTCTCGAGTACACATTACTCGCGAGTAATGTTTTTACTCGTCAATTTTGTACCAGCGCGGGTGGGCATTTCGCGCGTTAGATCTGTGCGGGCGGGTACTAAAATGTCTTTGGGGGGCCCAGGCCTCGAGGCAAGTAATACTCGCCTCTGGACGAGGAAAAGTTGCTCACCCCGAGTACGAGTAAACGAGGCGAGGTTTTGAGAAAATCACTCGGCTCGAGTGATGCTCTCGCCTCTCCTCAAAACTGAGGCGAGGCAGGTCGCCTCCCTCCACCATTGCCCATGTGTACTCCTGGCGAATGTTGCCATGGAGGCAGCGGCTTTGGCTTGCTGTCACTCCAATGCAGCGCGTGTGGTGCACCTGCTGCACTCGCTGCTCACCGCTGCCTCTTGCATTGCCGCCCTAGTACACCCTTTCAGATCCTCCCATTGCCCCCGCCTCCTTCACTCACTGCTATCGTCTAGCCACGCATATGCTTTCCCTGCTGCCCTCTTACTCGCCTCTCCCCTGCCGTCTTTGTTTGCGCGGGACAATACTAGTTTCGCTCGCTCTCATCCACCCCCCTTCCTCCGGTCCCTTGTTGTGTGTGCAGCTGAGCAGACCACAGCCATTGTCTTCAAGCTAGCCATCGTGCTGCTGCAGGTAACTGCCCGCCCATGTGCTGCACACCCTTCACACACGGTCACACCCTCAATCTCTACCTCCTCACCCACTCACCCTCCCTCCATACGCTACTCGCCTCATGCGACCGCCATGCTACCTGCTGGCCCTCAATTCTGCTCCCCCTCTCCACCTCCTCTCGCTCCATCTTTCCCGTCGCCCACCTCTCCTCTCCTCCCACCTGTATTTTTTCTCCATCCCTCTTCCCCCACGCCCCCTACCAGGTGTGCCGGCGGCAGTTGCAGCAGTGTCCGGAGATGGAGTATGCCATGTGTCTGCTCAGAACAGAGCTGCCCGCGCAGCTCAAGGTACTTGAGCCTACATCACACCTCCAGTTATCTCTCTACGAAGCTCGAGTTGCAGGGCCCGTCCCTTGTTCATTTTGACATTATCACTGCTCCGTATTGCATCCACCCCGTCCCTTCTGCATCCACTTCTCTGAGAATGCTGCATACTCGTTTCGTCTCTGCCGCTCCCCGCTGCTCACCCCACCCTGCTGTGTCTCTGCAGCAACCCACAGATGGCCCAAGATCTTGTGTGTTCATGCGCCTAAGCGCCTCCTCCCCACTCTGCCTGCATTTTGAACCTGCCTGTGCTGATGGCCTGTGTGTGTGGCGATGGCCCGTGTGTGTGGCGATGGCCCGTGTGTGTGGCGATGGCCCGTGTGTGCGTGGGTGCGGGGTGGCAGGAGATGAGCGAGGAGGACATGGAGGAGCTGGTGTGCAAGGCCATGCGCGTCGACCTGCCCTTCGAGAGCCTGCTCAGACTCGAAGCAGGTGCGACCGCGCATGCTGCCACTGCTCACGCACTTGTCAACCCGTGCACACACACGTGTGGACTCACACACTCATGCCCTGCAGTTCCTTGCTTGCTCTCCTCTCACAACCTATTCCCTTACCTCTTCACCTGCATTTACCCCTCTCTTCACCCCCCTCCCCTTTCAAAGGTCTGTCTTGGAGGGAATGGCTCAGCCCTTGTTTGTACTGCCTTCACTCTTTCTCCCTCTCCATCTCTCCCCGAGACTTGAAAACGTTGGCTGGTTCTCTCAGGGCCCCCCCATTCTCCTCTCATCTTGTTCTCTCCCTATCCCCCTGAAGCTCCCTCATTTTCTCTTGCCGTTCCCCCCGCCTTCCTGCCCCCTCCATCCCGTGACGTGCCCCCTTGTGCCAGAGTATGACTTGCTAGCAGGAGAGGCAGCAGCAGCGGCGAGGGACGTGCAGGCAGCAGCACAGGCGAGTGAGGTAGCGGCGCTCTCATGGGCCACCAACCGACAGGAGCTTGAGACATGCCTCTCGCATGTCAACCAGGTGCGTGCTGCACCACGGGAAGGGGGGAGGGGGGAAGGGAGGGAGGGCGAGGGTTCAAGAGAGGTGTGATGCGCTTGCAGCCATTGCTTGCCACTGACCATGCAAGCGGATGCATGCAGTCCTGGTGCGACTGCAGCGCATCAACGAATGCACGCCCTTCCCTCCCCCCCTCCCCCTACCCCCAACCCCCCGTCAGGCCGTTGCCCATGCTCGGCAACTGACAGCAGACATCACATCCGCCTCCTGCCATCTCTCCTACTCCTCCTCTCCCCCTTCACTGCCACCCCATGCCACTAAGAGGTCCCTCACGCCGTGGTCAACCATGAATGCCATGGACGTGCACGCTGGCAGCAATGGTGTGGGAGGGGCTACAGCGGGCAGTGATGAAGAGCGTGCTATGGGTGATAGCAGTCGCGGCGGAATTCTGCAAGCGCGGGCTCGTGGGGAAGGCTGTGTGCTGGTGAACGGGAGTGGGGCAAAGAACGTAGCAGGTTCTAGGGTTGAGCACTTGAATGGTACTTCGTGCACGGAGGAGGGTGGACGAGCTTTGGAGGGAGCCAAGGGCGAGGTGGAGAGAGTGTGCGAGGAGGATCTGCCTTTGGAGGAGAGAGTGGGGCGGTGGCAGGAGCGGGTGGCAGTGGTGGGGGGGAGTGGCACAGTGGGGGCGTTGAGGGAGAAGTGTGCGCTGCAGTACGAGTGGACGCAGGTGGCGGTGGCGCTGGCGATGGTGGAGAGGGAGGTGGTGAGCAGGCTGGACATGGGAGGCCATGGATCAGACCCCACAGCAGGGCTGGGAGCTCTTGTGGGCGCGCATGAATTGGTAGTCGTGGAGGAGGGGGGGGACGGTGGAGGGTGAAAGGAATTTGACGAGATGGTGAAGGAGACTAAGTACAGAATCTGCTTGAGTCAAGCCTTGGGTATAGTAGTATCTCTACTACTCGATAGTACTTGTAAGGATCGTAATTCTGGAATGGTCAACTAGTAAGACAGCGGAAGTCTTATAAGAGTGAACCTGAGCACATGAACTTGTGGGTAGTCGAAGGTTGAATAACCTGAGCACATAATTCTGTGGAAAGTCAAGGTTAATAATAGAAAGGCATTACAAGGATTTATAGCTCTTGGGAATAAGTACCTGTTCGGCAAGTTGGGCGTTGTGCGACCTATTTGTCATTCTATAGGGTCACGACCAGGGCTGATTTTATCAGACTATTTTAGTCTGATTGTCTGAAATTTCAGACCTATTTTTTTGCCGATCCTGATTTTTCAGACTTGCCATTTTCTGAATGCTGAACCCTTCAGACTTATATGTTTTTGAATCCTGAGAATCTCAGACTTCGCAGTTTGCGGATACTGAGTTTTCAGAGCGCAGCGTGTACGGACCCTGAGACACACATACTAGTACTGCACCTCCCTGCCCTCACCCAAAAATTTCGTCCCCAAGGGCCAGAGTCAAGTCCTTTCACACACACCCCGCCCCGCAACCTAAAAAATCCGGCTAAGTCCTAGCAGCCAGAGATAGTTCCCCCCCAGCACATTTCTCCCCTACTCACCTCGCAGCCACAGAAATTCGACCAAGTCCCCACAGACAGACACATCCCTCCCACACCTCTTGCGACCCTGAAATTTCGGCTAAGTCCCCACAGCAAGAAATACCGTATTCCCCCGTATATAACACCCTAGGGTATTGTCAAAAATTCATTAAAAAAACGAAGGGGTGTTAACAGTAGGCTGGAAAAATATAACGCCCATGTCTTATGTATAATGCAAAATGAATTTGGGGCGTAACATGCAGAAATACATGCACAGTACAGGATGACACCTTAAGCGAGGTTTGGATGACGATTCCCAACCTCCAGTCGGGCCAGCCTGGCGATAACGTCATGACGTGCTGCATTTGCAGCCAATCCGAGGAAGCCGGTCCTGTCAACTTATACATATTATCTATGTAGAAGTTATAGGCTAGACTGAGGTATGCTTCTAGTGAGTACAACCAACTAGTATTTGTTCTAGGTTTCCACCTCTAGTAATCATTCGTTTCTACGTTAACATGGTATCACGCTTAGGTTAGGATCCCCCCGCCTACCGCTTCCGCCCGTCGCGCCTCCTAGGCCCCGTCGCGCCCCCTAGGCCCCGTCGCGCCCCCCCTGGGCCCCGTCGCGCTCGTTAGGCCCCGTCGCGCCCCCCCTGGGCCCCGTCGTGCCCGCTGGGCCCCGTCGCGCCTCCTAGGCCCTGTCGCGCTCCCCCTAGGCCCCGTCGCGCCCGCTGGGTCCCGTCGCGACCCCTAGGCCCTAACGCGCCCCCGCTGGGCCCCATTGCGCCTCCTAGGCCCCGTCGCGCCCCCCATGGGCCCCGTCGAGCCCGCTGAGCCCCGTCGTGCCTCCTAGGCATCGTCGCGCCTCCTAAGACCCGTCGCGTCCCCCCCCTCTGGGCCCCGTCGCGCCCGTTCGGCCACTTCGCGCTTCCTAGGCCCCGTCGCGCCTGCTAGGCCCCGTCGCGCCCCCCCTGGGCCCCGTCGCGCCCGTTAGGCCCCGTCGCGGCCCCCCTGGGCCCCGTCGTGCCCGCTGGTCCCCGTCGCGCCTCCTCGGCCCCGTCGCGCCCCCCCTGGGCCCCGTCGTGCCCGCTGGGCCCCGTCGCGCCCCTTAGGCCCCGTCGCGCCCGCTGGCCCCTGTCGCGCCTGCTGTTAGCGCTCGCCCGCCTGGCCTCCTCCTAGTGCCGCTCGGCCTCCTCCTAGTGCCGCCCGGCCTCCTCCTAGTGCCGCCCGGCCCCTTCCTAGCGCCGCCCGGCCTCTCCTCAGCGCTGCCCGGCCCCTCCTCGTGCCCGACCGGCCCCAGCAGCACCAGCCTGGCCCCTCCCAGCACCAGCCCGTCCCCAGAGCACCTGCCCGCCTCCCCTGCTCGGCCTGCCGTGTCCTCTCGGGCCCTGTGTCTTCTGCTTGCCTGCGCTGGGACGCCTAGCTGCTGCCCTACTGGAGAGTGCTGCCGCCGTGTCCCCGCGCCGCTGTGCTCCTGTGCCGCTGAGGAGCTGTGCTGCTGTGCCGCTGTGTCGCTGAGGAGCTGTGCCGCTGACCCTGCACGATGGCTGACTTTGTGCTCCGCCTGGACGCTGAGGGCCACGCGGTTGACTTCGCCGCCTGGCTCTCCGATCTTCGCCGCCAGCTTACAGGTCAGCGCCAGGATGGCCACTCTCTGGTTGTCCATGCTGATGGCTTGCTCCCCCGTCCCCCTGCACCTACTCCCCTCCCTGCTGACCCCTCCTCTGATGACCGTGAGGCTTTCTCTACTGCTGCGCTGGCCTGTGCGATCTGGGACTCACGCGATGCAGTAGCTCAGGTTGCTATTAGTCACGCCCTCCCTGTGTCTGAGCGCTCGCGTTTTGCTACTGTTGAAACGGCCAAAGCTTATTTAGACGCCGTTATTGCTCGCTATTCCACCCCTGCCTCCGCTTCTGCTGGCCGCTTGCTCTTTCCGATGCTGTTCCCAGACCTGGCTGCCTTCCCTACTGTCGCAGATTTTGCCACTCATTTGCGTGCCCTAGAGACTCGCTATCGCACTGCCAGCACTGCTGCCCAGCTCACTGCGCTCCCCCCTCCTTTCTGCATGACGCTCTATTTTATCGCTATGCGCCTGCCAGACCGCCTCGCTAGTGCTCGCGACCACTTTCTTAGCCAGCACCCGGGTGACCTCACCCTGACCGCCTTTGTCGACACCCTCACTGAGATCGAGACTCGCCAGCGCACTATCGCTCAGTCGAGCGGTGCGCCGCCAGTCTCTATCTTTCACGGCTGTGCCCCATCCCCGTGCACGTTCACTGACATTTCGGCTGCGGTCGCCACGGCGACCCCACTTCCCGAGACGGCTGCTGCTGCTGCTGTCCCCTTGTGTAGCTTAGCTTCCCCTGCTGCGACAGGCGTAGGACTGCCTAGGTTGCCTAGTCTAGTCGCTGCACCGGCTCCGTCCCCGGCCCCCGCCACTGCGTCGCTGTCCTTCACTCTCGACTCTGGTGCTTCTGCCTGCTTCTTCCGCGACCGTTCCACGCTCACGCCGCTTGCTGCACCTGCTGTTGTCTCTCTCGCCGACCCCTCTGCGGGTCCGGTCGTCGCGCGCAGTTCTACGTCCCTTCCCTGTCCGGCAGTTCCCTCGGGCTCCCTTACTGGCCTCCACGTTCCCTCGTTCTCCAGGAACCTGGTTGGTGTCGGCTGTCTCCAGGACCTCGGCGTCACCACCACGTTCCCCGGGCACGAGCGGTTCGCTGTCTGTTCTGAGGCTGTCTCAGGTTCCCCCCTTGCGACGTTCCCCCGGGACCCGGTGTCCGGTCTGTTTACCCTACACACCGCTTCCCCCCCGGTTGGTGCGTCCTCCCAGGTCGCTGCAGCTTGCTCGTGTCGGTCCCTCACTCACCCCTCCCTTCTCTGGCACCACCGCTTAGGTCACCCTGCTCTCCCGCGTCTGCGTCACATGTCCCAGCACGGTCTTGTCTTAGGTCTCCCCGCGTCGCTCCCTGCCCTTCCTCCCTCGACTGCGCCACCGTGCACGCCTTGCGTCGAGGGTCGGCTCCGCCGTGCTCCTCACTCCTCCTCGCTGCGTCCTGCTACTGCCCCCCTTCAGACCCTGCACTTGGACGTTTGGGGCCCTGCCCCCGTCCCCGGACCGCGCGGTGAGCGCTACTTCCTTGTGCTTGTCGACGACTACACGCGCTACACCACGGTGTTTCCCCTGGAGCGGAAGGCCGACGTGCCCGACGTTCTTCTCCCGTGGGTTGTGGCTGCGCGTCTCCACCGCGGTCTCCCCGTGTTGTGTCTCCACTCCGACCGTGGCGGCGAGTTCGCCTCTGGTCGGCTTGGACAGTTCTGTCGTGCGGAGGGCATCACCCAGTCGTACACGTTGCCGGACTCGCCACAGCAGAATGGGGTTGCTGAGCGCCGCATCGGCTTGGTCATGGAGGTCGCCCGTACCTCCATGATCCATGCCGATGCCCCCCATTTTCTGTGGCCGTTCGCTGTTCGCTACGCGGCTCACCAGCTTAACCTGTGGCCACGCTCCCAGCGGCCGCAGGTTTCGCCGACCCTCCTTTGGACCGGGTCCCCCGGTGACGCGTCTGCGTTCCACGTCTGGGGCTGCCTTGCTCACGTTCGTGCCTCTGGCACGGACAAGCTCACTGCCCGCACTGTCCCCTGTGTCTTCCTCGGTTTCCCCCTGGACTCGTCTGACTGGCTTTTCTACCACCCGCCGTCTCACCGCTTCCTCCACTCTCGTGACGTCACCTTTGATGAGTCCGTCTCCTTCTACCGCCGCTTCCCTCACCGAGGTCTCCCAGTTGCCCCCCCCTTTTCCTTGCTCCCTCTCCCCCGGTAGCCCCTGCCCCTCTCCCGCCTCGTCCTGCCCCGTCTGGTGTCTCCCACGTCACTCCCCTCCCGTCGGTTGTCCCCGTTGAGGAGTCTGCTGACTCTAGTGGTACCCCCGGTCCGTCCTTGCCGCGTCCCCCTTCCCCGGTGCCTCCGCCCCCACTGTCGCAGTCGCCGACCCCGCTGCCGCCGCCGTCGCCGTCGCCGCCGCAGCCGTCGCCGCTGTCGTCGCCGCCGCCGCCGCTGTCGCTGCCGCAGCCGTCGCCGCTGTCGCCGCCGCCGCAGCCGTTGCCGCCACTGCCGCCGCTGCTCTCGGCCCCTGGGGGTGCTGGTGTGGAGGAGGGTGTTCGTCCTGCGGCTTCTGGGGGTGCCGCTGGTGTTGGAGGGGTTCTCGCTCTGGGGGTGTTGGTTCTGGGGGTGCTGCTGTTGAGTGTTCTGCCGACGGTCGTTCTGCCTCTGCTGGTCCGAGAGTTCCGGCCCAGCCGTCGTCGCCGCCGCAGCAGCCGTCGCCGCCGGTTTCCGCTCTCCGCCTGCTCGGCCTTCCCTCCCCGGACCGCGCGCCGGTGTCTCCCCCACCGCCTCCTGACCTCCCTGTCTACGGTCCTGTGTTCCCGCCGCCGGACTCGTCTCCGGCCCGTCTTCCTCCTCGTTCCCCTCCTGTGTCTCCTCCGCTGTCCCCTGACCCTACCCCTCCGTCTCACGTTTGGGCTCGCCGTCCCTCCCGTGCTCGTCCCGTCTCTCCTGTCCTGCCCACCCACCCTATGTTGCTCCGTTCCCACTCGTCTCGTCCTCCCCTCCTCCCGTCCCCTCCTCCCTCGTCCCTTGCTGTTGCACCTCCTCCGTTCTCTGACTACCTCCGTGCTGCTCGTCCCCTTGTCCCTCGGGTCCTTGCCTCTCTTGTTACCGACCCTGCTGTTCCTGTCTCGCGCCTTGACGCGCTTGTCGCTGCTGTCGCTGACTTCGCTTCTACCCGCCGCCTTGACTACGCTACCGCTCTGGTCTCTGACCCTGCCCGTCCTCTGTCCGTCGGGGGTGCTCCTGCCCTTGGCAGTGACGTCCTAGAGGACAGGCAGTACGAGCTGGCTTTCCTTTCCGAGGCTGCTCCCCATCTCTGCTCCATGCTGTTAGTCCCTGAGGGTGACCCAGACGCCTTCGACATCCCGACCCCTCGCACCTACGCTGAGGCCACCTCGGGACCTTGGGCCTCTCAGTGGATAGCTGCCATGGAGCAGGAGATGGCATCTTGGAGATCCACCGGCACTTACGTCGACGCAGTTCCCCCGCCTGGGGTGAACGTAGTCGATGGTCGGTGGCTCTTCAAGGTGAAGCGCCCCCCTGGAGAGCCGCCTGTCTTCAAGGCGCGCTACGTGGCCAGAGGTTTCAGTCAGCGCGAGGGGGTTGACTTCTTCCAGACCTTCGCCCCGACCCCGAAGATGACCACTCTTCGGGCGCTGCTACACGTAGCAGCACAGCGTGACTACGAGCTTCACTCCCTCGACTTCTCTACTGCCTTTCTTCAGGGCAGCCTACACGAGCAGGTCTACCTGCGCCGACCACAGGGCTTCACTGGTACCTTCCCTCCTGGGACCCAGTGGCTTCTCAGGCGCCCGGTCTACGGCCTGCGTCAGGCTCCCTGCGAGTGGCACGACACGCTACGTGCCACGTTAGCAGACCTGCAGTTCTTTCCGTCCTCTGCTGACCCTTCACTGTTTGTGCGTTCCGGCCAGACTCCGTTCTACATCCTTGTCTACGTAGACGACCTGGTCTTCGCTACTCCTGACAGGGACGCACTGGCCTCTGTGAAGGCTGAGCTGCTGAAGAGACACACCTGCACTGACCTTGGAGAGCTGCGTCGCTATCTTGGCCTGCAGATCTCTAGGGACAGAGCAGCACGCACCATCACTCTGACCCAGTCACACTTGGTGCGTCAGGTCCTTCAGAGGTTCGGTCTTCAGTTCTCCTCCGCACAGCCCACACCTCTACCCGTAGACCATGGGCTCTCTGCTCCCGTTCCTGAGGAGCCAGTAGAGCCCAGTGGCCCCTACGCAGAGCTGGTGGGTTGCCTCATGTACCTGATGACTTGCACTCGCCCAGATCTCGCATACCCTCTCAGCATCCTGGCTCGCTTTGTGGCTACAGGCAGACACCGACCTCAGCACTGGTCTGCCGCTAAGAGGGTTTTGCGTTATCTTGCTAGTACATCAGGCATGGGGTTAGTGCTAGGAGGACGCAGGCCAGTGGTCCTTACTGGGCACACAGACGCTTCTTGGGCAGACGACGCTGAGACGCTCAGGTCGTCGCAGGGCTACTGTTTCAGCCTTGGTTCGGGTGCTATCTCTTGGAGATCCACTCGCTCGTCGTCTGTGGCTCAGTCTAGCTGTGAGGCTGAGATCTACGCTGGTGCCATGGCGGCACAGGAGCTCCGCTGGCTGACCTTCTTGCTCACAGACTTAGGTGAGCGGCCTAGCTCTGCCCCGGTCCTGTACGCTGACAACAGGGCCATGATACTCTTGTGTCAGGAGCCTCGGCTTGAGGGCAGAGCGAAGCATATCCAGCTGCGGTACTTCTTCCTGCGCGAGCTACAGCAGCGCCGCCAGGCCCGCGTAGTTCACTTGGCCTCAGGTGCCAACACAGCTGATATCTTTACTAAGGCGCTTGCGCCTAAAGATCATCAGCGGCACTGTGTACAGCTTGGTCTTGTTCCTATAGCTGCTCCCCTGTTAGGATCCTGATTGTGTACTCTCTATTATATATGCTTGTCAGACTGGCCTTGTGGCCTTACCTCCAGTGGCTGGACTAGTAGTGCCACCCTGGCTTGCTTCAGTTTTGGTTGTATTCTTGCTGACTGGTCTCCAGACCCCTGCCTCAGTGGTTGGACTAGTAGTGCCGCCCTGAGCTGTTTGCTTCTTGTTTAGTTTCACCCCTTGTCTAGCCTAGGGGGTGTGTCAACTTATACATATTATCTATGTAGAAGTTATAGGCTAGACTGAGGTATGCTTCTAGTGAGTACAACCAACTAGTATTTGTTCTAGGTTTCCACCTCTAGTAATCATTCGTTTCTACGTTAACAGGTCCTGCCAGCACAAGAGGAAAGCGGCCTCCTGCAAGTGACAAGATTTCATCGACGGCTATGAATCCTGGGTTTTTACAACGTAACGAAAGTGCGCGACCAGATTCCTTTACGGAATCTTCTTGATGGGACCAGCATGCATGGTCCCATCGCTTCTTGCAGAGCCGTGCGCGCTTCAGCTTGGGGCGTCGGCCACGGTTCTTCTCCAACCTTCTCTTACCTCATTGTCATTCTTGCTCCTCGCTCCTCTCAGCCTCAATCAAATTCTTCGCAATGCCCGAGCTCTCTAACAGATGCTCGGGCATTGCCCAATCTCGCCTAGCTCGCTATCCCTCGTCGAAATTTTCCCCCATGGCCGCTCGAGCAATTAATGGTGTGTCACTTTTGCGAGCTCATCGCCCACCCTTTGGGAATCAGACGTTGCTCCGTCCTTTCCCACCAGATCCTTCGGCTCCTAGACATCCGCCTGCATCTCCCGCTCCTCCCGCTCCTCCGGCGCCACCGGCGCCACCAGCGCTCCCTGCACCTCCTGCTCCTCCTGCGCCCCCGGCTCCCCCTGCTCCGCCACCTCTCTCGTCGCCGGTGGTCACACGTCCTCCGGAGTGGGATAACGATTGGCAGGATGACGACGACCTGTTTTGGGAGGAGGATGAGGCTGACGACCGCGAGCCTGAACCTCCTCGCCCACTTCCTCGCGTTATCGTCCCTTGTTTCCCGCAAGCGCAACGCCGTCGTAATATGCCTCTTCGTAACCGTGATGCTGCACCTCCCTCCCCCAGGGCTCGCAGGACGAATCGCAAGCGACTCGCACGGACGGCAACCGAGAAGCTGTACTGGTTGGCGAAGTTGGAGGCGGAGCCGGAGATGTCGAACCGCTCCCTTGCTCGGATGGCTGGAGTGCAGCCGTGCCAGATTCGCGACTGGAGGAAGAACAAGGCACGACTCACTGCCTTGGCTGGCTGCAGGCGTCGCCTCATCGGCTCCGGTAGGAAGGCGAAGTACCCCACCATGGAGCGCGAGTTGTACAAGAAGTTCTTGAGCCAGCGCGCGCGAGGGCTGGCGGTCTCGATCGGCACGCTGCAGAAATGGAGTCGGAAGTACATGCGTAAGCACCACCCCAGCATCGACTGGCGCGCCTCGTCACGGTGGACCTTCCGGTTCCGCGCGCGCTGGGGACTGACGAAGCGCGTAAAGACGAAGATGGGACAGCGCATGACTGCAGGTACGTACTTTGACGTGCCGCGAATACTCCCTGCCCTCGTCTAGCTCTTGTCGTGCTTCCTTGTTTGGTGACCGCACTTATGCTTTCTCTGTTTTTGTTTTTTATTATTTTCATTGGCAGACTGTGACGCGAAAGTCGAGAAGTTCTGGGAGTTTGTTCGGCAGCTCCGCACGCTCAACGACTACCCCGACGATCTGATCATCAACGCGGATCAGACGCCACTATTCTTGGAGATGCCGCAGAAGACCACACTCGAAGTCCGGGGCTCGAGAACTGTCCATGTGCGCACGGCCGGCTACGAGAAGGAGAGGCTGACCGTCATGCTGGCCGTCACAGCAAGTGGCAAGAAATTGAAGCCGTACGTCATCTTCAAGCGGAAGACACTACCTCGGATCCGCGTCCCGCCCGGTAAGGATTTCGTGCCTTTTTTTGTGCCGCCATCGCTGATGTTTTTTGTAGCTGTCTTTCCAAGGCAAACTCATATGTCTCGTACCTTGCGCTTGTGCAGGAATTGTGATCAAGGCCCAGGAGAAAGGGTGGATGGACGAGACCCATGTCAAGGACTGGGTCACCACCGTCCTGGTGCCATTTCTCCGCTCGATACCCTCGCGGCGCGGTGGCCGTCAGAAGGCTCTGGTGGTCCTCGATTCGTACAAGGGACACCTGACGGAGGGATTGTCCCAGTTGATGCGACTCTTCAAGCTGTCGAGGGCTGTCATCCCCGGCGGTTGTACGCCTATCGTGCAGCCTCTAGACGTGGCGGTAAACCGGTGCGTCAAGGCGCATGTCCGGAGGTCCTACAGTGAGTGGTTCGAAGAATTCGGCTGCGAGTCCACAACCCCTGCAGGTGAGTAACCGTCTTTATTCTTTGTCTTTAAAACCTCTACCCGCGTCGTGATTTTTTTAACCATGCCTTGCATTTCTCCACCACTACTCCTAAAGCCCCCGCCTACTGTCTCGTCGTTTTGTTTTCCCCTGCAGGGAATCTTCGCAAGCCGCCAGCCGAGCTCGTGCTGCAGTGGATTGCCGACGCCTGGGCCGCGGTGCCAGCTGAACTCATCCGCCGCGCGTTCAAGACGTGCGGCATTTCCAACGCGACCGACGGCACAGAGGACGAGGTGATCCTCGCCCACATGCGGGACGACACCGAGGTCGAAGTCATGGAAGATGTCCATGCCGAAATGGAAGAGAGTGGGGCGCTGAACCCATACTACGAGTCGGAATATGTGGAGCCGAGCGCCACGCCGAGCTCGGAGGAAGACGATCCCGATGTCGAGGCAGAGATTGAAGCTGCAGCAAGTGCCTCATCATCCGGTGCATCTGGAGCTGCAACACCCGCGCCAGCATCAGAGGCGTCTGGGAATCCAGGAGCCCGCACAGCAGCAGCAGCAGCAACAACCTCTACAGAAGCAGCGACAGAGGCGGGGATATCAGCTGCCGAAGGCGACGAAGGTCTAGAGATGCCTGCGGCGGAGGTTCTGGCGGGCTTGGCTGCATCCCGCTGGACTGATGACTTTGACTGGGATGATATCGCCAGTGACGATGAAGATGCCGAGGTGTGGCATGCAGGAGAGGACTGGCACGATGAGGACGAAGACAGAGACTAACTATTGACTTACCCTGCTAGGACATGTAGCTAGCTGTTGGATTATGAGTGTGTGCTGAGTGAATGGTAGTGGTAGCTAGCTTAGGTAATCAAAAATGCACTAGAAATGCCTCGCACAATGGATAGGCTTTAGACTAGTGTTAAAACTGTTGTCTAATGATAAAACCTTGATGCTAGACCAAGCAAATCCACAAATCCCCGATGGAGGGTGTTATGTAAAATTCGTACTTCAAAAAGTGGGTGCTCTAAAAAATGCACCATATCATAAGCTATCCCCCGCATATGCCACCCATGGGTTGACTATTTCGGCGGGTCTTATATGCGGGGGAATACGGTATCCCTCCCTCAGCTCCCGCAACCCGGAAAAATCGTCGAAGTCCCTTGCAGCCATAAAAAAAATCCTCCCACAAACCCCCGCAACCCGCAATCCTGCTTATTACCCGACTTTTGTGAAGTTCCTAAAAAGGGTAACAAGAAAATCATTCATCTGGCTGGCGATTTTTTTTATTTTGTTTTTCTGATTTCTCAGACGATGTGAAACTAACTCTAAAAAATCACACTGTCCACGGCTCAATTGAGGGAGTGTTGTTTTCCAACACGACACTTTCAAGCAACTTCGTGTCATTGTTGATTTTGCAGTCAAATTTGCCAGTCAATCACAATTTTGATACAAAGTGTCGTGACGGTGTATCGTGTACGAACAGGCCCTGAGGGGGAGAATTCGAAAAGGAGGGGAGGGGGAATCGAGTTCGAGGGGGAAAGGGGGAGGGAATCAAAACCGAGGGAAGGGGTGAAGCGAAATGGAGGGGAGGGGGGGGGGGGGGGAAGGGAGGGGGGAACGAAACGGAGGGGAGGGGGGTGGGGGTTCGAAACGGAGGGGAGGCGTGGAAGCGAAACGGAGGGGAGGGGGGAAGCGAAACGGAGGGGGAGGGGGGGGGGGGGGTGGGTTCGAAAATTGAGGGGGAGGGGAGAGGATCGCGCCCCGGTTGATCGATCTTGGACGTTTATCACTTGCAACCATCGAATGGTTAAAAAACGTCGAAACGATCGCAATCGATCGTCACCGTCACATTTTTATAGAATTTCAGTTGACCAAACGGGCAGCTGTCGAGAATTTTGCCTAATAGAAACGACTGTTATTAGAATGCGGAATTTACTCTTAGTCGAATGCAACTTAAAAAAAAAACTGAAATCCTCTCTCCTAGTTGCCAAATCAGTTTTTTGTTAACACGCCCTAATGAAAACGCAATTTTTTGCTAGGAAACTCTGATGAATCCACGTAAATTTTCTTGACGAAAAAGCTGATGAATCATGGTACCCTAAAACCAATCGTGGGGCCTGGTGTGAACACTGGAAATATAAGATTTCGACTTGGGTGCAGGACTCTGAGCCGACATTCTGAACCCTGAGTATTTCAGACTCGTTGACTTTTGGACACTGAGATTTCAGAGTAGCGAAATTTCAAAAAATGGCCCTTCAGACTCGGGAATTTTTTGGGGGGGCAAAATCAGAGTGCCTTTTTTTGAAACGTCAGCCCTGGTCACGACCAGGGCTGATTTTATCAGACTATTTTGTCTGATTAGTCTGAAATTTCAGAGCCTTTTTTTGGCCAAACCTGAATTTCCAGATAACCCATTTTCCCAAGCCTGATCCCTTCAGAGTACGATTCTAGGGATCGTGAGAAAATCAGAGTTGTCGCTAACCCAGTACTGAGATTCCAGAGCACAGCGCGTACAGACCCTGACTCATTATGTAGAGTACCAACCTTCGAAAAAATTGATGAAGTCCCCAATCGCTAGAGACATGCCCCACACACCCCACAACCTCTAAAAATTTTCGGCCAAGTCCCCGAACCCTAGAGACAACCCCCACCCCACACCCCACAACCCATCTAAAATTTCGGCGAAGTCCCTGAACGCTAGAGACATCCCCCACACACGCCACATCCCATTGAAAATTTCGACAAAGTCATGTTGTTAGATATGAAATAAATCGTCTGGTGTTGTAATAGACTAAGTATAAAACTATAAACACGAACACTTGGCAAATCCTCAAGTGTTGGTCCAGGATCTTTGCTGGAATGGTAGTCTAGTAAGACAGCGGAAGTCTTGTAAAATGTAAAGGTCAAGGTTGAATAACCTGAGTATGTGAACTTGTGAGTAATCAAAGTTAATAATGAAAAGACCTAACAGAGATTTATAGTTCTAGGAAAAGTACCTATTCGCTATTGTACTTGTTCGTCACTATCGCGCTATGCGCCCTAAATGATATTGAAGAGGTGCGACTGTTCGCGTGACTGAAACGACTGTCCTATGACGAGCACTATTTGCTGACGTCATCCTACGGACTTATCTTCTACAGTAGGATTCGGCACTAACTACACATAATCGACTTACAGAAATGCTAAGTACCAATTATATCACAACACTCCCCTTCATTTCTGGAACGTCGATAGTGTCACTTCTTGAAGATTCCACAGAGCTTGTTACAGTACTGAAACTTCTGTCGTGTCAGCTTCTTCGTGAGAAAATCGGCAGCCATTTCGTTGGTCGAGCAGTAGACCAATCGCATCCTCCCCTTCTCGATTTCATCTTTGACGAAAAAATAACGAAGCGAAATATGCTTCGTCCTGTTGACGAAACCAGGTTGATGTGCGATGCGAATTGCACTTTGATTGTCGCACTGTAGGGTAAACTGGGTAGTTGTCGTCAACTTGGCTTCTTCCAGTAGTTCCTGTAAGTAAAGTCCTTCGTGTGTTGCTGTGCAGACAGCAATAAACTCGGCTTCAGCAGAGGAGAGTGCAATTAGCTCCTGCTTCGTAGAATTCCAAGAGATAGGTCCGATAGGTTCCAGTCGATAGATGAACCCAGTGCGCGACTGTCGATTAGTAGAATCAACAGCATGATCGGCGTCGACAAAACCATGTAGATAGAGTGTTTTACAGTCGATGACGTTGTAGACTAATCCGACGTCAGGTGTCGAGATAAAATACTGAAGCGCACGAAGCAGATCAAGCTGATGCTCCTCCTCAGGTTGGCGTAGGAACTGAGCGAGCTGACTGGCCGCATAGGCTAGATCAGGACGACAAGTGACAGCGGCGAAGAGTAGACAGCCTAGCTGCTGTTGATAGATCTGTAAACCGGTTGAAGTTAACAGTGCGGTGTTCGGTTTGTGGTCAGTCGGTAGTGAACGGTAAGGTGTAGAGACTGTAGTAGGCGTGAGGTTGAAACGGGCAGCGAGTGTTGCTGCATACTTAGAAGCGGTGAGATGAATAGTTTTCGGTGAACAGGTAATATTTAGTCCAAGAAACTATGAGACTGTTTCGGAGACGGTAAGCTGTAGATTTTTCTGTAATTTCAGTATGAAGGTCTCGGCAAGAGAATCTGTAGTACTGACGTATAGGATGTCGTCGACGTAGGCAACGAGTAAAATGTAGTTGCTGCCGTCGGTCAGTAGATACATTCCTTGATCATGCGGTAGTTGTCGAAATCCAGCAATGATCAGCTGCGAGTGAAGATACTGCTGCCAGAGCCGTGGTGCCTGTTTAATGCCGTACAGAGATTTCCGCAGACGGCAAACGCTCGGTGGGTTAGTAGTGTAAGAATGCGGGTACTCTACCAGGATAAGTGCGTCGACAGGCGCGTAGAGAAACGCATTCGAGACGTCGATTTGTCGAAGTCGGAGATTACGGCAGGCGGCGACACAAAGCAGAATCCGAACGCTTGTATGTCGGCCGACAGGAGCAAAGGTTAGTTCGTAGTCCATACCGTAAGTCTGCTCGAATCCGCGGACGACCCATCGCGCTTTGAACTTTTCAAACGACCCATCTGCATTAGTCTTGACGCGGAAGACCCAATTTCCGGTAAGTACCTTCTTCCCTTTGACTTGTGAAGTCGGGATTAAATCCCATGTGCCATGATTCTTGAGTGCTGCTAGCTCCTTGTCCATGGCTTCGCGCCATTTTTCTCGGCGAGGACTCGTAAGAGCTTGTCAGACGGTTTTTGGTTCAGGTATCTTACTGTCGTTGCGCTGTACTGCTACTGCAAATCCCAGTATCTGCAATCATGTTTCTGTAAAACGCGGACGTTCTTCGTTTGCACCTGCGAAATTTTCTTCTGGTCCTTCTTCCCCCCCAATTTCGTCAGGTGTAACACGAACGGCGTCGTCGGAGATGACGGGCATCGGCTGCTGTTGGCGATCACGTTCATAACTGAGACGAACTTCGCGAACATCCTCCGGGTCAGCATCTGCGAGAGGAATGAATTCAGGTATGCCAGTCGAGGTTACAGGTTCGGGAATGTCAGTTGCGACAGCTTCGGATGCTTCAGAAACTGCTTCGTCCTGTACATCAGTTTTAGCCTCGTCAGTGGCAAACGCACGCGAGCCTTCGAACAGCCTGGCAGGGTTGGCAGCTGTTGCCTGGTGGGCACAAAAAACGGGCAAGGTGAGTCTTTCATAGAAAAGACAATCACGTGACGGGATGATTTGGTTTGAGCGGAGATCCAAAATCTTCCACGCATGATACTGTTTTTCGATGCCGAGATGGACCCCCCATTTTGCTCGTTCAGAAAATTTGCCGAGAGCTGCAGTTGGAGGACGAAACTGTACAACACACCCGAAAACTCGTAAAAGTTTTGTGCTTCCAACTGTACGTGTCCCCTGCAGGTGTGGAGAGGAAAACTCGAGCAGGGACGTTGAAGAAAGAAGATTGTGTAACAGCACGGCGTGGTCCATTGCATACGGCCAAAATTGCGGTGGAAGAGCTGCCTGCGTTAGCAGAGCACGCATCTTCTCTTGCAGTGTTCTGTTCATCCTTTCTGCTACCCCCATCTGTTGGTGCACATGTGGCAGCGACTGCTTCCGTTTGATGCCGAGTGTCTGAAGGTAGTCTGTGAAGGTGTTGCTGGTGTACTCCCCTGCACCATTGCTCTGAAATTCTTGCAGTTTCACTCCTGACTCTCGTTCAGCGACAGCGAGCCACGCGACGAAGACGGAGTGAGCGAGATAGCGTGCAGGTAGGTTGGCTGTCCAGACATAACGGGTAGACGCTTCGATGAAGGTGATCACATACTTCTCGTCTTTAGGTCCTGCTTCAGACAAGTTGAGTATGTCGCTGTAAACTTTCTGCATCAGTTTATAACGAGTTGAGCCGGGAAAATGACTTGGAAATGGATCGTGCGGAAGGTTGGCAACTGGACAGGTGGTGCAAACCGTCGGATGAGACTGCGGCTTCATTTCCGTGCCATCAGGTAAAAGTAAAC
This sequence comes from Closterium sp. NIES-67, assembly GCA_027943415.1. Lineage (NCBI taxonomy): Eukaryota > Viridiplantae > Streptophyta > Zygnematophyceae > Desmidiales > Closteriaceae > Closterium > Closterium sp. NIES-67. The sequence goes on along the minus strand of BQMB01000130.1, from coordinate 62,090 downwards.
TGTTTTTATCAAGAAATGCTGCTCGGATTGAATGATTTAGAATCCCTTGTGATAGATGCCATATATCTTCTGTGGCTTTGTGTCCTGATGATCGCAGATAGAAATCGGAGTTAGTATAAAAAGAAGAAAGAAGAAAAGGAAAAAGTGCTGGTGACTTGTCCAGTTCCCCTTCGACGAAACGGTGAAGAGGAAACGTGACATATGTTGGTGCTGCGGCAGTTGGAAGTATAATTCCTGATCCTGCTTCGGTTGATGTCATGGCAGGTATTGCGACGACAGCTTCTGTTGGACTCGGCTGCTCAGCTACTGCTTCCTGTTCTGCTTCTTCAACGACGGCAGATTCATCAGCTGCAAGACCACTTATCTCTCCCCAAAGTGGTGCTGGAGTTCCTTGGAAGGCTGCACGGGTATTATAAAAAGTTCGCCACGCGGTGGCGCTTTCATCGGCGGTATTGAACTCCCAGGTATCCAGAGCAGTAAGTACGGCGGCTGCTGTTCGAGAAGCTGTTGGTACTGTAGTTGCTCGAAAGTCAATGTCCACGTGTTGATAGTCTGTTTCTTCTGGGTGATCCCAGGGACCAAGGGCAAGGACGCGTTCCGAATAGCCAGAAGTTCCCTGTGCTGCGAACTGAAGTACCGACACGCCTTGTTGAGTGGCGGCACGACCAAGGTAGGTATTAGTCGTACTGTGCCAGAGCTCTTGATCCATCGTCTCACAATTTCCTTGTGTGCGGATTTTGTGCGCCAGGAGTTGAGCTGTGGAAAGAAGGTTAAAGCCAAGACCGACGACGATAAGAACATTCGTAACATGAAGTGAGTATCCCGTGTCGATAGATTCGAGCATGACACTGCCAACTGATCGTGCCATTATTGTTTGTCCGTTGGCGACTGTGACAGGTATGGGACGACAAAGCGGACGCTGATCCGTGATGAAGCTTGTTTTGGCAGAACACATATGCCATCCGCAGCAGCTGTCGAGATACCAGGTATTTGGTCCTGAAATTATGCGAGCAAGATTAGCGTAAACTTGAGGTAAAGGAATGCCTTCAGCACTTGTTGTTTCTTCAAGTCGGGTTTCGAAATCTGTTTTTGAAACATCAACTGTTGTAACACATCCAAAAACTCCTTTTCCTGATGTGGTAGATGCGAAGACTGGCGGGCGCTGCTGCGATGTTGATGAACTCTGCGGCGGTTTCGGCATCCGCTGCTGCTAAGACGTTAACTGCTGCTGAGACGTTAACTGCTGCTGTGGCAGTTGTGTTTTCGGTGACTGCTGCGATCGGTGATACGGCTGCGAAGTGCTGCGACGATTTTGATGACGGCTGCGACAGTTTTGGTAAGTATGTCCTGGTTTCCTACAGAAATGGCAGAACGGATACTTTGGTGGATGTCGATGCTGTGTTTCTGGATTGGAGTAAAAACTTAAATGAACCCCCCTTTTCTGGTTGCGTTGTGACTTCAGGTCAAGATCTTGCTGCTCGGCTTGAAGATAAGAAGAAATTTAAGCTTCGGAGAGGTTGGGATTCATGCGCAGGAAGGCGCGCGTCTGTTGCCATTCGGGTCCAAGACCAGCCAGAAGGACCGTGAGATACATCTCACGAGGGAAGTATCCCCCACTTTTCTCCAGTTGATCACGTAGTGTACGGACACGGCTAACGTAGTCCATGACGTTTTCGTCTGTCATCATCTGCACACTTGTCAGCTGCGAAAGGATTTTACTCACTGTTATCGTATCCTTTGCCATGTACACCCCTTTCAAATGGTTCCATGCAGTTTCGGCTGGTGTGAAACTTGAGTGAAATGATCGAACGCCGAGCTGCTCCTTCGGCGACAAGTTTCCGACAAGAACTGTATGCGCCCCGAGAGAGGCGTGCAAGAAACTCTGCTGCTCCTGTTGTGTTCCCACTACAGGATATGTAAATTCGCCAGTGAAGAACGGCCATAGCCCAGCGGACTGCGCCAGAAGCTCAAACTCAAAACTCCAGGAGTAAAAATCCACTCCATTAAAAGGTACGGTTGTCTTGATTTGAGTATTGTTAAGTAGATTTGGAGGCTGAAAAACAATGCCTGGCTGTTGCTGTTGTTGCTGTTGCTGTTGTTGCGGTTGCTGTTGCTGTGGTTACTGTACTTGTGGTTGCTGATATTGCTGTTGCTGTACTTGCTGTGGTTGCTGAGCAGAGGAACGACCGAAGACATAAAAAGGATGCTGAAACCGCTGCGACTGCGGCTGCTGTACGAAAGGTGAGAAGGCAAACGAACCAATATTTGGAGCTGTTGCTCCACGCATGTAACTTGAGCCGTCAAGGCTCATTCCACTGAACGCAAATGAAATTGATTGCGTTGAAACTGGTGGCTGTACTGATGCTTGTTGTTGTGCTGTTGTCTGTGACTGTTGCTGCTGCGTTGCAGGTGCAGTCGATGGAGCACCTGGAGTATTCACAGAAGGCGGATTCTGAATACCGATATTAGCATAGGCTGGTGGAAAGTGCCCAGAGGCTGAGAGACCAGCGGCGGTAGTGGAGGCATGTGCTCCAGTAGTCCCAGTAACTGATCCAGCAGATGGTGCTGGTGTTGGACCAGTCATAGTTGACGGTAGTCTTAATTCCAGATAGCTCTCATACCATGAAGTAAATCGTCTGGTGTTGTAATAGACTAAGTATAAAACTATAAACACGAACACTTGGCAAATCCTCAACTGTTGGTCCAGGATCTTTGCTGGAATGGTAGACTAGTAAGACAGCGGAAGTCTTGTAAAATGTAAAGGTCAAGGTTGAATAACCTGAGTATGTGAACTTGTGAGTAATCAAAGTTAATAATGAAAAGACCTAACAGAGATTTATAGTTCTAGGAAAAGTACCTATTCGCTATTGTACCTGTTCGTCACTATCGCGCTATGCGCCCTAGATGATATTGAAGAGGTGCGACTGTTCGCGTGACTGAAACGACTGTCCTATGACGAGCGCTATTTGCTGACGTCATCCTACGGACTTATCTTCTACAGTAGGATTCGGCACTAACTACACATAATCGACTTACAGAAATGCTAAGTACCAATTATATCACAACAATATATAGTCCCCCCCAACACCCGGAACAACCCAAAAGTTTTGAATGAGACTTTCACATTTTTCTTTAACTGCATTGGAATGAGAGTAAATTCCGCATTCTAAACATGGCAAAATTCGCCAGTTGCCCGTTTGGTCAACTGTAAGTCTAACAAAATGTAACAGTCACGATCGATTGCAATCGTTTCGACATATATCAATCGTTCGATGGAAGGTAGTGATTAACGTCCAAGACTTCCCCATTTCCCACATTTAACAACTACGCAAAACGAGGGTAGACAGGGTTGCTGATTGGGGGGGGGGGGGGGTTTGTGGGAGGATTTTTAATGGCTGCAAGGGACTTCGCCAATTTTTTGGGAGGTGTAGGAGGGAGGAATGTTTCTCGCACTGGGGGTGTTTCCCGTGTGTGACTCTGGTTGTACGTGCTGGACCCTGAAAAAATTAGACTCGCTGAGTTCTGGACCCTGACATTTTAGACTACCAAAAATTCGGCTGAAGGCCCTTCAGACTTTTTTTTTTTTTTTTGGGGGGTTGGCTCAGAGTGCCTTTTTTTGAAACGTCAGCCCTGGTCACGACTGTTCGCGTGACTGAAATGACTCGTTACGCCTATTCACGTAATAGAAGCGGTATGCTGACGTCATCCCCGAGACCCGCGATGCTTGCTGACGTCAGCACTTGGGCATGGTTGCTTACTGAGAAACACGATACTCCTCCTCCGACGGCAGCCGCACGCGCCGCCAACAGCAGCAGCAGCACCTCCTCCGGCGCCAGCCGTACGTGCCGCCCGCAGCAGCAGCACCAGCACCTCCTCCTCCGGCAGCAGCAGCACGCGCCGCCTGCAGTAGCGGCAGCATCTCCTCCTCCGACGGCAGCAGCACGCCCTGCCTGCAACAGCAGCACCTCCTCCTCCGGCGGCAGCCGCATGTGCCGCCCGCTGCAGCAGCAGCACCTCCGCCTCAGGCGACCGCCCGCGCCCTCCTCCGGCGGCGGCCTCATGCGACCGCCCGCGCCCTCCTCCGGCGGCGGCCTCATGCGACCGCCCGCGCCCTCCTCCTGCGGCGGCCTCATGCGACCGCCCGCGCCCTCCTCCGGCGGCGGCCTCATGCGACCGCCCGCGCCCTCCTCCGGCGGATGCCTCATGCGCCGCCCGCGTCCTCCTCCGGTGGCAGCCTCATGCGCCCGCCGCCCGTGCCCTCCTCCAGTGGCAGCTTCATACGCCGCCCGCGTCCTCCTTCCGGCGACAGCACCACGGGCCACCCTCAGCAGCACCTCCCGCGGGCAAACTCACCACGTGCCGCCCGCCTCCTCCCTCGCGCCGTCCTGATTCAGGGGTTGGTTCCATTCACTGCTTCAAGACTTCTCTCTCTATGCAGACTAAGGGGTTGTGTTAGAATATCATACTATATTCACTAGTCTACATAAATTTGTTAGTCTTGAGTAGAGTTAAGCACTCCACTACTATTAGGGTATAATAAACCTAATTGGAGGTTGGGTTCCCAATTTGGTTGGGTCCACAACAATTTGGGACCCCCAATAATTCCCACCAGAATTATTGGTAGGGGCCAATAATCTTTGCCAACTCCCAACCAACCCTCCCTTCCTCCCTTTCCTCACATTCTTATGTAAACCCTTGTGCTTTCCCTCCAAACAACTTTTCTAAGTTCACCTTTTCTCACTCTCGCTACCGCTGCCGCTAGCCTGCCACTAGCCGTCTCCGCTGCCAGCCGCTAGCTGCCAGCTGCCAGCAGCCAGCCGCCAGCCGCTAGCCACCAGCAGCAAGCCGCCAACTGCCACCCTATAGCCACCGGCCGCCAGCTGTTAGCAGCCAGTCGCCAGTCGCCAGCCGCCAGCTGCCAGCCGCCAGCAGCCAGCAGCCGGCCGTCAGCTGCCACCCGCCAGCCGCCAGCTGCCCGCCGCCAGCCACAAGCCGCCAGCCTCAAAGAGCCAGCCATCAGCCGCTAGCAGCCAGCCGTCAGCCGACAGCTATCCGCCGCCAGCCGCCAGCCGCCAACCACCAGTGGCCAGCCGCCAGCCGCCAGCAGCCAGTCGCCAGCTGCCGCCAGCCACTTGCCTCCAACTACCAGTTGCCACCACCAGCCTGCAGCTGCCGCCTGCTGCTGCCGCCTACCTGCTGTTGCCGCAGGCCTACTGCTTGCTGCTCCTGCTTGCCGCTTGCTATTGCTGCCAGCTCGTGCTGCCTGCCTGCCACTGGCCGCATGCTGCCTTGTGCCTTCCAGACGCCAGCTGCCAGACCGCCGCTCCGGCCACAGCCACCGCTGCCGCTGCCATCGTTCGTGCTCCTACAGCCATTAGCGCCTCCCACAAGTCTCCTCCTCGTTCATGGAGTTCCTCGCTGCCTCCCCTGCCGGAATGACTAGCTTGTGGTCTATCCTTGACGCCGAAGGCCGGGCGGTCAACTTCGATCCCTGGTTCCTCGCTGACCTGGCCTCCTTCTCCACCATCCTCGACCTCATCGCACACCTCCATGCCCTCGAGGTACGATATAGTGCTGCCTGCCCCGTGCCGATGCACCAGCAGCAGCAGCCATAGTAGCCTCAGTGGCAGCAGCAGCAGCAGCCGCAGCAATAGCAGCCGCAGGGGACAGTGACTCTGAGGGTGCTGGTTCTTGGGGTGGTGGTTCTGAGGGTGCTGGCTCTAGGATTGTTGGTTGTGGGGGTGCTGACTCTGGGGGTGCTAATCCTAGAGGTGCTGGCTCGTAGAGTACTGGCAGTAGCAGTGGTGGAGCTGGGGATTCCGGCGTGGGCCGAAAGAAGCAACACCAGCAGCAACAGCAGCAGCAACAGCAGCAACAACAACAGCAGCAACCGCAGCAGCAGTAACAGCAACAGCGGCCGCAGCAGCAGCTGCATCCGCAGTCTGGCCTTCGTCTCCTTGGACTTTCCTTCGGTTTCCCTGACTGCCCACCCGTCCCTCCTACAGTGCCTTCCCTCCCGCCTGCCACAGCCCGCTATTCCCTCCCCCAGAATCCTCTCCGGCTGATTTCCCCCCTCGTTCTCCTCTGTCCCATGTCCCGTCCCCTGTTCCCCCCCTTCCCCACAGGGTGCATCGTCCCCCTTGTGGTCGTCCTGTCTCTCCTCGTCCTAGTGTCCACCCTATGGTCCTTCGTTCTCGCTGTCCCTACTCCTCCTATCCCTGTCCAACCGCTACCTCCTCAGTCATCGCTTCCACTGTCCCCTGCTCCTCTCTCTGGCTCCGCTCGCACTACTCCTCCAGTCATCTTCCGCTTGCTTGCCTCGCTTGTCACTAACCCTGCTGCTCCTCCTGAGACTGTCTATGCCCTTTTTGCTGCTGTCGATGACTTTGCCACGAGCCACCGCCTTGACTACGCCTCTGCTTTGGTCTCTGAACCTACCTGTCCTCTGTCCGTCGAAGGTACACCTGCCCTTGCCAATGACGTTCTAGAGGATAGGCAGTACGAGCTAGCTCTCCTTGTAGTTGTTGTACCTCATCTCTTTCCATGCTTGTGTCCCCTGAGAGTGGCCCGAACGCCCTGGACATCCCTACCCCATGCTCGTATGCTGAGGCAGTCTCGGATCCCTGGCAGCCCAGTGGATACAGGCCATGGAGGTAAAAATGGCATCGTATAGATCCACTGGCACTTATGTCGATGCAGTTCCTCCACCTGGGGCAGACATAGTCCATGACATGTGGATCTATAAGGTGAAGTGCCCACCTGGAGAGCCGCCGTAGTTCAAGGTGCAGTATGTGGATAGAGGCTTAAGTCAGCGAGAGGGTGTGGACTTCTTCCAGACCTTCTCCCCTACCCCGAAGATGACTACTCTTGGGGTGCTCCTCCATATAGCCGCACAGCGTGACGATAAGCTCCACTCAGTGGACTTCTTCGCAGCCTTCTTCCAGGGCAGCCTACACGAACAGATATACCAGCGGCGCCCACCAAGCTTCACCGGATCCTTCGTTCCTGAGACCCAGTGGAGCCTGCACCATCCTGTCTACAGTTTGTGCCAAGTGCCCCGTAATTGGTACGACACACTCCGCATTACACTCACGGCTCTTCAAATCTTCCCGTCCTCTGCTGGCCCCTTCCTTGCTCTTCATTCGTGCATGTCAGAATCTACTCTACATACTTGTGTAGGTAGACGACCTTATCTTTGCTACTCCATACAGAGTCGCACTGGCCTCAGTGAAGGTCGAGCTGCTCAGACGACACGCTTGTACAGGCCTGGAAGAGTTGCGGCGCTATCTGGGATTCGAGATCTCTTGTGACCGTGCAGCGCATACGGTCACACTCTCCGAGTCCTATATGGTGCACCAGATCCTCCAGCGGTTCGGCTTTTAGTTCTCGTCAGGATAGCCCAACCCTCTGCTTGTGGACCACAAGCTCTCAGCTCCTATTTCCGGTGAGCAGTTTGAGCCTAGTGGTCCATGCGCAAAGCTGGTGGGATGCCTCATATACCTGATGACATGCACGCATCCAGATCTAGCATGCCCTCTCAGTATCTTGCTTGCTTTGTTGTGATTGGCAGACACCGACCAGAGCACTAGCTGTTAAGAAGGTGCTGCGGTATCTGGCGAGTCCATCAGGACTGGGGCTTGTACAGGGAGGATGGCAGCCAGTAGCCCTGACTGGACACATAGACGCGCCGTGCGAAAACGACTTGGAGACACTCAGTTCCTCACATGGCTACTACTTTACACTTGGTGCGGATGCAGTATCGTGACAGTCCACTAGGTCATCATCTGTAGCTCATTCCAGTTGTGAGGCAGAGATGTACGCTGGGGCTATGGCCGCTTAGGAGCTCTGCTGGTTGGCATTCTTTCTCACTGACTTAGGTGAGCGGTGTTAACAAGGCCATGATCCTCCTGTGTCATGAGGCAGGGCCAAGCACATCCAGTTGCGGTACTTCCTGCTGCGTGAGTTGCAGTAGTGCGTCAAGGCTCGTATAGTACAGTTGGCCTCAGAGGCCAACACTGTTGATATCTTCACCAAGGCCCTAGGGCATTCTGACCATCAGCGATTTTGTACTCAGCTTGGTCTAGTCTCAGTTGCCCCTCCCTTGCTTGTATCTCGATCTCTGCTATACTGGTTCTGTACTTGCTACTCTATACCACCTGCCTTGTTACACTTGCTGACTGGACTTTTGACCCTTGTCTCAGTGGTCAGACTAGTAGTGCTACCCTGGATTACTGTTTTCTTGTTAGGCTGTGCCCCTACCCAGACTAGGGGGTGTGTAAGTGTTCATATTGGTATGTGTTATGATATATGAACTGTAGCCTTGCTAGGGTCCATTTTTATAGGGCACAAGACTAGATATACACTCTGTCCGTAGCAGGAGAGGAAAGCGAGTGTAGAAAGAGATGGCCTCGTCGAAAGTAACGTCACGAGAGTGAAATGAGCGGTGCTGTCCCGGGTGGTAGAAGAGCATGTCAGGAGCGTCGAGGTTACAGGGGAGAGTATGGCCTGAGAGCTTGTCCGTGCTGGTGGCACGGATGTGAGCCGGGCAGCCCTAGAAGTGGAACGCCGACGCGTCGCCGGAGACCCAGTCCAGAGGAGGGTCGGCGAAACCTGTGGCTGCAAGGAGCGAGTGGCAGCGTTTGTATAAGTTACATATCTCGTGGCCAGGGAACGTGGTGGTGACACCGAGGTCCTGGACATGACCGACAGCAACCAGGTTCCTGGAAAACGTGGGGATATGCAAGCCGGCAAGGGAGCCGGCTGGGACAGCCAGGCTGGGAAGAGCCGTAGTGCTGCAGATTACAACTACTACAGGTGAGTCTACTAGGGAGACCAGTACCAGTGCAGGGAGCGCTGTAAATGCAGTGCGGACTCAGATGAAGCAGCGAGATGCGCCGGAGTCCAGTGTGAAGGAGAGGGTCGCTATAGCAGGGGCGGACTGGCAGCAGCGGTGGCTAGCAATAAGTAGGCTGGCAGCGGCGAGCGCCTGGTGGCAGGCTGCTACTGCGCTGGTGGCGGCGAGCTAGCAGTGAGCTAGCGGCGAGCTGGCAGCGAGGTGCTGGCTACGAGCTGGTGGCTGCGAGCTGGCAGCGAGCTGGCGGCTGCGAGCGACACGCTGCTGGCGAGGTGATGGCGAGCTGGCAGCGTGTTGCTGGCGGTGTGCAGGCGGCAAGCTGGCAGTGCGCTGTTGGTGGCGAGCTGGCAGCGAGCCGCTGGCGGCAAGCTTGCAGCAATCTGTTGGCGGCAAGCTAGCGGCGGCGAGCTGCTAGGTAGCTGCTGGCAACAGCAAGCTGGCATCGAGTTGGCAGCAAGCAAGCTGGTGGTGAGCTGGCAGCGGCTAGCGTGCTGCTGGTGGTGGCGAGCTGGTAGCGGCTGCTGGGGGCGAGCTTGCAGCAAGCAGGCGGCGACGAGCTGGCAGCGGCTAGCACGCTACTAGCAGCGGCGAGCAGTCAGCGGCAAGCTGGCAGCGAGCTGGCAGCGGCAGGTTGGCAGCAGCGAGCAGCAACGGCAAGCTGCAGGCTGGCGGCAGCGGCGGCGAGTGAGCGGCAGGCAGCAGCAGGCGGCAGGCTGATGCCAGTGGCAGCGAGCAGCTGGCGGCAGCGGCGGCGGGCAAGCGGGCTGGCAGCAAAATGCGGGCAGCGCGAAGGCAGGGCAGCGGCCTAGGACTAGAGCGTAAGCTATGGCGCTGGCTAGAGCGACAAACTAAAGCCTAACCTAGGTTAAGGAGGTAAGCTAGGGTGGGAGGGGAGTGGGTAGCGTCTAGGGCGGAAGCGTGACGGCTAGGAGTGAGACCTAGCTCGATTCCATGTCATTAGGAGAAAAAGTTGACTAGGGAAAACAGGTATTGAGTATTTAATATAACAAGGCTAGTGTTGTACTACGATACAATCTGAAGCCTAGCAAGGCTACAGTTCATATAACCTAACACATATAAATATGAACTCTAACATGGACTTCCAAAGTTCAGGGATGTACGTCATGTTAGCGAGGATTGGCTAAGGAAATGGAATTTCCGTACACCTTTCCCCCTCCTAGACGAGACTACCCACATCTGGGGCAGAGCGGTCGTGTAAATAGGACAGCACCACATGGTGGTTGTCGAGGGTGGCTGCTGGAACTCACATATCATCATCAAAGGTGCAATCAACCCAACAAACCAGAAACTCCAAAACACATTGACCTTGGTCGCGGCGGATTCGGTGGGAGAGAAAATGTTGGGGTTTGGTAGTTGGCTCAGGAGCGGGTTCGATCATATGATACATTCGTTGATGGTCAAGATAAGACATGTTCATGACAAACTGTCGAAGGAAGCTGGCGTGGAATGAGTCATGGATACTCTAGTCGTTTGATAGCAGTAGTTTCGTTGTAATAGGTGTCACCATCTGAATAATTGGGTCCACAGAATCTCAGGCGAAGTTTGTGTGGCAAAATAAACCCTAAATTCTTGGTGTCAAGCTGGACTAATTGCCCAGGGGACAAAAGTAAATCCCCTTTGTGCTTGTCAACATACCATCAAGCAGTAAGGTTGGCTTTGGAAATAGCCTTAGTAGCTTTTTTCCGCGCTGTCAGTAAATCCCGTAGGAATTGTTGTAACCGTGAGGCATGACTCTCAACTAAGGGTGTGGTGGGAGTCGTGGGATTCATACTGTAGTTGAGGAAGAAAGGGGATCGGGAAGATATGGAGGACAGGGCGTTATCATACGCAAACTCGATTAGCGGGTGGGAATCTTCTTGCTGGCTCGGGTCGATACAAGTTGTCCGTATCAGCTGCTCCATGGTCTGGATTGTCCGTTATGTCTGGCCGTCGGTCTGTGGGTGGTATGCTGTGGACAGAAGGAGATGTGTGACGTACTGTTCCCACTGGGGTCATGATCGCTCACGGTAGCCTTTGGGATATCGTGTAGGCGAACAACGGTCGGGATGAACAGCTTAGTAGTTTGCTCGGGTGTGATCGTTGTTCGGCATTGCAAAAAATGGGTCATCTTCGTAACTCAATCAATGGCCAGAAGTACGGCATCATTATTGGATGCACCAGTCTGCACTTCTGTCACAGGGTCCATGGACACATGTGTCCAGGGCTTGGTGGGCGGGTTGAGCGGTTGCAGTTATCCTGCTGGCCGTTGGCGAGAGGATTTCATGAGATGGTAGGTGGACACAAGTCCATGTATTGCTGCACGTCATGGCTGGCATTTGGTGAGTAATAATGACGTTGGAGAATTTTCAAGGTGGTATCAACCCCGAAATGTCCATAGCAATTATCGTCCTGCCCTTCTTGCACCAGTAGCTCCTGTAATATGCGATAAGAGGGAACCCGAATTCAGTCAGTAACGGGTTTTCGGTAATAGTGCTCTCGCTGAGTAATCAGTGATTGATGGTTGCTCAAGGTGAAGAATGGATCGGTGATATAGTCGTGGGTGAATAGTCCTGTTAGCAACGGGTTAGCTTGGGCGATAAGTATGGCAGTGGTATGGCCAGTCGCTCGAGAAAGGGCATCGGCAATATTTTTGGCCCCCTCCTTATAGGTGATATGGTAATGGAAGTTGGACTCGAGATATCTTACGCAGCTTGTTGCCTCCCCCCCCACTCAAATGCAGCTCCCCGCTAACGTCACCCGAGGTATGTGCAAGCTCACACGGTCTTCATCTGCAGCAGCATGCGACTCTTGATGCGTCTCTCCATGCGCCTGACGAAGGCTCACATTTTCTTCCTTCCGCGTGGCAAGCTCCAAGGAGATCGCCTCCATCTTCGCCAATTTCATCATCATTTCTAACTTGCTCGCTGCCGCCTGTAACAGCTCAGCAATTTGTTCGGGCGTCGGATTACGACGAAGAGGACTTCCAACCATAAATTACCCTAGCTAGCAAATGCCACTAACGAAGCTACGAGCACCTGCACTATTAGAGACGTGGAGCGCACACGACAAAGTCAGCTGGACTAAAGAAGTCCCCACATGACCACCGGACAGCTCCTATCTCCTTACATGCTAGGTCCCTTTAATAACTACCCCTCTATATTAGACTAATCAGGCAGGAACGTAGCTCTGATACCATTTGTTATGCATGGGGATATGCAAGCCGGTAAGGAAGCCGAACAGGATAGCCAGACAGGGGAGGGCCGTGGTGTTGTGGGCAACGACTGTGGCAATTGAGTCTGCAAGGGAGACCGGTGCCAGTGCAGGAAGTGGTGTGAGTGCAACGCGGACTCGGAAGAAGCAATGAGACATGCCGGAGTTCAGCATGAAGGAGAGGGCCGCCAGAGCTGGGGCCGGCGAGGAGCACAGACTACACATAGTAGAGGATCCTAGACTACATACAGCAGAGGATCCTAGACTATATACAGCAGAGGATCCTAGGCTACACACAGCAGGATAATATGAGTCATACACAATATCATCCTCAGAGTGCAAAGAAAACATGGCAGATTCTATTTAAACCATGTCAAACCCAAACACCGGGACGACGCGACGGATAAGGAAAGGCCACTCCAGAAGAAGGACCAGGTGCCCAAAGCAGCCATGGAACAGATCGTCTAGGCCGCAAAAGCAGCGAGCGGTGGTGTGACCCCGTGCGCCCGCAGGTCTGCCCCACAAAAGAACGGCCTGGATCTGGTACACACAGCCCACAGGACCCCCGGGCCCCACGCCACCCAGGACCACGGAAGAGCCACGTGAACCCCAGGGCAGCGACTGCCCCAGGTCCCAACCACCAGGGCCTGCACCACGCCCAGAACTCCCAGGACCCCACGCGCCTGCTGCCGTTGCTGCTGCTGCTGCGGCTGCTACTGCTACTGCGGCTGATGCTGCTGCTGCTGCTTCGCCTCCTCCTCCGCACCTGCTCCTTCGCTAGCTCCCGGGGCCTCACCACTGTCTTGACCGCCTGCCGACGCCCCACGACCACCACGGCGATGCGAGCGCTTGGCCGAGCGGCCAGGCGCAGTGACCACCGCAGCAGTCTCAGCGACAGAGGCGGAGGCACCAGAGACAAAGACTTGGGACGGAGAGCAGCTCTGAAAGAGAGGGACCGCCACAGCGCCAGTGGACTTGGCGATAGCGTGGAGGCGGATCTCAACCTCCGTTAGGGAGGTGGAGAAGTAGTAGATGGTGAGGGCAGTAGGGGACAGTGCTAGAATGGCATCACACGCAGGAGCGAGGCGGTCAGGGAGGCGGATGCTGAGGAAGTAAAGGGTGACGAAGGTGGGCGGGCGGCGAAGTGGTCCTCAGGGCAAGCTGCACGGTAGCGTACCTCGAGGTCGTAGAGGTGTGCAACGAGGTCTGCGACCGTGGAGAAGGAGGCCGGGTCGAGGAAGAGGAACGGAAGGAGGAGGCGGCCGAGGGTGGCAAAGGACGGGGACGAGTAGCGGGCAACGACTGCATCCCAGAGGGCCTTGCTGTCTCCTGCGAATCAAAGTGTGCCTACTCGTTGACCAACAGGCAGCGGGTGATGGCCAGAAGCGCAGCAGCATCGCCAGCCCGCCAAATGGCGTGGGCAGTCCGGGCAGCTGCGTACTCCTCACGCTGCGCCGACATTGCAACAGTGGCAAAAGAGACTCAAGACGGTGGGGGGATGGCAGCTCACCGGTAATGTGGGCCTCCAGTAGCTCGCCGTCCACTCACTAGCTTGTCAGCTGCCGACGGAGAGCCAGAGAGCAAAACCGAACGCTCGGCTTTCGGCGTCCAGCTGAAGGACAAACCTCGACGAGGTCTTCATGCCTGCAGGAGACGCGGCGAGGAACTCCAGAAACGAGGAGACTAGTGGGAGGCGCCGACGCTAGTGACAGACGCCGACGCTAGTGACAGACGCCGACGCTAGTGACAGAGGCGCTAGTGGCTACAGGAGCATGAATGGTGGCAACGACAGTAACGGCTGTGGCTCTCGCGGCGGTGAGAGCGGTTGGAGCGGCCGGCTAGCGGTAGGCCGGCGGCTAACTGGCGGCTGGGCCGGTGGTGGGCTGACAGTTGGCTAGGATCTGGTGGCTGGTAGCAGCAGCGAGCTGGCGGCGGCGAGCTGGCGGAAAGCTGGTGGCAGTGGCTGCAGCGAGCAGCGCGGATGGCGGGCGGTGCTCAGCCAGCGGCGAGCTGCGGGCAGTGCGGAGGCAGGGCGACGGCCTAGGGCTAGGGCGCAAGCTAGGACGACAGACTAGGTCGTAACCTAGTCTAAGGAGTGCTAGGGTGGGAGAGGAGTGGGGAGTACCTAGGGCGAAAGCGACGGCTATGGGCTAACCAAGCATGATACCATATGGAGAGGAGAAAAATTGACTAGGGCAAGGCAAGTACATAGAATGTATCCAAGTGTTGTACCCTATAAAAACTACACCTAGCTAGGTTATAGTTCATATATTCCTAACACACACACACACACACGCACGCACGCACGCACGCACACACGCGCGCGCGCACACACACACACACACACACACACACACACACACACACACACACACACACACACACACACACACACACACACACACACACACACACACACACACACACACACACACACACACACACACACACACACACACACACACACACACACACACACACACACACATACACACACACACACACACACACACACACACACACACACACACACATACACATACACACATGTATATATATAAACTCTATGACATACCCACCGAGGGGGGGGAGTGTAAGGAAACGTTATTTCCTTATCCTGGGTTTCAATTCTTTAAGCACACACCAATTTAGAGCGGCATATCCCAAATGTGGCATATTCCGATCCGTATACACATTGATACGTTTTTCATATTTCATGGATGTCGAGTGTGCTACGAGCTCATTTTCCCTCCACACGTTCTGATCTCTGCCAAGCTTGCCTGTTTGGTTTGTGCCTAGATTTATCCTAGTGTTGGGCTTGTTTTGAAGCTGTCGATTGTGTAATTATCTTCGCTAAGATAATTCTCGTTTCACTCTGTCCTAGCTATATCCTAGTGCTGGGCTTGTTTTGATGTTAGCGGATCTTGCACTGAAGTGTACGAATTTTCACACCACAAATTCTTGCGTCGTGTCATCTGCTTTCGAGCTTTCAGCTGATCCTGGCCTACCGCCATAGCAAGCAGCTTGTAATTCCCGTTGAAGCCGCCATGGTGGCACTAGCGTCGTCCTCGCCCTGGCTTCATGTTTCGCTTCTTTGGTAGTCGCCTCTTCCCTTCATCACGCACCGTGATTCGTTTTCTTTCCTGATCGCCATCTTCCCATCTCCCTCACGTCGCTTCATCCTCACCACCACGCCGTCCTACCGTCATCGGAGCCCCTCTCATCTCCCCGCATCTCCCGGCCCCCGCACCCCCCCCGCCATGGACCTGCTCTTCCAGAAGTCCCTCACGGACGTCATCAAATCCCTCCGCTCCGCCCCTTCCCCCGCCGACGAGGCCAAGATCCTCGCGAAAACGCTTCGCGACGTTCGCCGCGAGATCAAGTCGTCGGATCCGCGCAGCAAGGCGGCGGCGCTCGAGAAGCTGCTGTACCTGCACATGCTGGGCCACGCGGGCGGCTCCCACATCGCGTGGGCGGCCTTCCCGTCCGTGGAGGCCATGGGGTGCCACCGCAGCTTCGCCGTCAAGTACGTCGGCTACCTCGCCGCCGCGCACTGCCTGTCCGCGGCGCCCGACGTGGCGGTGCTGGCGACGCACCAGCTGCGCAAGGACCTCACGGGCCAGCACCCGCACGACGCCTCGCTCGCGCTCTCGTGCATCGCGTCGGCGGCGCCGGCGGGGCTGGCGGCGGAGCTGACGGCGGAGGTGGTGGCGCTGCTGAACGGCACGCGCGTGGCGGGGCGACGCAAGGCCACGCTCGCCATGCTCAGAATCGTGCACCAGCAGCAGCAGCAGCAGCAGAGCAGCGTGAGCGGCGGAAGCGGAAGATTAGGAGAAGCAGACGACGACGATCAGCTGCCTGCCCTGCTCGCGAGACTCGCCGAGCGGTTACACGACAGCGACAGAGCAGTGGTAACCGCCGTGGTGTCGCTGGTGTGCGAATTAGTGCTGCACGAGCAACACCAGCGGAGTGTCACTGCCCCTGTTGACCCATCTCCCAAACTGGCCACTCCGCAGCAAAACCAGCAGCAACAGCAGCATCAGCAGCAGCGAGAAGCGCGGCCGCAAGCGCCCAAGGCGCTGCCGTCCAAGTACCTGGCGCTGGCGCCGGACCTGTTCCCGTTGCTGCAGCCATCGTCGTCCCCCTGGCTGCTCATCAAGCTCGTCAAGACCTTCGCCGCGCTCGCCGCTGCTGAGCCACGTGTGGCGCGCAAGGTCGCGGAACCCCTGGCCGCGCTGCTGCGCGCCACGCCCTCCAAGTCGCTGCTGCTCGAGTGCGTGCGCGCCGTCGCCCTCAGCATGCGCCACGTGGACTCCCTGCGCCAGCTCGCCATCCGCGTGGCGGCCACGCGCCTCGTGGCGAATGAGCCGCTGCCTCTGGATTCTGGTGCGGGTGGCGCGGGGGATGGTGGGGGAGGAGGGGGTGGTGCTGGTGGCGGCAGTGCTGGCGCGGCAGCTGCAGCTGTGCTGGGAGCGCATGACGCCAACGTGCGGCTGCTGGGGCTGCTGGCGCTCGAGATGTTCCTCCCCCACCACGCCCGTGAGGTCCTGCGCTTCAAGGCCGCCATCATCGGATCGCTGGATGATGCAGATCCGGCCGTCCAGTCCGCTGCCTTGCGTCTGATCACATCGCTGGTCACGCGGGCGTCGCTCGTGCCCTCCGTTGCGGCCCTGCGCCAGCGCATGGCAGGAGCAGCGGCGGCTCGCAGCCCCTTATGTGACGAGCTGGTAACCGCGGTATTACAGATGTGTGGCGCTGGGGGGTTTGAGCGGGTAACGGATTTCGTGTGGTACCTGGACGTGCTGCAGGACATCTGCTATGTGGCCATCGTGGGTGGGGGCGCCTCCACTGATAGACTCGTCATGGGGACACACGCAGGTGCAGGCGCTGAAGCAGTGGCGGCGTCAGCAGCCAGCAGCATGGGGGACAGTGTGTCGTCGTTGGCAGCCCTGGGCGACTCATCGGATGGGTTCCATGGGTACAGTCGCTGGGTGAGCATAGGCGCTGCCACGGCCACCGGTCTCACGCACGCCCTGTCGCCCGTTGCTGCACTGGCAGAGGCGCGGGCGGGCAGTGAGAGGGGCCGGGAGGTGGGGCGGCATCTGGTGGCAGTGGCGCTGGGGCCTGCGGTGCCGGTGGCGGACCGCCCGCGAGTGCGCGCGGCGGCGCTGCACCTGGCTCTGCGGCTGGTGGGGGACACAGCGCTGCTGAGGACCCGCGCGGGCGGGGAGCACGTGCTGGGCTGCGCGGCGTTCCTCCTCGGAGAGTGCGCACATGAGCTGCTGCCAGGGGGTGCCAGTGCAGGGACACGTGCGGGCAGCAGCACAACCACACTCTCAACTCCATCAACATCATCATCTTCACCACCCTTGCAATCTGGTAGAGCCTCGCCAGCGTCCAGTTCTGAGGTAGCAGCAGGACCACCAGCAGCAGCAGCAGCAGCAGCAGCAGCAGCATTGGTGGAATCATCGCTGTCGTCGCTTTTCTCCTCCCTGCTGCAGCCGAGCGTGCTGCTGCTGAGCCCTGCGCCCCAGGCCGTGTTCCTGCAAGCCGCACTCAAGGTGCTCCTCGCGCTCACACCTCATGCCACACCCACATGCCTGGCAGCAGCAGGGAGCAGCACGGGAGCAGGAGAAGCGGCAGGGGCTGATGGCGGTGTTGGGCTTGCAGGGGGGGCAGGGGCGCGGTTGGCAGTGGCTGCAGCGGTGGCGGAGGCAGCAGGAGGGAGGGGCAGTAGAGTGGAGTGGTTGGTGGGCGTTCTGGATGAGGCTCGTGAGCGGCTGCTGCCGTTCCTACAGTCACCCGACGCTGATGTGGCGGACAGGGCGTGCAACGCGGATGCGCTGCTGGGGCTGCTGCTGCCGCTGCTGCGAGAAGCTGCGCACACGGAGAGGCAGGGCGGGCAGGGGGGTGCAGAGCGAGGAGGGGTTAGGGGCGAAGATGTATGGGGGGGAGCAGCTAGGGAGGCGAAGGCTGGGGATGTGGGAGAAGGGGTTTCTGATGTGAATGAATGGCAGAGGCAGCAGCAGTTGGAGCAGCAGTTGCTGATGCTGCACACTTTGGCTTCACTCTTCCCTGCTGCCCAGGCCAATCCAGCCGACGCCCCCTCACCTTCCCCTCCTCTCGCTCCCGCACCTCTTACATCGAAAGGCATGGCAGTGGGCGCAGCAGGCAGGCAGCAGCTGCTGCGAGTTGTGGAAAGTGCAGCGGTGGCGATGGGAGTAGGCCCTCCTGGTGCTACCACTCATGGCAGCAGTGATCGTGGTGCTGCTACCTATGGTGCTTCCGCTGACTCTGTCTTGGCGTGGCTGGACGCCTTTGGCCAGTCGTCTCACAGCGAGTGGGATTCGGGCATCCTCTTCGTGCGCTCGCTCCCATCGCGCCTCCTCGCCACGCCCTCCACGGTCTCATCATCCACCATGGCAGCAGCAGCAGGGGGCGTGGCGCCACATGGGAGTGTGGGGCATGCAACGCCTGGTCAGTTGATGGGTGGAGGAGGAGCGGTTGGAGGGGGAGGTGTGGGTGGAGCAGCACCTGCCACACAGCAGGTGGGTGGAGGGATGGATGGGGGCACGGAGGAGTGGCGCAAGCGCAACAGCCTCTTCTACCTGCCGTCAGATGGCACGGCCAGGGGGGATGCGAGAGGCAAGCAGGTGGCGGGTGGGGAGGGAGAGAGCAGAGACAGGGCAGCGGGTGGAGGATGGGGCGCCCCATCAGCAGCGTCAAGTGCATTGAGGGGAGGGGACTTCCCAGCAGCCGTGGGACACTATGACTATCCTCCTGCGGTTGGGGATGAGGCAGTTGCAGAGTTCTTGCCGTCCAGGGGGTCAGGAGGTGGGAGCAAGCGGGCACCACTGCTGTGTGGCTTGCTGGAAGAGGAGCCCTCAAACGGTGGCTCTGTGGCACTGTGAGCCGGTGACACATTTTGTGTAATTGAATGATGTTTTTGGAGAAGAGTTTGCACGGAGTACAAGTAGTGACGTCTTGATCCCAAGTGAGCTGAGCATTACTGCAGATAGAAAATGACATGAGCATCAGCAAGTTGAAACATAACATTCATACTGAAATGTAGAAATGTGCTATTATGGGTCACGAGCCCATGGTGTTTTCTGTCGCCGTTCGTTAGTAGAGAAATCTGGGACATAGCGATAACGAGCGACGCGTACACTAGCTTTCACGTGCGCGGGACCTCGTTTCAGAGTCGAGACAAGAGCATATCGTATCACCTGCCTGGCTGGCTGCTCTGCTCCAGGCCTCTGGAAGTCAGGGTAATTAGACTGATTTATCAAGGAAAACAGGGTGAAATTTTAACCTGGCCCTGCTTTTGACGCATTCAGAATATCGATACCCGTCCATGGACAGGCAAGCTCGAAGTATCCCACGGCCAATTTCCGAGTATGGGATAGACCCACCCTGTAAAATCTAATGTAGATATTCGCCCCCCAGTAAAAAATTATCCCCCAGTCATTGTCAGGAGCGGCTTATTCCGAGCTTGACGAAACTCTTGCCTGCAAAAACAGTCAAACTTTTTAGGGCCACCCAGCCTGGACGAGTTGGATCCCGGGCAAACTCGGAAACTGCAGGGTGACCCCTAGGATATCGAGAGGCCTGCTCTGCTCACGTTCGATTCAATCCGCACACTCCACCACGCCACAGTCCGCACCACGTCTGATGATCTGATCCATGGCCCACCGACTTGCCCGTATCTCGCGAGAGCCAATGCTGCAATGCTTGCGCTGACGTGTCGTTTACCAGGTGGCACGCCATCCGCGTCGTTTTCAATTCGGCCTTCCCGCCTGCTCAGCTCACACACACACATGATAGCGAAGCGACGTGCCACGCGCACTATCTGAAATGGTCTCCTCACTGCCGCTGCCCCGTTGTATAGCCACCCAGCGCTTTCACTGCCGTCTTAGTCGCCTCGCCGCACCCAAGCCTGCCCCCACGTGCACCGCTTTGCTCGCCAATGCCCGCCGCTGTACCCCCCGATCGGCAAAGGTCGTAAATCCAGTAGCCTACTGGTTCAAGCACCGGTTGAACAACTTCAGCTTTTCCCTTGTTCCGCTCGGCAAGTCGTCCAGTCGTCCAGTCCCCTTAAAGCCCTGTCCTGCGCGGCGGGCGTCAGGCCCACCCGAGCGCAGTGATGTGTGTCATTCGTTCGACGAATGCGTGAGATGAGAAGCTCTCATCGTCATCCCGCCCCTTTGACGGCCCATGCCGCCCATGGCGCCCTGCAATCCCTCTCCCTGCCCGCCATAACGCCTCCTCAGCCGCAGTAGACCCCCTGCTTTCACACACGGAGGCCCCTCTCTCCGCCCGGCGCCCACCGCCCCATCCTCCTCTTCTCCCCTCCCCTTTCTCCTCCATGCACCCGCCATCTTCCTCCTCCTCCTCCGCCGCCGCCGTTGCCGCCGGCGCGTGTCTCCCCCGGCCGTCTTGGCGCGGCGGGGTGCTGCTCATCTACCTCGCCGTCGCCTCGGCTCTCACCACCGCGCTCCTGCTCCACCTGCCCGCCCCCCTCGCTGCTGCCACCACTTCCACCGCCACCCCCATCACGACCTCCGTTCCCTGCGCGTCTGCCTCCCAAGAAGCTTCCATCCAACGGTATGGAGTCCCTGCCGCCACTGCCGCCGCCACTGCCGCCGCTGCTGCTACCACTGCCGCCTCTGCCGCCACTGCAGCAGCCGCCGCTGGCGCAGGTGGATCCGGCGGGCGCAGAGCGCAGGCGCTCACAGGCACGGCGAACAGAGGGGAGCTGCTGCTGCGGGGGGGCTGGCGCAGCGCGCTGCAGGCAGGGGGGAGTGGCGCGATTGATGGCGGAGACGGCGGGGGAGGAGTGGGGAGTGGGTGGGGGTCGCGGGAGCATGCGGCGGAGCAGCACATGCTGAGACTCGCGGACGCCGCTTTCAAGGTGAGACGCGGGGGTGTGGGTAGCGGGGGATGAAGCAAGGGGCAGTGATATGGTGACGTGGCTTGGCGTGGGGTTTCGGGAGACATGGTTGTAGAGGCGGTGGAGAGCGTGAGGGGGGGATGAGAAGAGAGGTAGGGGAGAGGTGGGGAGCGGTTGGAAGAAGTAGAATCCAAAGGGGAGTTTTTCAATGGGCTGTGTGTGTGTAATGTGTCCAATCCACAATCACATGCTCCCACTGCCTTTGAACCTCTCCCTCCCTCACCAACACGCACCTCCCAATCCTCATCCTCCTTCGTCCCCACCCTCCGCCTGCCTCTCCCCTCTCCCCTTACGCCCAACCCTCCCATATCCCCCCCTCCCCCCCTCTCTCCTCTCCCCCCTGGCAGCGCAACCAGCAGCAGCGCACAGCGTTCTTGTTGGAGCGCGATGAGATGCAGGCGCAGGCGCAGGCTCAGGGGCAGGGGCAGGCGGACGACGTGGAGGCGCGCCTGAGCGCGCTCATCCCCACATTCCCCTGCCCCAGCGAGCAGCGCCTGGGGATTTGGGGCGATGGGGGCAAGGTAAGAGCACGGTGGGGGCACGGTGCGGGCAAGTGGCCTGGGAGAAGGGGGCTAGAGTGGTGGGTGCAATGCTGTGGGCTTACCTGTTATATCCTAGGGCCTCACACCCGCCTTTGGAATGCTGGGTGCAATGCTGTGTGGAGTGCAGCAGCATGCTGTGCTATTTCACTGTCCTGTGCTGGGGTCAACGTTTGCGCTGCCCCGCTCACCACCACACCCCTACACATGCTGAGAATGCAATGCCAGTGCACATCTGCGTGCATTCCCAGCTCAGGGGCAGGCCCACTCACAGTTGCCCACTCACAATGCTGTGCGCTGCACCGTGCATGCTGTGCGCTGCAAGACATGGACAACAAACGACATTCTCACCCCGCTCTCATGCCGCGAGTTCACTCCACTGTGCCTGCTCTCCCTTCTCCTCGCTCCGTCAAATCGCCCTCGCACACCCTGCCCCCTCACCCTCCTGTCCATCCCCTTCCCTGTCCTCATTCTCTTGTGCGTGTCAGCGCAGTGGGTGTGTGCAGTGAGCTCAGCCTTTCAGCGCCATCCAGTGGTGTACAGGTGAGCACCATACGGCCTCACCTGCTCTTCACTCCTGACCGGACTCCAAAGGTGACTGCCTTGTTCCAAAGGAGCCCCTCCTACTCTGTACACCGCATCATGCATGCTCTACACTCCACTTCTCCCACCACCTTCCTCTCCGTCTTTCTCCTCTCTCCTGATTCTCCTCCAACCATGCTTCTGAATCCCCCTCCCCCACCCCCCCACCCCCCCACCCCCAGCATCGGCAGCAATGCAGAGTTCTCCTTCGAGCGGGACATCAGCCTGCTTCTCCACACCAGCCCCCTCACCTTCGACCCCTTCGTGCCGCCGGACTTTGCGGAGCACCTGAACCAGACGCTGGACTTCCTCACCTTCTTCTCCACGGGGCTCTCCTCCCAGGCCACCCTTGCGCAAACCCGTGCGCAGCACCCCGAGCAGGAGTTTCTGACGCTGGCAGCGCTGATGGCGCGGCACGGGCACGCGTACGTGGACGTGCTGAAGCTGGACTGCGAGGGGTGCGAGGAGGACGTCCTGCTCGACCTCGCCACCACCACAGCCACCCGCCAGTTGCCCCGCGTGGAGTGGCAGAGGGAGGAGGAGGAGGATGTGGGGGTTGAGCGGAGGGGAGGAACGAAGGGATTAGCGGCCGTGGGGTTTGTGAGAGGCGGTGGAGAGGGCATGGTGCGAGACGGGGAGATTGACAAAGTTCCACCGGTTGGCCAGATTCTAGTGGAGATGCACAGGTGAGTGCGCGCGGCTGCTGCTGGGATGCACCTGCCACTGCCTCTTGTGCACACCCCCCCCACTTCCCCCCTCCCTCCTCCTTTTGCGATACAGTACGCACCTAGCTCCATGCACATGCCGCACCCCCCAAACCCCCACCCCCCCCACCGTGGCGCGCGAGTGCCCCCCTCCCAGGGTGCACAACGCATCGGCCACGCTGCCGGTGGTGCGGCAGCTGGAGAGCGTGGGGTACCGGCTGTTCCACTCGGAGTCCAACCCGTACGACCCCAAAACCTGCATGGAGCTCGCCTTTATTCACCGCCGCCTCGTGCTGCCCCCGGGTCGATAGCTGCTATGCTGCATGGCGCGGGCTCTCAGGCTTGGTGCCGTGTGTAGAGCACTGCACTTGACCAGGATGCATGCCGACAAACCAGCGAGCTGCCATTCGTAACTTGGCTGAAGGCCACTTGTTAATCTGCATAGCCTGCAGAAGCCATGCTATTTACCAGTGGCCAGAGCTAGTCACATGGTTGACCCGAGCCTGAATGCACTACTGGTACCGTATGTCGGTGTGCAATGCATACTACCAGCAAGTGTTGTACAGGACTGATGCAGGAGTGCTATTGTGAAGGTTGAGCAATGCAGCAACTCGCAAGTCCATGGTGTGCTGAAACACGGAATCAGGGCCTCAGATTCATTTAGAGGCACCTGTCAAATGTAACTGAGGTCGTTACTGTAGACTATACTGGATTGTGCCTTAGAGGGTACAACACCCTAGTCTATATATCCTTGTACACACACATTCTAGTACTATCATTTTCTTTCTGATATGGTATCAGAGTAGGTTAGATCCCCCACTAGCCCGCTCACGCTTCCGCCCCTACGTTCCTAGCCGCCCCCCTGGCCGTCGCGCTCGTCCCTAGCCGGCCCCTGGCCGTTTGCACCCGTCCCTAGCCGGCCCCCTGACCGTTCGCGCTCGTCCCTAGCCGGCCCCCTGGTCGTTCGCGCCTGTCCCTAGCCAGCCCCCTGGCCGTCGTGCTCGTCCCTAGCCGGCCCCCTGGCCATCGCGCCCGTCTCTAGCTGGCCCCCTGGCCGTCGCGCCCGCTCCTAGCCGGCCCCCTGACCGTCGCAATCGCTCCTAGCCGCCCCCCTGACCGTCGCGCCCGTCCCTAGCCGACCCCTGACCGTTCGCGCCCGCCCCTAGCTGGCCCCCTGGCTGTCGCGCTCGCCCTTAGCCGGCGCCCTAGCCGTCGCGCCCGTCTCTAGCTGGCCCCCTGGCCGTCGCGCCCGCTCCTAGCCGCCCCCCTGCCCGTCGCGATCGCTCCTAGCCGGCCCCCTGGCCGTTCGCGCCCGCCCCTAGCCGGCCCCCTGGCCGTTCGCGCCCATCCCTAGCCGGCCCCCTGGCCGTTCGCGCCCGTCCCTAGCCAGCCCTCTGGCCGTCGAGCCCCTCCTAGCCGGCGCCCTGGCCGTTTCGCGACCGCTCCTCGCAGGCCCCCTGGCCGTTTGAGCCCGCTCCTAACCATCGCGGCTGCTTCTAGCCGCCGTCGCGGTCGCTTCCCGCCGTCCCTCGGCCGCCCCTAGTCATCCCGGCCGCCCCTCGCCGTCGCGGCCGCCCCTAGCCGCTGCCGCTGCCGTCTCCAGCCGCCTCACGGTCGCTCCTGCCGTCGCGGCCGCCCCTCGCCGCCGTCGCGGCTGTCCCTGGCCACCGTCGCGGCTGTCCCTGGCCGCCGTCGCGGCTGCCCCTGGCTGCCATCGCGGCTGCCCCTGGCCGCCGTCGCGGCCGTGTCTACTTGCCGCCCGCCGGCCGGCCCCTGCATTCGCGCCGTCGCCGGCCCGCCGCTGCCTCGGGTTCGGCCCGTTCTTCCCGATCAGCACCGCCCTCCGAACCCCCCCCGGTACCGTACTGCATCGCTTTGCACCGCACTGCACTGCATTGTACCGCACTACACCGCATTGCACCGCACTGTACCGCACTATACCGCACTGTACCGCACTGCACCGCTTGGTACCGCACTGCACCGCACTGTACCGCACTGCACCGCACTGTCCTACTCTACACTACCCTCTATTGTCACTCATTGCGGCGGTGCTTTGCTTTGACGCTGAGGGCCAGCCGATTGAGTTTGATGCGTGGCTTGCTGACCTCCGTCGCCATCTCACTGGTCAGCGGCAAGATGGCCACCCGTTGTCTGTCCATCTTGATGGTACCCTCCCCTGCCCCGACCCCCCCGCTGCACTGTCTCCTGACCCCTCGTCCGCTGAGCGTGAGTCCGCTGCAGCCGCTGCCCTTGCTCGCTCTGTCTGGCTGTCCCGTGACGATGTTGCACAGCTTGCTATTAGCAATGCCCTCCCCCTGTCCGAGCGACCTCGCTTCAGGTCTATCACCACTGCCCAGGCTTTCCTAGATGCTGTTGTCCAGCGCTATTCCACCCCGCCTGCTGCCTCGGTCGGTCGTCTGATCCTCCCCATGCTCTTTCCTGACCTTGCGTCGCTCCCCACTGTTGCCGACCTGGCTGCTCACCTGCGCACTATAGACGAGACCTGGCGTGCTGCCTGCACCCCCACACAGCTTCTAGCCCACTAGCCGCCCCTCACCTCTACTCTCTACCTACTAGCCACCCGCCTCCCTGACCGTCTTGCCACTACCAGTGACCGCTTTCTTAGCGTCCACCCCGCAGACCGTACCCTCATTGACTTTGTTGACACCATATCCACTATACAGGCCCGCCACCGCTCTATCGCTCAGACCAGTGGTACTGTGCCGGTCCCTACCTTTCAATGTTGTGCCCCCGCTCAGTGCACCTTCCCCGACGGTTCTGCTGCTGTGGCTAAGACTGCCGCTGCCGCACAGGTTCGTCCGAGGAAGGGTCGCCTCCCCAAGGCTGGACGTGGCGACGGGGGTGGGGGTGCGGGTGTAGGTGGTGCTGGAGTTGGGTCACCTAGTGGTGGTGCTGACGAGGGGACCCTGACAGATGCAGCCGAGCAGCCGTCTCAGCAGTTGCCGGTGTTGCAGCCGGACCCGCGCCAGCCGCAGCAGCCGCAGCCGACGCAGCTGCAGCCGTCGCCGCAGCCGCAGCAGTTGCAGCAACAGCAGAGGCGGACGTGTCGTCTTCCGCCTGGGTGGCCCGGCGCTTGGGGCAGCGCTGGACGTGGTGGTGGTGCGCATGGTGGGCTGCCGAGTGGTGGTTTGGGTGCCGCGCGCTGTCAGTACCTGCTTCAGACCAGTCCTCACCGTGGCTTCGTTTGCGGTAAGATCGGTCATACCTCCGTCAGCTGTTTCCATCGCCTGGACGACCTGTTTCGTCAGCGTTTCGGCCCGTCGCCCGAGCTCCCAGACAGGCACAGCTTGCTTAGTCGTAGGGTTCAGATTTTATATATGGACATGGATGAGATTGTTGCTGCTCTGCATATGATGTATGCTGATGACTCTAGTGTGCTTCCGTCTTATTACCCCTTGTTGCCTAGTGTAGGTGTGCCTTGCTTAGACTCCCCTGCTGCGTAAGGCGTAGGATCCCCTGCTTTGTTTAGCCTTGGTGCTTCCGTCGCTACTTTGCCTCCGGCCGCCACTGCCGTGCTCTCCTTCACCCTCGACTCTAGCGCTTCCCGGTGCTTCTTCCGCGACTCCACCACATTGACACCGCTTCCTGTCCCTGCCGCTGTCTCCCTGGTTGACCCCTCCTCTGGCCCTGTAGTCGCCCGCAGTTCCACCACCCTCCCCTGCCCGGCGGTTCCATGGGGCTCTCTCATAGACCTGCACATCCCCTCGTTCTCCAAGAACCTAGTTGGTGTCGGCTGCCTCCAGGACCTTGGCGTTACCACTACGTTCCCTGGTCACGAGCGGTACGCTGTCTGTACCGAGGCCGCCTCTGGTGCCCCCCTTACCACGTTCCCCCCGGACCCGGTGTCCGGACTGTTCACACTGGACAATGTGACCCTCTCGGCTGGGACCACCCCTCAGGTGGCTGCGTCTACCCAGGTTGCTGCTGCCTGCTCCTGTCGGTCACTCACCCACCCGACTTTGCTGTGGCACCACCGTCTAGGTCACCCTGCGCTCCCGCGTATGCGTCACATGTCACAGCACGGTCTCGTCCTAGCCCTCCCTGGGTCGATCTCTGAGTTTCACTCCTCCCCTGCCCCACCTTCCACGCCTTGTGTCGAGGGCCGGCTTCGCCGTGCTCCTCACTCCTCCTCGTTTCCCCCTACTGCCGCACCGCTACAGACTCTGCACACGGACGTCTGGGGCCCCGCCCCCGTCCATGGGCCGCGTCGAGAGCGCTACTTCCTAGTGCTAGTCGACGACTACACGCGCTACACCACTGTGTTCCCCCTGGAGCGGAAGGCCGACGTGCTTGACGTTCTTATCCCGTGGCTTGTCTTTGCGCGTGTCCGTCGCGGTCTCCCTGTCTTGCGCCTCCACTCCAACCGTGGTGGCGAGTTTGCCTCTGGTGTCCTTGGTCATTTCTGTCGTGCGGAGGGCATCACCCAGACGTTCACCTTGCCGGACTCCCCGCAGCAGAATGGGTTCGCTGAGCGACGCATCGGTTTGGTCATAGAGGTGGCTCGCACCTCCATGATCCATGCTAGTGCACCCCATTTTCTATGGCCGTTCGCCGTTCGCTACGCCGCTCACCAGCTTAACCTGTGGCCGCACCCTCAGCAGCCTCAGGTTTCGTCGACCCTCCTTTCGTCTGGGTCACCTGGTGACGCGTCTGCGTTCCACGTCTGGGGCTGTCTTGCTCACGTTCGTGCCTCTAGCACGGACAAGCTCACTGCCCGCACCCTTCCCTGTGTCTTCCTCGGCTTCCCCCTTGACGCGTCTGACTGGCACTTCTACCACCCGCCGTCTCACATGTTCTTTCAATCCCGTGACGTCACCTTTTACAAGTCCGTCTCCTTCTTCCGCCGCTTCCCCCACCGAGGTCCCCCGGTTACCCCCCCCCTGTTCCTGGTCACCCCTTCCCCGGTCGTTGCCGCCCCTCCTCCTCCCCCTCCCCCTCTGGTGTGTCCCACGTCACCCCACTTACGTCGGTTGTACCGGTTGAGGAGTCTACTGACTTTGGTTGTCCAGCGGCGCAATCCTCGCCGCTTGCGCCTTCTCAGGTGTCTCCTCCTCCGCCGCCTCCGCAGCCGCAGTCGCCACCGCTGTCGCAGCCGTCGTCACCGCCGCCGCCGTCGTCGCAGCCGTTGTTGTGACCGCCGCCGCCGCAGCCGTCGCCGCAGTAGTTGGTTGCCTCTGGGGGTGTTGGATTTGGGGTGGGTACTAGTCCTGGGACTCCTGTCGTGGCTTGTCCCGGCGGGCCTGGGGGTGGTACCGGTGCTTGAGGGGTTCTGAGCTCTGGGGGTGTTTCTTCTGGGGGTGCTAGTGTGGAGTGTTCTAGAGGTAGCCGCCCGACAGCTTGCGGTCCCGGTGTCGGCGTCACACTGCCGTCACAGTAGTCCGCGCCAGTGTCCGCTCTTCGCCTGTTCGGCCTTCCGTACCCTGACCCCGTGCCCGTGCTTCCTCCTCCTCCTGTCTCCGGCCCTGTGTTCCCTCCTCCGGACGCGTCTCCGACCCCTTTCCCCCCTCGTTCCCCTCCTGTGCCCCCTCCTCTGTCTCCTGACCCGACTCCCCCGTCTCACGTCTGGTCTCGCCGTCCCTCCCATGCTCGACCTGTCTCCCGTGTCTCGCGCTCTCACCCTATGTTGCTTCGTTCCCAAGCGTCTCGTCCTCCCCTTCTCCCGTCGCCCCCTCCGTCTTCCCTTGTCGTTGCTCCCCCCCCTCTGTCTGACTACCTGCGTGCCGCTCGTCCTCTTGTTCCTCGGATCCTTGCCTCTCTCGTTACCGACCCGTCTTGGAGATCCACCGGCACCTACGTCGAGGCAGTTCCCCCACCTGGGGTGAACATAGTCGATGGCCGCTGGCTCTTCAAGGTGAAGCGCCTCCTGGAGAGCCACCTGTGTTCAAGGCGCGCTACGTGGCTAGAGGTTTCAGTCAGCGTTCCAGACCTTCGCTCCGACCGTAAAGATGACTACTCTTTGGGTGCTACTACCCATAGCAGCGCAGCGTGACTACGAGCTTCACTCCCTCGACTTCTCCACTGCGTTTCTTCAGGGCAGTCTACATGAGCAGGTCTACCTGCGTCGCCCTCAGGGCTTCACTGGTACCTTCCCTCCTGGGACCCAGTGGCTCCTCCGGAGCCTCGTCTACGGCCTGCGGCAGGCTCTCCGTGAGTGGCACGACACGCTGCGTGCTACGCTTGCTGACCTGCAGCTCTTTCCGTCCTCTGCTAACCCCTCGCTCTTCGTTCGTGCTGGCCAGACCCCGTTCTACATCCTTGTTTACGTAGATGACCTGGTCTTTGCCACGGCAGACAGGGACGCACTGGCCTCCATGAAGGCAGAGCTGCTGAAGAGACACACCTGCACTGACCTTGGAAAACTGCGCCACTACCTTGGCTTGCAGATCTCCAGGGACAGAGCAGCCCGCACCATCACTTTGACTCAGTCACACTTGGTGCGCCAGGTCCTTCAGAGGTTCGGCCTTCAGTTCTCCTCTGCACAGCCTACTCCTCTGCCTCTAGACCACAGGCTCTCCACTCCAGTTCCTGAGGAGTCAGCAGAGCCCAGTGGTCCTTACGCAGAGCTGGTGGGTTGCCTCATGTACCTGATGACTTGCACTCGCCTAGATCTCGCATACCCTCTCAGCATCCTGGCTCGCTTTGTGGCTACAGGCAGACACCGACCTCAGCACTGGTCTGCCGCTAAGAGGGTTTTGCATTATCTTTCAAGTACATCGGGCATGGGGTTAGTGCTAGGAGGACGCAGGCCAGTGGTCCTTACTGGGCACACAGACGCTTCTTGGGCAGACGACGCTGAGACCCTCAGGTCCTCACAGGGCTACTGCTTCAGCCTTGGTTCAGGTGCCGTCTCGTGGAGAGCTACCCGCTCCTCGTCTGTTGCCCAGTCTAGCTGTGAGGCCGAGATCTACGCCGGTGCCATGGCGGCACAGGAGCTCCGTTGGCTGACCTTCTTGCTCACTGACTTAGGTGAGCGGCCTAGCTCTGCCCCGGTCCTGTACGCTGACAATAGGGCCATGATCCTTCTGTGTCAGGAGCCTCGACTCGAGGGCAGAGCAAAGCACATTCATATGCGGTACTTCCTCCTGCGTGAGCTGCAGCAGCGTCGCCAGATGCGCGTAGTACACTTGGCCTCCAGCGGCACTGTGACAGCTGGGTCTCGTTCCTGTAGCCTCTCAATTGCTAGGGCTTTGACTTTGTACTGTCCTTTATATATATATTTTACCCAGACTGGCCTTGTGGCCTCTCCTAGTGGCTGGACTAGTAGTGCCGCCCTAGGCTTGCTCTTGCCTTGTCTGTACTAGTTTTGACTAGTCTTTAGACCCTTGTCTCAGAGGCTCGACTAGGAGTGCCGCCTTGAGCTGCTTCTTCCCTTGTTAGGCACTGCCCCTATATAGTCTAGGGGGTGTGTCAAATGTAACTTAGGTCGTTAGTGTAGACTATACTGGATTGTGCCTTAGAGGGTACAACACCCTAGTCTATATATCCTTGTACACACACATTCTAGTACTATCATTTTCTTTCTAATAGCACCCTGATAGCTCAGGGTCCCCCCACCTTGGTCTGCTGACCTCTCCAATTTTTTTTCCTGATCCATCAGGGTCCCTAGAAATTTTCACGCTGAGTAAACATGATTTTACACAGAAAGCACGCTGTGTAATATATGCCTAGTATTATGCGGTAGCAGGTGTTGGAAATATCTCGAGGACTTAAGTTTAACACTACACTCGAGGTAGGTCGTAACGGGTACGTGAGTCAACGGAGGTTATACGAGGAGATGGACGAAAGAACACGAAAGGACGGACCGGACTCAAAGGGTCGCAATCGGAGGTTGCGACTGACCGTTACAACTGCAAGGGTGGTAACCGAATCGACAATCGAGACGCTGTGCGATTCGATAACTGTTCCTTCAACTGTATTCTACAACTGTTTTACTTTCGTATTTTCTATATATTGCTGTACGCTTGTTTCTTTTAATCAATCACTTGCTCTCACATACTAGTGCAAGGGTTCAACTACTCAATACTTCCGCTGCACTACTCAAGCACCTTGTACAAGTGGGACTTAGTCTCTAGAAAGATCCAAGGGCTTTTTCTCAGCCCAACATGGTATGAGAGCTGGTCAGAGACCAAACTCCCAGCAACTACGCTCTATCTACAGTCAAGCACATCAAGAGATTCATCGATTACAAGTCATGGAAAACAAGGGCAAGAAGTCTTCTACGGGCTCACCCAGCGCTGAAGACACTCGACCCGGCAACTCTGGACTACACACATCAGGATTACAAGCTGAGACCGGCGCTGCTCAAGAAACAACAGTGAGGGTACCAGAAATGGTGACCCCTTCACCTTCTTCAAGCGTGGACCCGAACCTTATGGAAAGGTTCTTCAGCTTCATGTCGCACTTTGACCAGCAGCAGCAGACAAGGACACCTGCGCATTCAACACAGAGCAACGAGGGAACCATGGGATTAGCACCAATGAGCTTCGACAACTCATCATTCGGGCGGCACAATCAGGCGCCTACCTTCGCGCCTTATCACTCTTCACCAGGGACGTTCGATTTCATGCCGCCCCGTTCTCAACAGACAGCAGCTGCATCACAACAGACACCAAATGAGATACTGAGTCTCCAGGCGCAGTTTTCACATGTGATCAAACTGCAGACATCTTCACCGTTCAACAGGCACGACTTCTTTACCTGGAGTTTTGAGTTCGAGCTGCTGATGGAGGCCGCGCACCTCTTGGGATACTTCAACGGGTCCCTGCCATTTCCAAGCAATGGCACTGCAAAGGAGCAAGAAATCTTCACTTATCAGTCGCTGTTGGCATACACAGTTCTCCTGCAAAATCTGTCACCACAAGAGCAACAGAGCATCAGAACGTATCGGAGTTACAGAAACTCCGCGGAGCTCGCCTGGCATCATCTAAAGTGTCTCTATCAAGCAAACGACAGCGTGACACAAAGCAGACTCATGCAGCAGTTAACCACAATACAGATGAAGACCGGGGAAAAGGCGATGCAGTATATGAGTCGCTGCCAGACACTCCGCGACCGCCTACTCCGGTGAGGAGGAACAATCACTGAAGAAAGCTTCGTGACACTTGTCCTCGCCGGGCTAGGGCCAGAATGGAGAACCACGCGCTCGCTTCTTTGCGCCCACTAACAAATTTCTGAGATGCACCTCTGCGCCGAGCTCCGTGCTGAACAACAGGAGATGGACCTGTTTGAAGAAAGACAACCAAGAAACAAGCAGCAACCTTTAGTCTTCTATACTCAACGAAGAAACGACCACAACTACAACTGAGGTCATAAGCAGAATCGATACGATGCCAGAGGACTCACCATCATGCGACCATTCTGCCACAATTGTCAGACATCCGGACACTGCAAGGTTAACTGCACGTGCCCTCGAGTTTATCGTCCAGCAGATCCTCAAGTCGCCTCCACTCAAGAAAATCCGCCAAGCCGCTCCTCTACACCTGCACGAGACACACCAAACATTATCAACTGCATGGTACAAATCGACAGCTGCAGACCCGAGTCACCACCCACTTATGCTCTAGAAGAAGAAGAACTGCCGCCGCCACGTTCACAAGGTCTCCAGGTCAACCCGAAGTACGCTGCAGTCGCCAACGCCGAACCCACCGGGCGAAACACCTGGTTCTTGGACAGCTGCTGCGGCCAACATATGTGTTCCTCCAGGCGCTTCGTGCAACGAGAGCGACGTCTCAACCGCGATGTCATCATCACCGTTGCCAACAACGAGAACCTGAAAACAAACAGAGAAGGCGTCGTTCAACTTCAGTCAATGGAGACAAACGTCATACTACAACTCAACAAAGTCCTCATCATTGACAACTTGGGATACAACCTACTGAGCGTCAGCCAGTAAATGGCGAAGGAGATTCACCTGGAATGCGACTCGGACGACAACGAGTTTCGCCTTTACCACGGGAAGGGCGGCCTCTTCATCGGTTGCGCTCTCCTAAAGTCGGGCGTCTTCGTGCTGGGTTTCGTCCCCAATCGCGGTACTGCCGACAGGGATGGCATCGTTTCGTTTGCCACCTGGATCTTGACCCCGACTTTACTCTAGACGGCTTCTGGTACTCCAACACCATCCCTGCAGCAGAAAGAACACGAGCATTAGCAGTCATCCGACAAGAACGACAAGTACCACCAAGCGTCCCTCACATGACATCACCTGTAGTAGCAGCAGCAGGACCCAGCTGTACGCCATCATAGCAATTCGAGGACCGCCATCCGAAGCAGATCAACTCATGCCCATCACCTGAGGAGTCTGCCGCAGTCCTGCAACGGTCGTCGCATTCTTCTCCAACGCCGACATGTACCAGCGCTCACCCGGCCATCGCGCTCCCAACGACATGTGGCATCAACGCCTGGGGCATCCTGCAAACAGCACAGTGCTACAAACCATACAAGCCGGAGTGTTAGAAAAGAACGCTCTTCTCACAACGAGCGGCCAGGAACTTCGACGACCCCGCGCACGATGCTTCACGTGCCCCGAAGCCGATCTTCCCACCAACCTTTTTCGTCGCACCACAATCCAAGCGCACCTGCATACGCACCGATGGAAAAAGTCTACAGCGACATCTTAAATATGCCTCGAGACGACAGCGAAGCAGAGTACAACTATGTTACAACGTTCATGGACGCAGCAACACGATACGTTTGGCACTACAACCTCAAGACACGCAATCAAGCGTTTGAAGCCTTCACGACATGGCTGCCCATCGCTGAATGAGAATCGGGCTCGCAACTCAAGAGCTTCCAGTCAGACGGAGCACTAGAGTACCAGTCACAACGTTTCAAGAACTACTTGGCAGAAAGAGGCATCAGACGCCTGGTGTCCCTACCCTACGCTCACCAGCAGCAGGGGGTCGCAGACAGGATGAACCGAACTTTGCAGACGACGATGCGGAAGCTGCTCCTGGGGATGAGACTGCCCAACACGCTTTGGCCTGATGCAATGACGCATGCAGTCCACCTGCACAATTTGCTGTCCTCGTCATCACTTCCCAACAGCACATCACCGCATCTGCTGTGGACAGGAAAACAGGGCAGCACAAAATTACTTCGAGTCTTCGGCTGCATGGTACAGTACAGACCCCACACGGCCCGAGCAGGTCGATTCTCTCAACGAGCACGGTAGGGACTACACCTTGGCATCGCAAATCATTTCCAAGCATGGAAACTTCTCGACATTCTGGTCAAAAACACCGTGGCATCATGTGATGTGATTTTCTACGAGCGACTGGCGCTGCAACATTACCTGGACAACATCGCCAACACAGACGACCCCACCAATGGCTTCGAAGGCCATCGGTCCTTCGCCGACCATGCTGCCGAAGCTGACGCAGCAGAAGAAAACGTACCTGGAGCCTCAGAAGCTGCCGGACCACTCCCTTACTGCTCCGTGCCCGTTCCACTCGACGACGACAATCCTCTCGCTAGTAACAACCTCGACACCTATTACCACTTCGCTGACCAGGGTTACGCTACACCTCAACCGGTCGACACAAATGTCTCTGAACGCATCGGACCAAATTTCTTACCTGATCCCGAAGACGGTGACGAAGCAGCTTATCCCAAGAACACCAATTCCCCTCGGCACACACCCACGGGCCTGCAGATACTTGGACTATGGGTCGCCGTCCAGAGCCCGCCACCGCCGTCACCACGCGAGCCATCAACTCTGTCGCAGGCTCTGGGGGGGGAACACAAGGCAAAATGGAAGGAAGCAATGGAAAAGGAACTGAAGGCCCCGCAAGACCGAAATACGTGGACGCTAGTATCTGCGACAAAAACCAACGGGAAATATGTGCTCTTGGGGAAATGGGTGTACCACATAAAGACCAATGCGGATGGCTCCATCGACCGCTTCAAAGCTCGCTGGGTCGTGCGAGGATTCGACCAGCGATATGGAACCGACTACACGAAGACATTCGCCCCGGTTTCCCGACACACTTCCCTGCGCATTTTGCTCGCCGTCGCGGCCACGAAAAAGCTACCACTGCGCCAGATTGATGTCGCCAACGCCTTCCTGTATGCACATGTGGACGCCAAAATCTTCTTCGAACAGCCCCACGGATTCATCGACGATCCCACAAAGGTGTGCCAGCTGGTGAAATCCCTCTACGGAATTATACAAGCCCCGCGGCTCTGGCAGCAGCACCTCCACGACCGCCTCGTCAGGATCGGTTTTCTGCAACTGCCGCACGATCAAGGCATGTACCGACTACAGAAGGGGGGGGATTTCATCCTACTCATCATCTATGTCGATGATCTACTCTATGTCGGCTCCACTACAGACGTCACCACCTGGTTCGAAGGGGAGCTGAGGAGGGATTTAACACTCACGGTGTCAGACACCGTGAGCCAATACCTGGGTCTAAACATCGTCGAAGATGACTCAGCGCTCTACCTACGCGCCGGAAAATACGCAAGCGTTGTCGCGAAGAAATCCGACCTAACGCCAGTCATAGTAGCAACTCCCTACCGCTACGGGAACAACAGCGACACCTCCGCAAAACTCCCCCCGAAGCAAATCCAGGAATATCAACAGAAGCTCGGCTGTCTACTATTCACAGCAGTAACCTGTCGACCGGACCTGTCCTACAGCGCAAGCCAACTGGCGACACACCTGAAGCAGCCGGAGCAAGAGGATATCGAGGAACTAAATCGGGCACTGCTCTACTTTGTCTCTACGCCGACGACTGGACTTACCTACAGCAAAGTAACAACATCGTCCGTACAACTACTCGGCTA
Organism: Closterium sp. NIES-67; assembly: GCA_027943415.1. NCBI lineage: Eukaryota > Viridiplantae > Streptophyta > Zygnematophyceae > Desmidiales > Closteriaceae > Closterium > Closterium sp. NIES-67. The sequence continues at coordinate 26,444 of BQMB01000130.1, read as the reverse complement.
TGTCGACGCCGACCACGCGGGAGATAGGGAGAACCGACGCTCCAGAACGGGCTACATCTACCGACTAGAACCTATCGGGACCATCTCATGGCAATCGAGCAAGCAGGAATTAATCGCGCTATCTTCGGCTGAAACGGAATATATCGCTCTCTGCACTGCAACCAAAGAAGGACTTTAGCTGCGGGAGCTGCTCGAGGAAGCGAAAATTGCGACTTTGCCCGCCTTCTCATTATTCTGCGACAACCAATCCGCGATCAAAATCGCGAACAAAGACGGGTTCGCCAATCGAACCAAGCACATCGCCCTACGATACTTCTTCGTCAAGGACGAGATCGCGAAAGGGAGACTTCGACTCAGTTACTATCCTACGACAAAATGGCTGCAGACTACTTGACGAAGAAACTGGCGAAGGCAAAGTTCGATTACTGCATGCTGCTGACCGGGCAGAAAAACGTCACCGAATCCGGACACGTCAGCACTCCAGAAACGAAGGGGAGTGTTGGAAATATCTCGAGGAGCGTTTCTGAAGTTTAACACTACACTCGAGGAAAGTCGTAACGGGTACGCGAGTCAACGGAGGTTACACGAGGAGATGGAAGAAAGAACACGAAAGGACGAACAGGACTCAAAGGGTCGCAATCGGAGGTTGCGACTAACCGTTACAACTGCGAGGGTGGTAACCGAACCGACAATCAAGTCGCTGTGCGATTCGATAACTGTTCCTTCAACTGTATTCTACAACTGCTTTACTTTCCTATTTTCTATATATTGCTGTACACTTGTTTCTTTTAATCAATCACTTGCTCTCACATACTAGTGCAAGGGTTCAACTACTCAATACTTCCGCTGCACTACTCAAGCATCTTGTACAAGTGGGACTTAGTCTCTGGAAAGATCAAAGGGCTTTTTCTCAGCCCAACAGCAGGGTTCTCAATGGCAGCAGCTGTAGAGGGACCAAGGCTAGGATTAGGCTCTGAAAGCATGACCGCGTCGGAAACAAAAATGGACAAGTCGCATTCAAGTCGGCAGGATTGACAAGGGGCAGTTGGGGAAACTCACGTTACTCACGGGTTGAGGGGTGGGGGCTGCGAATCTGCTATTACACGAATCAGGACAAGCATGGCCCACTACACAAACACTGATCGATCAGAGTTCACTCCTAAAGAAACGCTGAAATTTCAGGGTCACCCCCCGAAAAAGCCCTGATTTTTCCCTGAATCAGGGTAAAAAGCCTGCAATCTGAGGCCCTGCACGGAATCGATTGCTCTGAATAGGGCCCGTTGTGGTACAGAGTTGCCTTGCACCGTATGGGGTGTTGTTGATGCGGATGGCAGCAAGGGAGAATGAAGGCAGCACAGCACGCAATGGTGTTAGAATACGAGAAATGTTTTACTAGAGGGGAAAACAGGGAACATATAGCAGTTGGGTTGTACTCACTAAGAGCACACACCGATACTAGCCTATAACTTCTACATTCATGATATGTATAAGTTGACACACCCCCTAGGCTAGAGAAGGGATGGTGCAAGCAAGAAGCACACAGCTCAGGGTGGCACTACTAGTCCAACCACTGAGGCAGGGGTCCAACGACCAGTCAACAAGAGTACAGACAAAAGCAAGCCAAGGCGGCACTACTAGTCCAACCACTGGAGGTAAGGCCACAAGGCCAGTCAGACAGGTATATATAGTAGAGAATACACAATCAAGGTCCTAACAAGTGAGTAGCTACAGGAACAAGACCAAGCTGAAAACAGTGCCGCTGATGATCTTTAGGCGCAAGCGCCTTCGTAAAGATATCAGCTGTGTTGGCACCGGAGGCCGAGTGAACTACACGGGCCTGGCGACGCTGCTGTAGCTCACGCAGGAGGAAGTACCGCAGCTGGATATGCTTTGCTCTGCCCTCAAGCCGAGGCTCCTGACACAGGAGGATCATGGCCCTGCTGTCAGCGTACAGGACCGGGGTAGAGCTAGGCCGCTCACCTAAGTCTGTGAGCAAGGTCAGCCAGCGGAGCTCCTGTGCCGCCATGGCACCCGCGTAAATCTCAGCCTCACAGCTGGACTGAGCAACAGATGACGAGCGAGTGGATCTCGAAGAGATAGCACCCGAGCCAAGGCTAAAACAGTAGCCCTGAGACGAACTGAGCATCTCAGAGTCGTCTGCCCAAGAAGCGTCTGTGTGCCCTGTGAGGACCACCGGCCTGCGTCCTCCTAGCACTAACCCCATGCCCGATGTACTTGCTAGATATCGCAAAACCCTCTTAGCGGCCGACCAGTGCTGTGGTCGGTGTCTGCCAGTGGCCACAAAGCGAGCCAGGATGCTGAGAGGGTATGCGAGATCTGGGCGAGTGCAAGTCATCAGGTACATGAGGCAACCCACTAGCTCTGCGTAGGGACCACTGGGCTCTACTGGCTCCTCAGGAATGGGAGCGGAGAGCCCATGGTCTACAGGTAGAGGTGTGGGCTATGCGGAGGAGAACTGAAGACCGAACCTCTGAAGGACCTGACACACCAAGTGTGACTGTGTCAGAGTGATGGTGCATGCTGCTCTGTCCCTAGAGATCTGCAGGCCAAGATAGCGACGCAGCTCTCCAAGGTCAGTGCAGGTGTGTCTCTTCAGCAGCTCGACCTTCACAGAGGCCAGTGCGTCCCTGTCTGCAGTAGCGAAGACCAGGTCGTCTACGTAGACAAGGATGTAGAACGGAGTCTGGCCGGAACACACAAACAGCGAGGGGTCAGCAGAGGACGGAAAGAACTGCAGGTCTCCTAACGTGGCACGTAGCATGTCGTGCCACTCGCAGGGAGCCTGACGCAGGTCGTAGTCCGGGCGCTTGAGAAGCCACTGGGTCCCAGGGGGGAAGGTACCAGTGAAGCCCTGTGCTCGGCGCAGGTAGACCTGCTCGTGTAGGCTGCCCTGAAGAAAGGCAGTAGAGAAGTCGAGGGAGTGAAGCTCGTAATCGCGCTGTGCTGCTACGTATAGCAGCGCCCAAAGAGTGGTCATCTTCGGGGTCGGAGCAAAAGGTCTGGAAGAAGTCAACCACCTCGCGCTGGCTGAAGCCACTAGCCACATAGCGCGCCTTGAAGACAGGCGGCTCTCCAGACGGGCGCTTCACCTTGAAGAGCCACCGACCATCGACTACGTTCACCCCAGGCGGGGGAACTGCGTCGACGTAAGTGCCAGTGGACCTCCAAGATGCCATCTCCTGCTCCATGGCAGTTATCCACTAAGAGGCCCAGGGTCCCGAGGTGGCCTCAGCATAGGTGCGAGGGGTCGGGATGTTGAAGGTGTCTGGGTCACCCTCTGGGACTAGGAGCATGGAGCAAAGATGGGGAGCGGCCTCGGAAAGGAAAGCAAGCTCATACTGCCTGTCCTCTAGTACGTCACTGCCAAGGGCAGGTGCACCCCCAACGGGCGCAGGACGGGCAGGGTCAAAGACCAGAGCGGTAGCGTAGTCAAGGCGGCGGATAGAGGCGAAGTCAACGACAGCAGCGACAAGCGCGTCAAGGCGAGAGACAGAAATAGACGGGTCGGTAACAAGACAGGCAAGGACTTGAGGGACGAGGGGACGAGCGGCACAGAGATAGTCAGAGAGCGGGGGAGGTGCAACAACAAGAGACGAGGGAGGAGGCGAGGGGAGGAGGGGAGGACGAGACGAGTGAGAACGGAGTAACATAGGGTGGGAGCGCGGGACAGGGGAGACGGGACGAGCACGGAGGTAGTCAGAGAACGGAGGAGGTGCAACAGCAAGGGACGAGGGAGGAGGGGGCGAGAGGAGGGGAGGACGCGACGAGCGGGAAGGACAGGAGAGACGGGGCGACGGAGCAACATAGGGTGGGTACGAAGGACAGGAGAGACGGGACGAGCACGGGAGGGACGGCGAGACCAAACGTGGGATGGAGGTGTAGGGTCAGGAGACAGCGGAGGGGACACAAGGGGGGAATGAGGAGGAGGACGGGCCGGAGAAGAGTCCGGGGGGGGGAACACAGGGCCGTAGACAGGAAGGGGAGGAGGAGGTGGGGGAGACACCGGCGAGCGGTCAAGGGAGGGAAGGCCGAGCAGGCGAAGAGCGGAGACCGGCGGCGACGGCTGTGGCGGCTGGTGCTACGGCTGGGGCGGCGACTGGGGCTCGACCCTCAAACCGGCAGGGGCACGACGACCTCCGGGAGAACACTCAACAGCAGCACCCCCAGAACGAGTGAGAACCTTCTCCAGCCCCAGCGGCACCCCCAGGCCCACCGGGACAGACATTGCCAGGAGCCGCAGGACGAACACCCTCCTCAGCGCCAGCACCCCCAGAGGCCAAGAACGGCAGCAACGGCGGCGGCGGCGGCGGCGGCTGCGACGGCAGCAGCGACGGTGGCGGCGGCGGCGACGACGGCGGCGACTGCGATAGCAGGGGCGGAGACACCAGGAAAGGGGGACGCCGCAAGGGTGGGGCGGGGGGACCACCAGAGTCAGCAGACTCCTCAACAGGGACAATTGACGGGAGGGGAGTAACATGGGAGACACCAGACGGAGTAGGACGAGGCGGGAGGGGAGGAGGGGCTACCGGGGGAGAGGGGGCAAGGAACAGGGGGGGGAAACCGAGAGACCTCGGTGAGGGAAACGATGGTAGAAAGAGAAAGACTCGTCGAATGTGACGTCACGAGAGTGGAGGAAGCGGTGAGACTTCGGCTCGTAGAAGAGCCAGTCAGACGAGTCCAGGGGGAAACCAAGGAAGACACAGGGGACAGTGCGGGTAGTGAGCTTGTCCGTGGCAGAGGCACGAATGTGAGCAAGGCAGCCCCAGACGTGGAACGTAGACGCGTCACCAGGGGACCCGGTCCAAAGGAGGGTCGGCAAAACTTGCGGCCGCTGGGAGCGTGGCCACAGGTTAAGCTGGTGAGCGGCGTAGCGAACGGCGAACGGCCATAGAAAATGGGGTGCACCGGCATGGATCATGGATGTACGAGTCACCTCCATGACCAAGCTGATGCGGCGCTCAGCAACCCCATTCTGCTGTGGCGAGTCCGGCAAGGTGTACGACTGGATGATGCCCTCCGCACGAAAGAACTGTCCAAGCCGACCAGAAGCGAACTCGCCGCCACGGTCAGAGTGGAGACACAACACAGGGAGACCGCGGTGAAGACGCGCAGCCACAACCCACCGGAGAAGAATGTCGGGCACGTCGGCCTTCCGCTCCAGAGGAAACACCGTGGTGTAGCGCGTGTAGTCGTCGACGGGCACAAGAAAGTAGCGCTCGCCACGCGGTCCGGGGACGGGGGCTGGGCCCCAAACGTCCAGGTGCAGGGTCTGAAGGGGAGCAGTAGCAAGGCGAAGCGAGGAGGAGTGAGGGGCACGGCGGAGCCGGCCCTCGACGCAGGGCGTGCACGGTGGAGCAGGCGAGAGGGGAAGTGTGAGAGTACGACCCCGTTACACCACTTGGCCTTTTCTTACTTCCTTCCCTTTTTATTTCTCTTTTTACCGCATCTCATTTTGTTTCCTATTCTCCATTCTTCCATTATCCTTTGGTTGATCCTGCTATTATAATTATATCACCGACCAGGCTTGGGATGTACTGGCACATTATCCAGCGTAATCCTGCCGTAATCCCTTAAAGCCAATAGCCTCGCATGGCTATACGCAGGGTGATTCTATCTTCTAGAAGGGTCTATTTCCTTAGGATAAGATAAACCTGGTTACCTGATGTACTCAGGAAGTATAAAAGCGCCTTGTACTGATCGATAGTGCAACCTTTCCTCGACACATTCGATCCTGTGACACTTGGTAATCAGAGCTTTTCTTACTCGACCGCGCTCAGCTAAGCAGCAGCAGCGGGGATCCTGCCTCGAAAAACCGCCGGGGGCGACCAATTCGACGCCGATTCTGGTAAGCACCAGCTCCGCGATTTTCGAATTACCCCCTCCGTGCGTGTTTTGAACAGGATGGCAACCTTCGACAACGCCGAGGTTACCCAGCAGCTCTTCGCGCGCATCGCAGCCCTTCCGGAGGAAATGCGAGCGGATCGCGAAGCGTGGCAAAACCAGTTCGAGCGAGTAACTCGACTCGCCGGAGCGCAGCACGAGACGACAACGGCGACGACGCAGCAGTCGCAGCAGTTTCTCGAGGCTCCAAAACCGCGCCCACCTGAGCCGTTCGATCCGAGCGATCGAAACTCCGACGCCCGCAGATGGATCGCCGGGATGGAGATCTACTTCGCAGCCGTCGGATGGAGCTCGCCAGTCTGGGACGGTCAACGCGTACGACTCGCGGCGACACTGATGCGAGGGCCGGCACTCGAGTGGATTGGCGGCAACAGTACTTTCATCCACGGTGAAGCCACGTGGCAGCAGTTCCGTGCCGACCTGCTCAAAAGATTCGAGCCGATAAATTCAGGTTTTCTTGCCCGCGAAAAAATTCATCGCCATCGACAGTTCGGGAGTGTAGCACAGTACACGCAGCAGATGGAAGATTTTGATAACCGAATTCCCGACCTAACCGAAGGGGAAAAAGTGCAATCGTACCTCGCAGGGCTGAAGACCGAAGTCAAACGACAAGTCGCAGCGTCAAACTACGCGAGCTACAGTGACGTCGTTTCGGCCGCGGAGCGCTTCGACATGGTCAACGCCGGAACACGACGGACGCACGTCGGCAGTACGCGACATGGCGACCGCTCGGCTCACCCCACGTTCGCCGACCCGATGAAAGTCGATAGATTCGAGGGGCGGCCATGTCCGAAAAACACCAACTACACGTGTGATTTTTGCGGGGTGCCGGGCCACCGAATCTTCGACTGCAACAAAATGAAGGCCGCACGCGCAGAGTATCGGGCACGCAACAGTGGCGGAAATCTTTCGGCCAATCAGAAGACAAAAAATGGGAGTCGCCAGTGATTGCGGATCTAGCTGGCGAAAAAGAAAAGATCCGAAAACGGCCGCGGGATTCCGGGAAAATCAACTGCGACGAAGCTGATTCGACGCGAGAAGGAGGAAATGATGGGGGAAAATCTCCACCCCACGACCAGTCTTCGCCAGGGAAAATCGCCGAGGAAAAATACGACTCCGCGAAAAAAGACTCTGCCGAGACAGGGAAACTCCTTGAAGACCCAAGAAATTATAAGAATTCATTAAAGTCATCTTATAAAGATGCTTTATTGAAAACTTATGATTTTCGAGGGGCTAGAGCCTTGGAGAAATTTCGGGAGGGACTCCAAAAGAAGCAGACAGCTGTGGAGATTATACCGGTACCGGACAACTTGGGGAAAAAATTAAGGAGTGTGGAAAGAAGCCGACCTTTTCGCCAGAGTCAACGTCCTCTCCCGACACCAGCCCACAACGACTACCCGCTCCCCAGGGAAGACGTCGGTGGAGCTGAAGCAGCTCAAGAGGAAGCTAGGGGGTCTACAAGAAGCTGCACAAACCCCGAACTCCTCCTACGGATGCATCCAGTTCATCGGCATCAGTGACGCGCACAGTCGTCAAGGAAACTCCGGGCCCTGGAGAAGAGCCGTTCTCCAAGCAGCCTTGGCCAGCTGCCAGCTCAGGAGTAGACAGCAACACAAAGGTGTGTACGGAGTATTGGGATGTACCCTATGACCCAATCAATGAAACTATCTTTGGGTACTCCGAGCAACGACTGCCCCTCGTGCTCGAGGTCATCTGCAAAGGACGACGCCTCCAGGCACTCGTGGACAGCGGAGCGTCACACACCGTCTGCGACAAGGCAGTGATCGACCGACTTCGGGAAGAGTACAAGCCTTCAGGATTCTCTGCAACGATGGTGGACGGCAGCAAGTTACCAGTACACGGCGAAGCAGTGCTACATCTACAAATCGGACCACTGCGCTGGAGACCTGCACTCCCCATCACCAACATCAAAGGGCTTGACTTGATCTTCGGGCGAGACTTCCTGAAAAGATTCAACCCCGAGATCAACTGGGTGAACCGCACCGCAAGCATCTACAACAATGGACGGAGAGTACAGCTACCCAACTGGGACGATACTGGAGATATCCCAGTGGAGACACTCGCACGATTGAGAAGGATGTGAAGCGGACCGACACCGGGTTCCTGGCGATAGCAACAGAAGTGGAGAATGACGGAGAGGAAGCCTCGGAAACTCCAGAAAAAATCAAGGAATTATTGACGGAGTTCCAAGACATTCTTCCTGACGATCTTCCGAACGAGCTACCGCCATACCGAACGCATCAACACGAGATCGTGGAGGAACCGGGTTCGAAGCCGACCTTCCGAGCACCATACCGGCTCAGCCCTACGGAGCTGACCGACATGAAGAAGCAGATCGAGTATCTCCTAGCCAAAGGACTCATCCGACCATCTACTTCGCCATACGGTGCCCCAGTACTCTTCACACCGAAACCGGACGGAAGCCTGCGCATGTGCATCGACTACCGAGCTCTTAACAAGCAGACCATCAAGAATAAATATCCGATACCGCGAATCGATGACCTGCTTGACCAGCTTCGGGGAGCTACGGTATTTTCCAAACTGGATCTACGGTCCGGATACTGGCAGATACGGATGGCGGACAACTCTATCCACAAAACTGCTTTTCGAACTCGGTACGGATCGTACGAGTATTTGGTCATGCCGTTCGGACTCACCAACGCGCCGGCAACGTTCCAAGCCGAAATGAACCACATTCTACGACCACTTCTGGACGAATGCGTGGTGGTGTACCTGGACGACATACTCATCTACTCGCGCGACATGAAGCAGCACGTCGAACACCTGCGACGCGTCTTCGAAATTCTTCGACGAGAACGATTCTACGTCAAACTGTCCAAGAGCGAATTCGCCCTGGAGAAAGTCCAATTTCTAGGACACATGGTGAGCGCTCAAGGAGTTCACGTCGACCCCAAGAAAATCGAAGCCGTACGCACGTGGAAGACACCCGAGAACGTGAAGGAGTTGCAGCAGTTCCTAGGCTTCGCTAATTACTACAACAGGTTCGTGCCACAGTATGCGAAACTCGCGGCACCACTCACGAATCTGCTGCAGAAGAACACGCCCTACAAATGGGAGACGAAGCACCAGGAAGCCGTGGAGCAGCTGAAACAAGCACTAACGTCCGCACCGGTGCTCATCTTGCCAGATCCCGTACGTGACTACGTCATTGAAGCAGACGCCAGTGATCAGGCCGTGGGAGCAGTCTTGATGCAAGACCAAGGGAATGGACTGCAACCAATTGCCTACCTCAGCAAGAAACTGCACGGGGCAGAACTCAACTACCCGATACACGACAAAGAGGCTCTTGCTATCATCATCGCCTTCAAAACGTGGAGATGCTATCTCGAAGGACGAAGAACAACCGTCTACACCGACCACTGCAGCCTGAAATATTTGAAAACACAACCCAACCTTTCCAGGCGGCAGGTCCGGTGGATTGACTTCCTCGAGACACACTTCCACTACGACATCGTGTACAAGCCCGGCCACAAGAACAAAGCAGACGCTCTCAGCCGGCCTGCACACGTTGCCGCGATTCAAGTCGAAGGGATGAATCCACTACTCAAGGGACTCTTCACCCACGGGTACGCCATCGACCCCGAAATTCCCTTAGCAGAAAAGCGACATCTGCTACAGTGGGACAGTGACATCGCGTACCGGAAAGGATCAACGAAAATCTGGGTACCCAATTACCCTCCTTTGCGCCAGTTACTACTCGAAGAATACCACGACGTCCTGTACGCCGGACACTTCGGTAGCAACAAGACACTCACTGGTATCGCCAAACACTACTACTGGCCCCATATGGCAGAAGATGTCCAGAAATTTGTCACCTCGTGTGATACATGTCAGCGGATGAAGAGCAGCAAGCAGAAAAAGGCGGGACTACTGCAACCTCTTCCTGTCCCTAAACAGCCATGGCAAGTGGTCAGCCTCGACTTCATCACCGGGTTACCACCTACCACCAGCAGTCATGACGCCATCCTTGTCGTCATTGACAAGTTCTCCAAAATGGGACACTTCATCCCGACACACACGACGGCACGCACCGAGGAGACAGCACAGCTCTTCGTTCGTCACATCATCTCACAGCATGGCATCCCAACCACACTCGTTTCCGACCGAGACCCCAAGTTCACCAGCAAGTTCTGGAAGGAACTCATGTCTCTACTCGGCACCAAACTCGCCATGTCATCCGCATACCACCCGCAGACAGACGGACAGACCGAGCGCCTCAATCAAATTGTTGAGCAACTCCTCCGAGCAGCCTGCAAGGACGACATCTCCAAATGGGACTTGCACCTGCCCGTACTCGAGTTTGCTTACAACAATGCTACACATGCCGCTACTGGACAGACGCCGTTCTTCCTCTGCTACGGACGCCACCCACTCACACCACAGAAACCGACAGCATCAGCTACAGTCCAACCAGCACATGACTTCATCACAACCATGCATCAACTTTGGGATCGGACCCATAAGCGCCTCCTTGACATTCAACAACAACAGAAGCGCCAGGCCGATCGCCATCGCAACGACCACACCATCACGGTGGGAAACCAGGTGCTTCTTGACACCCGCAACCTGGACATCAGCCACCTCCCATCTAAACTTTGACCTCGCTTCTGCGGGCCTTTTCTCGTTGAAGCACAGGTCACTCCTGTTACCTTCCGCTTACGCCTGCCAGCTACCTGGAAGATTCACAATGCCTTCCATGTCCAACTTCTGAAGCCCTATCGGGATCCTAACACGCTCTTCGTGGGACGCCAGCCGCCGCCGCCGCCGCCCGTCCTCGTCCAGAATGAACCCGAGTACGAGGTCGAGTCCATGCTTGCACATCGTCGTTGTCGGAATGGCACCGTGGAGCTTCTCATCCGTTGGAAGGGTTATGATCCTTCTGAGGACAGCTGGGTACCTGAGTCCGACATGGGTAACGCCCGTCGTCCTCTGCATGACTACGTTGTCAAGCAGGGTGTTACTTCTACCACCCAGCTTTGAGGGGGGGAAATGTGAGAGTACGACCCCGTTACACCACTTGGCCTTTTCTTACTTCCTTCCCTTTTTATTTCTCTTTTTACCGCATCTCATTTGGTTTCCTATTCTCCATTCTTCCATTATCCTTTGGTTGATCCTGCTATTATAATTATATCACCGACCAGGCTTGGGATGTACTGGCACATTATCCAGCGTAATCCTGCCGTAATCCCTTAAAGCCAATAGCCTCGCATGGCTATACGCAGGGTGATTCTATCTTCTAGAAGGGTCTATTTCCTTAGGATAAGATAAACCTGGTTACCTGATGTACTCTGGAAGTATAAAAGCGCCTTGTACTGATCGATAGTGCAACCTTTCCTCGACACATTCGATCCTGTGACACCGGCTATGAGTTACGGTACGAGGAGCCAGGTGCCGGTGACTAACGGCGAGCAACGGCGCCAGCGGCTGCGGTGCTGGCGGCCGAGGCCACAGAGTGGGCAGCTATGGTGCTAGCAGCGGCCAGCACAGCACAGGTGGTCGCGGGCGCAGTGGTGGTGGCGGCTGCAGCGGTAGCTGCGGCGGCTGTGGCTGGCGGATGTGGCTGCGGCTGGTGGCTGTGGCTGGCGGATGCGGCCGGCAGCTCGCAGCTGCGGTTGCACAGACGACTGCGGCAGGCGGCGTGCGAGCGGCGGCGAGCAGCGCTGGCGGCTGCGGCTGCGGCCGTGCTGGGGGCAGCGGCTGCGTTGACGGCGGCGGTTGAAGTGGCAGCTGCGGCGGCGGCGGCTCTGGCGGCTGCTGCCCGGGCAGAGGCGGCGCTGGCTGGTGGTGAGCGAGCAGGCAGGCAGCAGGCGGGCGGCGGGCGTGCATGGCGGCCAGCAGCGGCGGCGACGTGCGCGGGCGTACAGCGAGCAGCGAGCAGCGGGCGTGCACGGCGGCGAGCGAGCCGTAGCAAGTAGCAGCGGTGGCGAGCAGCAGCAGCGAGCGTGCGCGGCGGCCGCAGGCATGCGCGGCAGTGGCGGGCGTGGGTGGCGGAGTATTCGCGCATGCGGGCAGGCAGCGGGTGCCGCACAACAGGCGGCGAGCAGTGGGGAGTGCGCAGCGGGCGGCGAGCAGCAGGCTAGGGCGGTAGGCTAGGGCGACAGGCTAGGAACGAACCTAGGCTAGGAGCGCAGGCTAGGGCGGAAGGTGAGTGGGGACGACCTAGGGCGGAAGCGCGGAGCAGGGCCCAAAATATCCGGGTGAAATGCCCTGATTACCCTGATTTTCAGGGTAGTTTTTTTAGTTAGGCTGATTATTCAGGGTTTGCGATTTTATAACCCTGATCCAAAAAGGGTAGCAAATATTTTACCCTTCGAAAATCCGGGTTTGCGACCCTCCAGCCCTGATGAAACAGGGCAGCAAGGCAACTACCCTTAAAGCCTTGTCTGGCTAGCCAAAATCAGCGCCAGATGCGTGACGCAAGCTGGGTGAGGGTGCTATCTGGCCCTTAGCCAAAATTTGCGCTCGATGTGTGCTGGGGCTGTGTGAGAGGGCTAACTGGCCCTTAGCCAAAATCAGCACTCGATGTGTGCTGGGGCAGTGTGAGAGGGCTAACTGGCCCTTAGCCAAAATAAATGCTCGATGTGTGCTAGGGCCGTGTGAAGGGGAACGTAGGGTCGGAGAAGACTGACGTGGAAAGCCGGGTGGTGGCGCCAATCAGCCGGTAGTCGAAGGTGAACAGTGACAGGTATCACTAGGTTGGTCACTTGAAAAGGTCCGCAGAATCTGGGTCGGAGTTTGCTCGGGATCGGCAGCCGCAGATTGCGGGTGTCGAGGAGGACTAGATCTCCCGCTTTGTAAGTGACATCACGGCGATGTCGATCGGCTTGTCGGCTCGCAACCAGGTTGGCTTTTCGGATGGCTTCAGCTGCTTTTTCTCGAGCGGCGAGAATGTCTTCAGCAAATTTCTGGGACCGGGGCACGGGTGACTCGATTGTTGGTGTAGAGGGTACGACTGGGTCCTGTCCGTAGTTGAGGAAAAATGGAGATTGGTTGGTTGTGGCGGAGGTCGCGTTATTATACGCGAATTCTAGCAGCGGGAGGGATTTCTCCCATGTCGATGGTTCAGTACAGGTAGTGCGAATCAGTTGCTCCATGGTCTGGTTGACGCGTTCAGTCTGCCCGTCGGTCTGTGGGTGGTAGGCGGATGAAAATTGGAGTTTGGTGCCGAATTGGTCCCACAGGTGGCGCCAAAAAATCGTCGTGAATTTCGGGTCTCGATCTGAAATGATAGCGGAGGGCAGTCCGTGCAGTCGGATGACGTTTGCGATGAACAGCTGCGCAGTTTGTTCGGCTGTGATGGTCTGCTGGCAGGCGATGAAGTGCGCCATTTTCGTGAGTCGGTCGACGACCACGAGGATGGCGTCATTTCCGCTGGGACCTGCCGGCAATCCTGTCACGTAGTCCATCGTGACGTGTTGCTAGGGTCGTTCAGATGGATCCAACGGTTGTAGGAGTCCGGCTGCTCGCTGATGCGACGATTTCATAATCTGGCAGGCGGTGCAGGAGGACACGTACTTGCGCACGTCATCGGCCATGTTCGGCCAGTAATAATTCCGCTGCAACATCTTCGTGGTTTTATCGACGCCGAAATGTCATGAGGTCGGGTTGTCGTGGGATTCCTGGATTAGAAGGGTACGAAGTAAATCGTAGCCTGGCACCCAAATGCGAGAAGTACCACGCTTATAAAAATATGGCCCGGTGGCGGTGGTATGCTGTTGATGGATGGCTGAGCGGAAGAAAGGGTCAATCTTGTAGCCGTGGGTGAACAGTCCCGTAAGTAATGGGTTGGTCTGGGCGATTAGTATCGCGGCTGTATGTACTGTAGGGCGGGTCAGGGCATCGGCAATATTATTGGCACCCCGTTTGTAGGTGATGGTGTAATGGAAATTGGACTCGTGGAAATCGAGCCATCGGATCTGTCGCGGGTTGAGATTCGGTTGGGCGCGCAGGTACTGTAAGGATTTGTCGTCCGTCCGCACCGTGATGTCAGCTCTGGTCAGGTAGCACCGCCAGGTCTTGAACGCGTGGACGATCGCCAGCATTTCCTTGTCGTGTACTGTATAGTTCTTCTCTGCGCCCTGCAGCTTCCGTGATTCGTAGGCGACTAGTTGTAACCCGTCGCCGAAGTCCTGGAGGAGAACTGCACCGATGGCGATGTCGCTGGCGTCGGTGACGACTTCGTATGGACGGCCGGGATCGGAGATGCGGAGTAACGGGCGGCGACATGAGGGCGATTTTGAGTTGGTTGAATGCAGCTTGCTGCTTCTCTCCCCACCAAAAACAGTCGTGATCTTTCAGGCGGTCAGTTAGGGGAGCAGATAACCCAGCCATATTGGGGATGAAGCGGCGGACGTAGTTGACGAAACCCAGAAAACTCTGCAGTTCCTTGAGGTTGGTCGGCGGCTTCCATTCCTGTATAGTCTTGATTTTCTTGGGGTCGATTTTCACTCCGTCGGTAGAGACAACGTGGCCCAAAAACTCCAACTCTTGCTTAAGAAAATCGCACTTAGAGCCTTTCGTGATGAGGCGATTCTTGTGCAGCAGCGTGAAGACTGCATCAAGATCCTTTAAGTGCTGCTCCCTGCTGCGGCTGTAGATTAGGATGTTGTCGAGGTAGATAATTACGCATTTATCCAGGAGTTCGCGGAAAACACCGTTCATGGTCATTTGAAAAGTCGAGGGCGCGTTCGTGAGGCCGAAAGGCATCACCAGGTATTCGTAGCTGCCGTAGCGGGTTCGGAAGGCGGTTTTGTGACAATCGTCGGCGGCGACGCGAATTTGATGGTAACCTCCTCGCATGTCGATTTTGGAGAAGAATTTGGCTCCGCGAAGTTGGTCAAGGAGATCGTCGGCTCGCGGGATCGGGTAACGGGACTTGATAGTGATGCGGTTGAGCGCGCGGTAGTCGATGCACATGCGGAATCCTCCATCTTTTTTCGGTGTGAACAGTATCGGGGCGGCGTATGGGGACGTGCTGGGTCGGATAAATCCCTTCATCAGGAGGTAATCTAACTGCTGCTGCAATTCTTCGAGTTCAGGTTGGCTTAGCCGAAATTGTTGCTGTACTGTCGGTTGTGCGCCTGGTTCCAGCTCTATGCGATGGTCTTCGGGTCGGCTTGGCGGGAGTCCGGCGGGTAGGTCGTCCGGGAAGATCTCGGGGTATTTTCGAATGAGCTCCGCTAAATCCGGAGGAACGGTTTCACACAGCTTCGTGATATCTTCCGCTGTTATCGGCGACGTCACTTTGCAAAGATCGACGGCGTATGCTGCTGCTCCCGCTTTTATCGCGCGCTTGAAGGTGATCGCGTGGACTTGGGTACTGCGCATGCGGGGTCCCGTCCATTTCGGTAACTCGTTATAGTGCCCCTCTATTTTGATGCTGCAGTTGCCCGTCGTCCAGTCGATTCTTGGGTTGTACTGTCGCAGCCAATCCCGCCCCAGCAGCACGTTGCACCCGTCGAGTGTAGTCGCCAGCAGCCCCATCCGAAATTCTACGTGCTCGCCGCAGTGGAAACTGACGTGCTCCACCCGCTCCCGTATAGCCAGCGGTGTTCCATCCACCAGTCTTGCGTCAATTTCGGGTAGGCACTTTAATAAGGGGATACCCATCTTCTAAGCCCTGTCTAACTGTATGAGACTGTGACTCGCGCCTCCATCCACGAATATTTTCAGCAACACCCCGTTGACTTTACCCTCCACAAACACAGGGTGATCAGCAGTTTCGTCCCCCTTATTCGTCCGGGTCCGGTCGATTGCAGCAATCGGGATCACGACCCGGTGGGAACTGTGTGGTTCGGGCGAAGAAGCCTGCCCGTCAGTAAGGGGCCCGGTACTTACTGACGCGACCCATTTCCCGGTCGCTCCTCCGGCTTCTTCCCCATAGAATTCTGGATGGCTATGAACTCTTGGCAGTTGCGTTTGATGTGACCCGGTCGGCCACAGTGGTAGCATAGCCCCGTATTTCGCGGAGCAACTGAGTAAATATCCACTGCGTCCATCCCTTTTATCGTGGCACGCTGGTACTGTTCTCGAGGGCGACCTCCGTCGTAGAAGTTCGTCCTCGGCTTCGTGAGCGAGTCCGCGGCTTCGGCGAGTTGGATGAAGTCTTGTAACCGCTTCGCAGGTCGTAGTAATTATATTTGGTACTGTATTTCAGGCTTCAGCCCGCCCATGTACCTGTCGACCTTCTCCAACTCGTGCATATAGCCACATCGATCCACCAACGTCAGGAATGACGCGGTGTAGTCAGACACAGATCCCAGCTGCTTCCACATGCGTAAAGTCTCGCGCGCTTTGTCTGAGTCAGGAGCATGCTCAAACCGCTTGCGAAGCTCTGCGCACCACGTTGCCCACGTGCGAATGTGAGTTGCACCAAACAGCAAATCTGCTTCGTCTTCGTCGCCGGATTCTTCGGACCACTCATGCTGTCCTTCTGTGCGAGTTGCCGCTGAGTCGACGATGACCTTCCACCACAGTAGGGCAGCTCCTTGCAGCAGTGTCAACGCATGGCTGATCCGCTTCTGGTCGTCTCGGATGCCCGCCGCGTTAAAGTAGATATTCATGGCGAATATCCACTGCCGCACCGTCACGCCTTTATTACCTAGGTCGAAAGGAGCGGGTTGCTGATATCTCACGCCGCCACTTGTCGAGCGCGGGGCTGTCGCCGCTAGCCGTGCCAGCTCCACTGGTGTCGGTTGCTGCTCACCCGCCTTGCTTCGTGCATCGTCGCCCGGCTCCTCTGAACGCCTTTCCTGCGCCTGGCAAAGTCGTTGGTTTTCGTCACGGAGGTTGTTGACGACGCTTGTCAAATTATTCAACTGCTCCATTAATGCTTGCAGGTCTACTGTTTCCCGGGCAGAGTTCGCAGCAGTCGAGGTTGTCTGTTCCTCAACCGTCGAGTCTACCGGGGCCATAGCGGTCAGGACGGGGCAGAAACTAGCGCACACGCTGTAGTTGTTGAAGTAAAAATATTTACGATCAAAGACAACTGCTGTGCAGCCGTGTTAATCCCCTCTGACCACCCTTAACTAACTAACGGGGAAAACGGAAGGTTCCGAGAAAAGTCGGGCTCTGATACCAGCTGTTATGTCAATGAACTATAACGTGAGAATACAACGTCACTATTGCAATGAAAGCACGAGGTTATATAGGAGTAGACGTAATAGGGCGATAACCTCGGGACGTGGTAGGTTCGGCAATGTGGCGACGCTGTCGGACGCGACTCGAGAAAGGGTTGGGTCGAAAATGTAGGCCGAACGTGACGAGTCGAAGTGTTCGGGTGTACGCGGTAGCAGGCGACTCAGTAAGGAATGGAAATTGTCAACTTATACATATTATCTATGTAGAAGTTATAGGCTAGACTGAGGTATGCTTCTAGTGAGTACAACCAACTAGTATTTGTTCTAGGTTTCCACTTCTAGTTATTATTCGTTTCTACGTTAACATGGTATCACGCTTAGGTTAGGATCCCCCCGCCTACCGCTTCCGCCCGTCGCGCCTCCTAGGCCCCGTCGCGCCCCCTAGGCCCCGTCGCGCCCCCCCTGGGCCCCGTCGCGCTCGTTAGGCCCCGTCGCGCCCCCCCTGGGCCCCGTCGTGCCCGCTGGGCCCCGTCGCGCCTTCTAGGCCCCGTCGCGCTCCCCTGGGCCCGTCGCGCCCGCTGGGCCCGTCGCGACCCCTAGGCCCTAACGCGCCCCCGCTGGGCCCCGTCGCGCCCCCTAGGCCCCGTCGCGCCCCCCATGGGCCCCGTCGAGCCCGCTGAGCCCCGTCGTGCCTCCTAGGCATCGTCCGCGCCTCCTAAGCCCCGTCGCGCCCGTTAGGCCCCGTCGCGCCCCTCCTAGGCCCTGTCGTGCCCGCTGGGCCCGTCGCGCTTCCTAGGCCCCGTCGCGCCCCTCTTGGGCACCGTCGCGCCCGCTGGGGCCCTGTTGCGCCTCCTAGGCCCCGTCGCGCCCGCTGGGCCCCTTCGCGCTTCCTAGGCCCCGTCGCGCCTGCTAGGCCCCGTCGCGCTCCCCCTGGGCCACGTCGCGCCCGTTAGGCCCCGTCGCGGCCCCCCTGGGCCCCGTCGTGCCCGCTGGTCCCCGTCGCGCCTCCTCGGCCCCGTCGCGCCCCCCCTGGGCCCCGTCGTGCCCGCTGGGCCCCGTCGCGCCCCTTAGGCCTCGTCGCGCCGCTGCCCCTGTCGCGCCTGCTGTTAGCGCTCGCCCGCCTGGCCTCCTCCTAGTGCCGTCGGCCTCCTCCTAGTGCCGCCCGGCCCCCTTCCTAGCGCCGCCCGGCCTCTCCTCAGCGCTGCCGGCCCCTCCTCGTGCCCGACCGGCCCCAGCAGCACCAGCCTGGCCCCTCCCAGCACCAGCCCGGCCCCAGAGCACCTGCCCGCCTCCCCTGCTCGGCCTGCGTGTCCTCTCGGGCCATGTGTCTTCTGCTCGCCTGAGCCTGGGACGCCTAGCTGCTGCCCTACTGGAGAGTGCTGCCGCCGTGTCCCCGCGCCGCTGTGCTCCTGTGCCGCTGAGGAGCTGTGCCGCTGTGCCGCTGTGTCGCTGAGGAGCTGTGCCGCTGACCCTGCACGATGGCTGACTTTGTGCTCCGCCTGGACGCTGAGGGCCACGCGGTTGACTTCGCCGCCTGGCTCTCCGATCTCCGCCGCCGGCTTACCAGGTCAGCGCCAGGATGGCCACTCTCTGGTTGTCCATGCTGATGGCTTTGCTCCCCCGCCCCCCTGCAACCTACTCCCCTCCCTGCTGACCCCTCCTCTGATGACCGTGAGGCTTTCTCTACTGCTGCGCTGGCCTGTGCTCTGGACTCACGCGATGCAGGTAGCTCAGGTTGCTATTAGTCACGCCCTCCCTGTGTCTGAGCGCTCGCGTTTTGCTACTGTTGAAACGGCCAAAGCTTATTTTAGACGCCGTTATTGCTCGCTATTCCACCCCTGCCTCCGCTTCTGCTGGCCGCTTGCTCTTTCCGATGCTGTTCCCAGAACCTGGCTGCCTTCCCTACTGTCGCAGACTTTGCCACTCATTTTGCGTGCCCTAGAGACTCGCTATCGCACTGCCAGCACTGCTGCCCAGCTAACTGCGCTCCCCCCCTCCTTTCTGCATGACGCTCTATTTTATCGCTATGCGCCTGCCAGACCGCCTCGCTAGTGCTCGCGACCACTTTCTTAGCCAGCACCCGGGTGACCTCACCCTGACCGCTTTGTCGCCACCCTCACTGAGATCGAGACTCGCCAGCGCACTATCGCTCAGTCGAGCGGCTGCGCCGGCAGTCTCTATCTTTCACGGCTGTGCCCCATCCCAGTGCACGTTCACTGACGTTTCGGCTGCGGTCGCCACGGCGACCCGTCTTACCGAGACGGCTGCTGCTGTCCACCCGCAGCAGCGCTCGCGTCGCGGTGGCCGTGGCCGCCAGGGAGGTAGGGGTGGTGACGCAGGTGGTGTGGTCGTGGTGTGGTGACGGTAGTCCGCCTGAGGGGACTACCACGGTGGGCAGGAGCAGCAGCCCAGCAGCAGCAGGACCAGCCCCAACCGCAGCCGCCGTCCCAGCAGCACCCGCCGCAGCCGTGGGCTCGTCTCCCGCCTGGTTGGCCCGGCACCTCCGGAGGCGGTGGCCGTGGTGGCGGCCCGCGCAGCTTGGCGTCTACCAGCGGCTCCAGTGCTGTGACCTGCCAGTACCAGCTTCAGACAGGGCCTCTCCGCGGCACTCTGTGCCGCCGCCCGCACCGACCCCCCGCTGTTTCCGCCGCCTCGACATCTTTTTCGTCGTCGCTTTGGCCCGCCCGGACCTCCTGACTGGCCCAGCCTGCTTCGCCAGGGCGTGCCGATCTTTGAGTTAGACATGGATCAGATAGGTGCTGCTTTGCATGCTTTGTATGCTGACGCTTCTAGTGTTGTGGATCTTATACCCTGTGTACTCTAGTTTAGTGTTTCACCCTTGTGTAGCTTAGCTTCCCCTGCTGCGTCAGGCGTAGGACTGCCTAGGTTGCCTAGCTAGCTTCCTGCACCCGCCCCGTCCCCGGCCTCGCCACTGCTCGCTGTCCTTCACGCTCGACTCCGGTGTTCTGCCTGTTCTTCCGTGACCCGGTTCCACGCTCACTCCGCTTGCTGCACCTGCGGTTGTCTCCCTCGCTGACCCCTCTGCGGTCCTGTCGTCGCTCGCAGTTCCACTTCCCTTCCCTGTCCAGCCGTTCCCTCGGGCTCTCTTACAGGCTTCCACGTTCCCTCGTTCTCCAGGAACCTGGTTGGTGTCGGCGTCTTCAGGACCTCGGCGTCACCACCACGTTCCCTGGGCACGAGCGGTTCGCTGTCTGTTCCGAGGCGTCTCAGGTTCCCCTCTTGCGACGTTCCCCCGGACCCGGTGTCTGGTCTGTTTACCCTCGACACCGCTTCCCCCCCGGTTGGTGCGTCCTCCCAGGTCGCTGCAGCTTGCTCGTGTCGGTCCCTCACTCACCCGTCCCTTCTCTGGCACCACCGCTTAGGTCACCCTGCTCTCCCCACGTCTGCATCACATGTCTCAGCACGGTCTTGTCTTAGGCTCCCCGCGTCGCTCCCTGCCTCCCACCCTCGACTGCGCCACCGTGCACGCCTTGCGTCGAGGGTCGGCTCCGCCGTGCTCCTCACTCCTCCTCGCTGCGTCCCTGCTACTGCCCCCCTTCAGACCCTGCACCTGGACGTTTGGGGCCCTGCCCCCGTCCCGGACCGCGCGGTGAGCGCTACTTCCTTGTGCTCGTCGACGACTACACGCGCTACACCACGGTGTTCCCCTGGAGCGAAAGGCCGACGTGCCCGACGTTCTTTCTCCCGTGGGTTTTGGCTGCCGTCTCCACCGCGGTCTCCCCGTGTTGTGTCTCCACTCCGACCGTGGCGGCGAGTTCGCCTCTGGTCGGCTTGGACAGTTCTGTCGTGCGGAGGGCATCACCCAGTCGTACACGTTGCCGGACTCGCCACAGCAGAATGGGGTTGCTGAGCGCCGGCATCGGCTTGGTCATGGAGGTCGCCCGTACATCCATGATCCATGCCGATGCCCCCCATTTTCTGTGGCCGTTCGCTGTCCTACGCTGCTCACCAGCTTAACCCTGTGGCCACGCTCCCAGCGGCCGCAGGTTTCGCCGACCCTCCTTTGGACCGGTCCCCGGTGACGCGTCTGCGTTCCACGTCTGGGGCTGCCTTGCTCACGTTCGTGCCTCTGGCACGGACAAGCTCACTGCCCGCACTGTCCCCTGTGTCTTCCTCGGTTTCCCCCTGGACTCGTCTGACTGGCTTTTCTACCACCCGCCGTCTCACCGCTTCCTCCACTCTCGTGACGTCACCTTTGACGAGTCCGTCTCCTTCTACCGCCGCTTCCCTCACCGAGGTCTCCCAGTTGCCCCCCCCTTTTCCTTGCTCCCTCTCCCCGGTAGCCCCTGCCCCTCTCCCGCCTCGTCCTGCCCCGTCTGGTGTCTCCCACGTCACTCCCCTCCCGTCGGTTGTCCCCGTTGAGGAGTCTGCTGACTCTGGTGGTACCCCCGGTCCGTCCTTGCCGCGTCCCCCTTCCCCGGTGCCTCCGCCCCCACTGTCGCAGTCGCCGACCCCGCTGCCGCCGCCGTCGCCGTCGCCGCCGCAGCCGCGCCGTCGCCGCTGTCGCCGCGCAGCTGCCGCCGCGCTCTCGGCCCCTGGGGGTGCTGGTGTGGAGGAGGGTGTTCGTCCTGCGGCTTCTGGGGGTGCCGCTGGTGTTGGAGGGGGTTCTCGCTCTGGGGTGTTGGTTCTGGGGGTGCTGCTGTTGAGTGTTCTGCCGACGGTCGTTCTGCCTCTGCTGGTCCGAGAGTTCCGGCCCAGCCGTCGTCGCCGCCGCAGCAGCCGTCGCCGCCGGTTTCCGCTCTCCGCCTGCTCGGCCTTCCCTCCCCGGACCGCGCGCCGGTGTCTCCCCCACCGCCTCCTGACCTCCCTGTCTACGGTCCTGTGTTCCCGCCGCCAGACTCGTCTCCGGCCCGTCTTCCTCCTCGTTCCCCTCCTGTGTCTCCTCCGCTGTCCCCTGACCCTACCCTCCGTCTCACGTTTGGGCTCGCCGTCCCTCCCGTGCTCGTCCCGTCTCTCCTGTCCTGCCCACCCACCCTATGTTGCTCCGTTCCCACTCGTCTCGTCCTCCCCTCCTCCCGTCCCCTCCTCCCTCGTCCCTTGCTGTTGCACCTCCTCCGTTCTCTGACTACCTCCGTGCTGCTCGTCCCCTTGTCCCTCGGGTCCTTGCCTCTCTTGTTACCGACCCTGCTGTTCCTGTCTCGCGCCTTGACGCGCTTGTCGCTGCTGTCGCTGACTTCGCTTCTACCCGCCGCCTTGACTACGCTACCGCTCTGGTCTCTGACCCTGCCCGTCCTCTGTCCGTCGGGGGTGCTCCTGCCCTTGGCAGTGACGTCCTAGAGGACAGGCAGTACGAGCTGGCTTTCCTTTCCGAGGCTGCTCCCCATCTCTGCTCCATGCTGTTAGTCCCTGAGGGTGACCCAGACGCCTTCGACATCCCGACCCCTCGCACCTACGCTGAGGCCACCTCGGGACCTTGGGCCTCTCAGTGGATAGCTGCCATGGAGCAGGAGATGGCATCTTGGAGATCCACCGGCACTTACGTCGACGCAGTTCCCCCGCCTGGGGTGAACGTAGTCGATGGTCGGTGGCTCTTCAAGGTGAAGCGCCCCCCTGGAGAGCCGCCTGTCTTCAAGGCGCGCTACGTGGCCAGAGGTTTCAGTCAGCGCGAGGGGGTTGACTTCTTCCAGACCTTCGCCCCGACCCCGAAGATGACCACTCTTCGGGCGCTGCTACACGTAGCAGCACAGCGTGACTACGAGCTTCACTCCTCGACTTCTCTACTGCCTTTCTTCAGGGCAGCCTACACGAGCAGGTCTACCTGCGCCGACCACAGGGCTTCACTGGTACCTTCCCTCCTGGGACCCAGTGGCTTCTCAGGCGCCCGGTCTACGGCCTGCGTCAGGCTCCCCGCGAGTGGCACGACACGCTACGTGCCACGTTAGCAGACCTGCAGTTCTTTCCGTCCTCTGCTGACCCTTCACTGTTTGTGCGTTCCGGCCAGACTCCGTTCTACATCCTTGTCTACGTAGACGACCTGGTCTTCGCTACTCCTGACAGGGACGCACTGGCCTCTGTGAAGGCTGAGCTGCTGAAGAGACACACCTGCACTGACCTTGGAGAGCTGCG
Organism: Closterium sp. NIES-67; assembly: GCA_027943415.1. NCBI lineage: Eukaryota > Viridiplantae > Streptophyta > Zygnematophyceae > Desmidiales > Closteriaceae > Closterium > Closterium sp. NIES-67. The sequence goes on along the minus strand of BQMB01000130.1, from coordinate 3,315 downwards.
TCGCTATCTTGGCCTGCAGATCTCTAGGGACAGAGCAGCACGCACCATCACTCTGACCCAGTCACACTTGGTGCGTCAGGTCCTTCAGAGGTTCGGTCTTCAGTTCTCCTCCGCACAGCCCACACCTCTACCCGTAGACCATGGGCTCTCTGCTCCCGTTCCTGAGGAGCCAGTAGAGCCCAGTGGCCCCTACGCAGAGCTGGTGGGTTGCCTCATGTACCTGATGACTTGCACTCGCCCAGATCTCGCATACCCTCTCAGCATCCTGGCTCGCTTTGTGGCTACAGGCAGACACCGACCTCAGCACTGGTCTGCCGCTAAGAGGGTTTTGCGTTATCTTGCTAGTACATCAGGCATGGGGTTAGTGCTAGGAGGACGCAGGCCAGTGGTCCTTACTGGGCACACAGACGCTTCTTGGGCAGACGACGCTGAGACGCTCAGGTCGTCGCAGGGCTACTGTTTCAGCCTTGGTTCGGGTGCTATCTCTTGGAGATCCACTCGCTCGTCGTCTGTGGCTCAGTCTAGCTGTGAGGCTGAGATCTACGCTGGTGCCATGGCGGCACAGGAGCTCCGCTGGCTGACCTTCTTGCTCACAGACTTAGGTGAGCGGCCTAGCTCTGCCCCGGTCCTGTACGCTGACAACAGGGCCATGATACTCCTGTGTCAGGAGCCTCGGCTTGAGGGCAGAGCGAAGCATATCCAGCTGCGGTACTTCCTCCTGCGCGAGCTACAGCAGCGCCGCCAGGCCCGCGTAGTTCACTTGGCCTCAGGTGCCAACACAGCTGATATCTTTACTAAGGCGCTTGCGCCTAAAGATCATCAGCGGCACTGTGTACAGCTTGGTCTTGTTCCTATAGCTGCTCCCCTGTTAGGATCCTGATTGTGTACTCTCTATTATATATGCTTGTCAGACTGGCCTTGTGGCCTTACCTCCAGTGGCTGGACTAGTAGTGCCACCCTGGCTTGCTTCAGTTTTGGTTGTATTCTTGCTGACTGGTCTCCAGACCCCTGCCTCAGTGGTTGGACTAGTAGTGCCGCCCTGAGCTGTTTGCTTCTTGTTTAGTTTCACCCCTTGTCTAGCCTAGGGGGTGTGTCAACTTATACATATTATCTATGTAGAAGTTATAGGCTAGACTGAGGTATGCTTCTAGTGAGTACAACCAACTAGTATTTGTTCTAGGTTTCCACCTCTAGTAATCATTCGTTTCTACGTTAACAGAAATTCCTTACATTGCGACTGACCGTTACAACTGCAAGGATGGTAACCGAAGCGACAATCGAGTCGCTGTGCGACTTGATAACCGCCCTTTCAACTGTATTCTACAACTGCTTAACTTTCCTACTTTCTATATATTGCTGTATGCTTGTTCTTTTAACCAATCACTTGTTCTCACATACTAGTACAAGGGTTCAACTACTCAACTTCCGCTGCACTACTCAAGTCTCCTTTTACAACTGGACTTAGTCTCTGGAAAGATCCTAAGGGCTATTTCTCAGCCCAACATTTGTAAAATCCATGGGATCCTTTAGACGGAGTTTGCGATAAAAAAGGGCGATGCCTACAGCTCACTTCTTTATTGGCTTGGCAATGGCACCATTCCGTCCTAGCACCGGGCCATCGTTTTGCAACGGTTACATCTCCAGTCCAGTCTGAGACCCTAGAGTCGACTCGGATTGCCACCCACCATCCCCTGCACAATGGATAACTCCTCATCCAGTGGCCTCATCTTCTCCCCCTCGTTAAGCTGCTGCACCACCTCATCCACCTTCAAGGCTGCACGGTCCACTTCCTCCCCCACCACCTCCGCCCTGATAGCCTCCAGGTCATTCGCCAAGCGCGCCATGCTGGGGCGCGTAGCAGTGAGCTTGGCAGTGCAGCTGATGGCCATGTGAGCGATGCGCAGATGGACATCGCCAGGGGCCTCCATGCACGGGTCCCCTAGGGATAAGGCATCTTCGTTTGAGATGTGTTTTTTCGGCCTGAGAGGAAGAGCAGAAAAGAGAGATGGGGCAGAGAGAAGGGGGAAGCTGGAGTGAGGAGGGGACATGGCGAAGAAGGAATAACATAGCAAGAACCGGATAATGTTTAGGGAGGGAGACGACTAGTTTTATTGACCCTAGTTCCCAACATTCAGCGACCTAAGTCCAACATTCCATCTTACCCAATCCACGATACTGCTTATTTCTCCATCATCTTTGAACGTGACATTGCGCCCCGTCAGCACCACAAGCATCAGAACGCCAAAGCTGTAGGTAAAGAAACAAAGGAGAAGACCCAGAAAGAGGATAGCTGACTCAGCGAAATGGCAACGGCTACGATCCATCAAGCAAGGACTACACCTGTTCAAAGAATCGGCATCCACCTGTACACACTCAGCGCTCCATGTGGCCCATCTTTGCTGATGAGTATCCGGGTCCACAAATCCCGGAGTGCCCATCACCCTTGTGGTGCCCACAGTGGTTCCCTCGCCCAGGCCTCACGAGCCCAAAGTCTGCAATCTTTGCCTGAAGCGGACAGCGAAGAGTATTGGACGTGCGTACAAGGGCAGATGGTCTTGCTGGAGCAGAGAGGAGCGTGGAATCTAGGTGACGATCCATGTGTGCGCATGCGGAATGACAACCCAGTAAATCGTGGGTCATGATAGTCATCCACACATACTTAACGGACACATGGCCTTCTGCAAGCTGGCCAGTTTTGAGTGGGAGAGCCACAAAGTGCTGGTTAATATTCTACCTACAAAACTTGCTTGCCTGCATCTTATATCCAAAAGAATGTTGGCCGGCTTGATGTCGCGATGCACGATGCCAAAGCTATGGAGATACTCAAAGCCGTGAGCCGAGCCATGAGAATGTCCAGGCCGCTGCTGCAGCGTGAGAGGAGTTGGTGCATCTGGAGGTAGACGGATGGATACGAAGCGGAACAAGATAGGATGGGACCTGCTCTTTTACTCACGGTAACTTGCTAAAACATAAGGCATGCTTTTGAGGATTGAAGGTTGTCAGATCGTGACGTGAAAATCTGAATACAATGGCACACGACTTAAGTATATGGTGTTATCAGAGCCAAATACATGTTCACATTTGCAGGGAAGGGAAGGTGGGGGGGTGGGGGGGTGGGAGAAATCTTGAAGGGGCCAGATTAAAACTCTTCTACACAGAAAGAACAATCAATGCAGGAAAGTGATAAAGCGTAATGCTAACAAAATTAACTACACGAGCTAAGACCAAGGAGAAATTGCAAACGGAGCACTCACCGTTTCCAACCCAGTTGAGCAGGTCTCCATTGGGCACAAACTCGTAGATGAGAACCTGTTC